>JAMBTI010000065.1:0-38664 GCA_032441825.1 Chaetogeoica ovagalla | reverse complement strand
AACTGCATTACGTTACTAGTACCGAATTCTATCGGAATCCGTCATAAAAAAAATTTGACCCCCCCACCACCAAAAAAAATTTTTTTTTTCTACCGAATTCAAACTAAAATTATTCACTGATTTGATATGGAAAACCACCTAGTGTTACTGGAATGGGCATATTTGGTTTATTAATGAAGGAAAAAGTCGAAAAAAAATGCAAAAAATTACTTCCGGAACACGGCATCGAACCCTGGTCCGTAGATTCCAAAGCAACGCACTGATCCACTAGACTACAAGAAATGCCCATATCGTTCTTCTCACTCCTTATTTGCAAAACGTCATAACTTCTGAACTATTTCGAATTGATTGACGGGGTTAACTGCATTACGTTACTAGTACCGAATTCTATCGGAATCCGTCATAAAAAAAATTTGACCCCCCCACCACCAAAAAAAATTTTTTTTTTCTACCGAATTCAAACTAAAATTATTCACTGATTTGATATGGAAAACCACCTAGAGTTACTGGAATGGGCATATTTGGTCTATTAATGTAGGAAAAAGTCGAAAAAAATTGCAAAAAATCACTTCCAGAACACGGCATCGAACCCTGGTCCGTAGATTCCAAAGCAACGCACTGATCCACTAGACTACAAGAAATGCCCATATCGTTCTTCTCACTCCTTATTTGCAAAACGTCATAACTTCTGAACTTTTTCGAATTGATCGACGGGATTAACTGCATTACGTTACTAGTACCGAATTCTATCGGAATCCGTCATAAAAAAAATTTGACCCCCCCACCACCAAAAAAAATTTTTTTTTTCTACCGAATTCAATCTAAAATTATTCACTGATTTGATATGGAAAACCACCTAGAGTTACTGGAATGGGCATATTTGGTTTATTAATGAAGGAAAAAGTCGAAAAAAAATGCAAAAAATTACTTCCGGAACACGGCATCGAACCCTGGTCCGTAGATTCCAAAGCAACGCACTGATCCACTAGACTACAAGAAATGCCCATATCGTTCTTCTCACTCCTTATTTGCAAAACGTCATAACTTCTGAACTATTTCGAATTGATCGACGGGGTTAACTGCATTACGTTACTAGTACCGAATTCTATCGGAATCCGTCATAAAAAAAATTTGACCCCTTCCACCAGCAAAAAAAATTTTTTTTTTCTACCGAATTCAAACTAAAATTATTCACTGATTTGATATGGAAAACCACCTAGAGTTACTGGAATGGGCATATTTGGTCTATTAATGAAGGAAAAAGTCGAAAAAAAATGCAAAAAATCACTTCCGGAACACGGCATCGAACCCTGGTCCGTAGATTCCAAAGCAACGCACTGATCCACTAGACTACAAGAAATGCCCATATCGTTCTTCTCACTCCTTATTTGCAAAACGTCATAACTTCTGAACTATTTTGAATTGATCGACGGGGTTTACTGCATTACGTTACTAGTACTGAATTCTATCGGAATCCGTCATAAAAAAAATTTGACCCCCCCACCACCAAAAAAAAATTTATTTTTCTACCGAATTCAAACTAATATTATTCACTGATTTGATATGGATAACCACCTAGAGTTACTGGAATGGGCATATTTGGTCTATTAATGAAGGAAAAAGTCGAAAAAAAATGCAAAAAATCACTTCCGGAACACGACATCGAACCCTGGTCCGTAGATTCCAAAGCAACGCACTGATCCACTAGACTACAAGAAATGCCTATATCGTTCTTCTCACTCCTTATTTGCAAAACGTCATAACTTCTGAACTTTTTCGAATTGATCGACGGGGTTAACTGCATTACGTTACTAGTACCGAATTCTATCGGAATCCGTCATAAAAAAAATTTGACCCCCCCAACACCAAAAAAAATTTTTTTTTTCTACCGAATTCAATCTAAAATTATTCACTGATTTGATATGGAAAACCACCTAGAGTTACTGGAATGGGCATATTTGGTCTATTAATTAAGGAAAAAGTCGAAATAAAATGCAAAAAATCACTTCCGGAACACGACATCGAACCCTGGTCCGTAGATTCCAAAGCAACGCACTAATCCACTAGACTACAAGAAATGCCCATATCGTTCTTCTCACTCCTTATTTGCAAAACGTCATAACTTCTGAACTTTTTCGAATTGATCGACGGGGTTAACTGCATTACGTTACTAGTACCGAATTCTATCGGAATCCGTCATAAAAAAAATTTGACCCCCCCACCACCAAAAAAAATTTTTTTTTTCTACCGAATTCAATCTAAAATTATTCACTGATTTGATATGGAAAACCACCTAGAGTTACTGAAATGGGCATATTTGGTCTATTAATGAAGGAAAAAGTCGAAAAAAAATGCAAAAAATCACTTCCGGAACACGGCATCGAACCCTGGTCCGTAGATTCCAAAGCAACGCGCTGATCCACTAGACTACAAGAAATGCCCATATCGTTCTTCTCACTCCTTATTTGCAAAACGTCATAACTTCTGAACTATTTCGAATTGATCGACGGGGTTAACTGCATTACGTTAGTAGTACCGAATTCTATCGGAATCCGTCATAAAAAAAATTTGACCCCTTCCACCACCAAAAAAAATTTTTTTTTTCTACCGAATTCAAATTAAAATTATTCACTGATTTGATATGGAAAACCACCTAGAGTTACTGGAATGGGCATATTTGGTCTATTAATGAAGGATAAAGTCGAAAAAAAATGCAAAAAATCACTTCCGGAACACGGCATCGAACCCTGGTCCGTAGATTCCAAAGCAACGCACTAATCCACTAGACTACAAGAAATGCCCATATCGTTCTTCTCACTCCTTATTTGCAAAACGTCATAACTTCTGAAATATTTCGGATTGATCGACGGGGTTAACTGCATTACGTTACTAGTACCGAATTCTATCGGAATCCGTCATAAAAAAAATTTGACCCCCCCACCACCAAAAAAAATTTTTTTTTTCTACCGAATTCAAACTAAAATTATTCACTGATTTGATATGGAAAACCACCTAGAGTTACTGGAATGGGCATATTTGGTCTATTAATGTAGGAAAAAGTCGAAAAAAATTGCAAAAAATCACTTCCAGAACACGGCATCGAACCCTGGTCCGTAGATTCCAAAGCAACGCACTGATCCACTAGACTACAAGAAATGCCCATATCGTTCTTCTCACTCCTTATTTGCAAAACGTCATAACTTCTGAACTTTTTCGAATTGATCGACGGGATTAACTGCATTACGTTACTAGTACCGAATTCTATCGGAATCCGTCATAAAAAAAATTTGACCCCCCCACCACTAAAAAAAATTTTTTTTTTCTACCGAATTCAATCTAAAATTATTCACTGATTTGATATGGAAAACCACCTAGTGTTACTGGAATGGGCATATTTGGTTTATTAATGAAGGAAAAAGTCGAAAAAAAATGCAAAAAATTACTTCCGGAACACGGCATCGAACCCTGGTCCGTAGATTCCAAAGCAACGCACTGATCCACTAGACTACAAGAAATGCCCATATCGTTCTTCTCACTCCTTATTTGCAAAACGTCATAACTTCTGAACTATTTCGAATTGATCGACGGGGTTAACTGCATTACGTTACTAGTACCGAATTCTATCGGAATCCGTCATAAAAAAAATTTGACCCCCCCACCACCAAAAAAAATTTTTTTTTTCTACCGAATTCAATCTAAAATTATTCACTGATTTGATATGGAAAACCACCTAGAGTTATTGGAATGGGCATATTTGGTCTATTAATGAAGGAAAAAGTCGAAAAAAAATGCAAAAAATTAGTTCCGGAGCACGGCATCTAACCCTGGTCCGTAGATTCCAAAGCAACGCACTGATCCACTAGACTACAAGAAATGCCCATATCGTTCTTCTCACACCTTATTTGCAAAACGTCATAACTTCTGAACTATTTCGAATTGATCGACGGGGTTAACTGCATTACGTTACTAGTACCGAATTCTATCGGAATCCGTCATAAAAAAAATTTGACCCCTTCCACCACCAAAAAAAATTTTTTTTTTCTACCGAATTCAAATTAAAATTATTCACTGATTTGATATGGAAAACCACCTAGAGTTACTGGAATGGGCATATTTGGTCTATTAATGAAGGATAAAGTCGAAAAAAAATGCAAAAAATCACTTCCGGAACACGGCATCGAACCCTGGTCCGTAGATTCCAAAGCAACGCACTAATCCACTAGACTACAAGAAATGCCCATATCGTTCTTCTCACTCCTTATTTGCAAAACGTCATAACTTCTGAACTATTTCGGATTGATCGACGGGGTTAACTGCATTACGTTACTAGTACCGAATTCTATCGGAATCCGTCATAAAAAAAATTTGACCCCCCCACCACCAAAAAAAATTTTTTTTTTCTACCGAAATCAATCTAAAATTATTCACTGATTTGATATGGAAAACTACTTAGAGTAACTGGAATGGGAATATTTGGTCTATTAATGAAGGAAAAAGTCGAAAAAAAATGCAAAAAATCACTTCCGGAACACGGCATCGAACCCTGGTCCGTAGATTCCAAAGCAACGCACTGATCCACTAGACTACAAGAAATGTTCATATCGTTCTTCTCACTCCTTATTTGCAAAACGTCATAACTTCTGAACTATTTCGAATTGATTGACGGGGTTAACTGCATTACGTTACTAGTACCGAATTCTATCGGAATCCGTCATAAAAAAAATTTGACCACCCCACCACCAATAAAAATTTTTTTTTTCTACCGAATTCAAACTAAAATTATTCACTGATTTGATATGGAAAACCACCTAGAGTTACTGGAATGGGCATATTTGGTCTATTAATGTAGGAAAAAGTCGAAAAAAATTGCAAAAAATCACTTCCGGAACACGGCATCGAACCCTGGTCCGTAGATTCCAAAGCAACGCACTGATCCACTAGACTACAAGAAATGCCCATATCGTTTTTCCCACTCCTTATTTGCAAAACGTCATAACTTCTGAACTTTTTCGAATTGATCGACGGGGTTAACTGCATTACGTTACTAGTACCGAATTCTATCGGAATCCGTCATAAAAAAAATTTGACCCCCCCACCACCAAAAAAAATTTTTTTTTTCTACCGAATTCAAACTAAAATTATTCACTTCTTTGATATGGAAAACCACCTAGAGTTACTGAAATGGGCATATTTGGTCTATTAATGAAGGAAAAAGTCGAAAAAAAATGCAAAAAATCACTTCCGGAACACGGCATCGAACCCTAGTCCGTAGATTCCAAAGCAACGCACTGATCCACTAGACTACAAGAAATGCCCATATCGTTCTCCTCACTCCTTATTTGCAAAACGTCATAACTTCTGAACTTTCTCGAATTGATCGACGGGGTTAACTGCATTACGTTACTAGTACCGAATTCTATCGGAATCCGTCATAAAAAAAATTGACCCCCCCACCAACAAAAAAAATTTTTTTTTTCTACCGAATTCAATCTAAAATTATTCACTGATTTGATATGGAAGACCACCTAGAGTTACTGGAATGGGCATATTTGGTGTATTAATGAAGGAAAAAGTCGAAAAAAATGTAAAAAATCACTTCCGGAACACGGCATCGAACCCTAGTCCGTAGATTCCAAAGCAACGCACTGATCCACTAGACTACAAGAAATGCCCATATCGTTCTTCTCACTCCTTATTTGCAAAACGTCATAACTACTAAACTATTTCGAATTGATCGACGGGGTTAACTGCATTACGTTACTAGTACCGAATTCTATCGGAATCCGTCATAAAAAAAATTTGACCCCCCCACCACCAAAAAAAAATTTTTTTTTTCACCGAATTCAAACTAAAATTATTCATTGATTTGATGATTTGATGATGAATCGTTGTTCTCACTCCTTATTTGCAAAACGTCATAACTTCTGAACTATTTCGTACTGAAGGACGGGGTTAAATGCATAACGTTAATAGTATCGATATCTTTTGGATTCAATCATAAAAAAATTTGACCTCCTCCCACCTAAAAAAATTTTTTTTTTTACCGAATTTAAACTAAAATTATCCACTGATTTGATGATTTGATGATGATTCGTTGTTCTCACTCCTTATTTGCAAAACGTCATAACTTCTGAACTATTTCGAACTGAAGGACGGGGTTAACTGCATTACGTTACTAGTATCGAAATCTTTTGGAATCCATCATAAAAAAAATTGACCCCCTCCCACCAAAAAACATTTTTTTTTTTACCGAATTTAAACTAAAATTATCCACTGATTTGATGATTTGATGATGATTTGTCGTTCTCACTCCTTATTTGCAAAACGTCATAACTTCTGAACTATTTTGAACTGAAGGACGGGGTTAACTGCATTACGTTAATAGTATCGATATCTTTTGGATTCAATCATAAAAAAATTTGACCCCCTCCCACCAAAAAAAATTTTTTTTTTTCCTGAATTTAAACTAAAATTATCCACTGATTTGATGATTTGATGATGATTCGTTGTTCTCACTCCTTATTTGCAAAACGTCATAACTTCTGAAATATTTTGAACTGAAGGACGGGGTTAACTGCATTACGTTACTAGTATCGAATTCTATCGGAATCCGTCATAAAAAAAATTTGACCCCCTCACCAAAAAAAATTTTTTTTTTTACCGAATTTAAAGTAAAATTATCCACTGATTTGATGATTTGATGATGATTTGTTCTTCTTACTCATTATTTGCAAAACATCATAACTTCTGAACTATTTCGAACTGAAGGACGGGGTTAACTGCATTACGTTATTTGTATCGATATCTTTTGGAATGCATCATAAAAAAATTTGACCCCCTCCCACCAAAAAAAATTTTTTTTTTTACCGAATTTAAACTAAAATTATCCACTGATTTGATGATTTGGTGATGATTCGTTCTTCTCACTCCTTATTTGCAAAAACGTCATAACTTCTGAACTATTTCGAACTGAGGGACGGGGTTAACTGTGTAACGTTGCAAAATTTGTATACGTATCATAATAAATACACGACGGTAGAAAACAACTCGTCGGTCGTATGGGTGCTATATTTCGTAATCGTAAATACGAGATAATACTCGTATATTATAATTAATTATATCACGAAGTCAGTGGTAGGTATTTGTCAACCGGTCTCCTCCATCAGCTGACCGTACACCGTTTGCAATCCAAACTGTATATTACGCGTTATTCACCCGGTGCAAGTTGGTATCACTGTCGTCGGCTATCAATCAATCAATCCATCGTCAACTACTACGCGAGGACATAAAAACAACGTTTTTTTCTTCTTTTTTTCTTTCGACTACGACCGTCGAGGAAAGTGTCATTGTTATTCGTTTTTCAATAAGTTTTTTATCCTTTTCTTTTCATTTGATTGTTAGTAAAAACGAAAATCTAGTAAAATCTAAAAACTACGAATCTTAGTAAAAACGTAATTTGTATTTTTTTTGTACTCCGTTTTTTTTTTTGTTGTTGTTCTTCTCAAATAATAAACGTTGAGTGATAATTTATAACTGGCATTTTGATGTTCATTGACTCGTGGGCCATCCATGCTAAAGCCGTACCTGTTGAATCGACTCATCGACAGCGCGGTGCAGACCACCGTAAAAACAAAACCTACTGGTTCTGTGGGAGATATATTTTTACATTTTTGTTTCCTACTCGGCCAGTGGGTCACTGACAAATAGTCCCCTCAGTTAGTGGGTACCGTGTAGGCCCTCCAAGAAGGCCGAAAGGTTACATATGGCGACCGTGACAGGACCTGACTCTCAATTTAGATTCATAAGAACCATGTATATATAAAAAAAAAAAAAAAAAATGTATAATAATAATACTAATAATAATAAACGAAAAAGAAAAATTGTTTTATATAAGTATACCGTTGAATCTTTCATATCTTGTATTAACCACACTGTTGTACTACCGTCCTGGTAATATCCATTTGTATTTTATTTATATTTTTTTTTCTCCTTGTTTGTTGTTTTGATATTCTTCCCCCAGTATATGATAATTGTTAATCCCATAAATCGTTTAGCCTATGGTGTGCTGTACTATGGTTGATGGATTGGTTGACAGCTACTGGAACGACTACTTTGTTTTGTATGGTGCTATGACGACCGATGCCCAGGTATTGAATTAATGTTGTTGTTGTCCCTTCTTACTTAATATTTGTCTTAGATGTATACATATTATTGACCTATCGTTATCATAAGATATTTCACATTTCTGGGTTAATTTTAATGTAGGGTTTGGTGTTATCGTTTTTTTTTTTTTTTTTTTTTTTTAACTATTATAATTCATTACGGGCTATTATTGCTATCATATATCTGTGTGTATATATGCATATATTTGCTTTCTTTTTGTACTTGTTATTTAATGTTTTATCACATTCGTTATAGGTAAACTCTAGTTCATTCCTGTTATTCGTTTATCCGTTAAATCAAGTTTTAGTTAATTAATTTTGCTTATTGTTAAAGTTAACGATTATTCTCTAGTTTCAGAAATATAATGGATTTGATTTTATGTAGGGGTTTCTAGTTAAGTCACGTTAGTTCAAGTTTTGTATTCACTAAATTGTTTTTATTAGATCGTTTTTAGGTAATCGTTACTCGTCTGTTTGATAATCTTTTCCCTCGTTATGAATTAAACCGTTTACACAAATTAATTAATTCATATATAAATAGAATTATTTCATTCTGTTGGTTAAACCTTGGCTCTATTTAGCTTTTGTTATGATAAGTAACTAAATTGTAATTGTAATAGAATCTTTCAGATAAGTCAATTTAATTTAAATAAATTTTGAACTAATTTAATATTCTTATTTCACTTATATTTTCTAGTTAAATTCCTCTTTCACTGTTTATTTCGATTAGTTGATTGCACTTTTATTTAACAATCCTTTTGGTAAGATTTTTATTCAATCAATTTTTTTTTTAGTTTAATGTTAGTGGGATAATTATTATCAGTTAATTTGCTTAATGAGAGGCGCGGGAAAAAGGCAAATCAAAGCTCCTGATAGATACGATCCCAGCGTTCGTTATCCCCCTCCTTCCATATTACCTCATTTTGATCTGTCCCTTAATATGTCTGATAACGAAGGGTCTACTGGTCGCTCTGTCTCCCCTCCCATTGAAGACTCTCAACCTGATCTCCGTTCTTTATTAGTAGATTTTCATACTGAATCGAAAAGACAATTTGAGGAAGCTCAAAAACAATGTCAAACTTCGTTTCTTGATCTCAAAAAAGATATGACACAAGTCAATGCTCATCTACTGTCGATCCTTGAAAGTACTAGAGCTGAGTGTAGAGCCTATACAGAAAAGCAAGTGTCAGATGTCAGGTCAGAATTCAAATCCGACGTTGCTGGTCTCTCTGAACGCATTTGTTTGTTAGAAGGCCAGTCTGCACGGTTAGCCGCTCTGGAAACCTCTGTTCAAAAACTTCAAATAGCCTCTTCTCATACTTCCTCTATTCCCCCTGTAGGTACTCAAACGTTTCCCGAGACGAATAGCCTCAAGAAAACAAAATTTTCATTCGGTCCTCAATTGTCTTCATCTTCTTTTTTCACTCAAACGCAACCAGTCTCCACCAATGGTCCCCCACCTCTTTCCACCAATCGTCTTCCCTTTATCTCAAATCCAAATAACATACAACTTAAATTACCTCCCCTTTTAAACCAATCTGATGTGGATAACCGTCAGCTCTCTTCTTTTAACAATAGTTCAATTCTCCATCAAGAGAAATACTCAGACTTCATTCCAGAATTTAATGGCTACCTCACACCTATACATCCTGAAGCTTTTCTGGTGGAAATTAATGATTATTTTCAGTTCCATGACGTCCCTGATTTTTTGAAAATCAATATGATCCGGAGACGAATGATTGGTGATGCTAAACAATGGTTCAATGCCCTTACTCCTCCTCCTAATACTTTTCTCGAATTTGTTGAACTCTTTCGTCAACATTTCTGGTCATATAGCAAACAAGTCATGACTCGTAATGAACTTTCTCGTCCCTATCTTCATCGAGATACCTCGACTCTTCAAAAACATGCCATTGAATGGATCAACAAAGCCAAATATCTCAATCCCCCTATCGAAAACGAAACTCTTATTTTTCAAATTCTCTCTCATTTCCCTGAAACTGTAGCTAGTCCTCTAAGAATTCTCCGTATCAAAACCCTTAATGAATTAATCGATCATTTATCCTATGCTGAACATTCCTCCCGTCCTCTCAATAGTAATAATCTCTCAAACAATTCCGCCAATTCCTATGATAATTCACAAAACAATCGGTCCAATGATAATATACCTCCTAACCGTAATTACAACTATCGAGATAGATTCCAAGGACGAGTTTCTTATAATAATGACCGGCGTCAGAACTTTCCCAATAATCAATCCAATACATCCAATCCTCCCAATGTTTCCAATACGTCCCAGCCACCACCTCCGGGAAACGATCAGTGACCAGTCTCGTGAGGAAAGATACTGGATCATCTCCTAATGTTCCTCACTTAAACATTCTTTCTCATCCCATAGCTCCTGAACAAAAAGTCTGTCCCTCCCTTAGTTTTCGTCCTGAAATTGAAATCTCTATTTTTAATAATCCCTATCCTGCTCTTCTTGATTCTGGTGCTTCTGTCTCTGCCATGTCTGAAAACTTGTACAATGTATTAAAAAATGATCCTTCTAAATATGATATCCCCTCTTTTCCCCTTTCTGGTACATTTCTAAAAACAGCTATCACCAATAAATCTGTCAAGATTAATATTCAAATCTATATCAATTTCAGTATTAATCAATTTAAAACTCATGCCATCTTCTTAATCGTTCCTCATTTATCCACTCCTCATATTAGGTACCGATTGGCTACTTGAAAACAACATATCGCTTAATTACAAAAGCCGAGAAATTATACTACCTTCCCCATATACTCCTGTTCCTTTTAAGATCATCTCCCTCACTCACATTAATAATTTAGTAAATACACTGAGACATATTGAATTTGAAAATGACTGTCAAAACTTTTTAGTAGATCAATCCCTTGAAAGATCCGTCCCTTTCCCTTTAACAAAAATGTTGCCCTTAATGATATACCTCTCAATGAACAACAACAGATTGCCATGGACTCACTAATTAATAAATATGCTCATGTTTTTCAGGACCGTCCTGGTGTACATAATTCTTTCTCTTATAAATTTAATGTTTGTGAACATAAGCCCTATAAAATAAAACCGTACCCTATCCCGTTCTCCCGTCGCGCTGCTGTTCAACAGGAAATCGACAAGATGCTCAATTGGGGGGTTATCGAACGGTCAGATGCACCTTATAACAATCCTTTAGTTACCGTTGTTAAATCTGATGGTTCTATCCGGCTCTGCCTAGATGCTCGGAAACTTAATACTATTATTCTTCCTACTCGTGACAGTTCTCCTCCTATTGATGAAATTTTAGCTAAATTTAATAATAAAAGTATCTTTTCTTCTCTTGACTTCACCTCAGGATATTGGCAAATTCCTCTTGACTCTTCAGTTCGTCAGTACACCAGTTTTCTATACGATGGTAGGTCATACCAGTTTTGTGTTGTGCCTTTTGGGCTCAACATTTCAAATGCTGCTTTTGGTAAGGGTTTGGAAGCCGCTTTAAATGATTCAACTGTCCCTGTCCCTTCCTAATGATATTCACACCTATGTCGATGACATCCTTGTTTCTTCACAATCTTTTCAAAATCATTTAATAAGTCTTGACTGGATCTTTCAAAAGATATCGCTATCCGGTCTCACTCTTAAATTTAAAAATGTCACTTTAAAGCTCAAATCAAATTTTTAGGTCATTTTGTCTCTGTCAGTGGCACAATAATGGATCCGGAAAAAGTGGTTGCTCTTAAGAAATTTCCCGAACCTCGTAATAAGAAAGATCTGCAATCTTTTTCGGTTTCTGCAATTTTATCGCAAATTTTCCCAACACCACTCTCAACTCTTACATCCTCTCTCACATCTATTAAAAAAGGGCGTCCCTTGGTCTTTTAAGAATGAAGAAAAGATTGCCTACGATAAAATTAAAGATGCATTTAGTGCTCAAATTGCATTGACACATCCCGACTTCAACCTTCCTTTCTGTATTCAGACAGATGCTTCACTAGTGGGAATAGGTGCAGAGCTCTTCCAAGTGGACAAAGAAAAACAGCGTCATACAATAGCCTTCGCCAGTAGATCGTTAAGTGGGTCCGAACGGAATTATTCAGTAACGGAGTTGGAATTGCTGGGTATACTGTTTGCCTGTCACAAGTTCAGAGTATATATTATCGGATATCCCATAAATGTCTATACTGATCATAAGGCCCTCACGTTCCTTTTCACTTGCAAACTTAAAAATGCCCGACTGACTCGATGGACTCTTATACTGCAAGAATTTGACCTCAAGATCCATTACTGTCCGGGAAAGGAAAATCCTCTTGATACTCTTTCGCGTCATCCCATAGACCGTGATGAAAACCCACCAGTGGATCCGCCTGCAATAATGCGTTTTGATTTCAGCGACCCTGTCTCTCCTGATCTTTTAATACCTCCTGAAATCGTTTTTAAGCTGGATATTCCTCCAACTCTTCCCTCCAGAATTCAATTTATTTTTAAGAATATGTTTAATGAACAGGCTTTAGATCCCCACATTTGTAAAATCGTTACTCTATTGTCTTCTAAAAATTCTCTTCAATCGTGGCATACATTCTATAAAGTCCATAACAATATTTTATTTATTCGTAGGTCAAAATTTCATAATACCTGGTCTCTTTTCCTTCCTAAACATTTAATTAATGAAGTTGTCATCGCTTTCCATGACTACTATGGTCATATAGGTCCCTTAAAAACTATCCATTCACTCAAACATATCTGTTATTTTCCATCCTTCCATAAAACGATTCATTCTGTTGTACAATCTTGTGACATTTGTCAAAAATGTAAAATCAAAACTTCTTTAGTTGCTGGCCCCATGCAACATGTACTCTCACAAAAACCTTTAGATAAATTATTAGTTGATTTTTATGGTCCTCTCCCTGTAGGTATTTATGGTCTCCAGTATATTTTTGTTGTGTTAGATAATTTTTCTCGTTTTGTAAAATTGTTTCCTCTTCGTAAAGCCACTGCTAGAGCATGCATTTCCAAATTGACTCAATATTATTTTCCCCAATATGGTTGTCCTCAAAATCTGGTATCCGATCACGGTAGGCAATTTATAAGTAAACACTGGCAACAAACATTAAAAAAATATAAAATTCAGGTAGGGCATACTAGTGTCTATCATCCTCAATCAAACCCTGCCGAACGGGTCATGCGTGAGCTTGGGCGTCTTTTTAGAACTTACTGCCATGAACACCATAACACTTGGCCTCAATATGTTCCCTACATCGAATGGGTATTGAACAGTGTTCGACATGAGTCTACCTTTCATTCCCCGTCGGAACTTTTTCTAAATCGTGTTACACCTAATCCTGTTTCTCAACATATTGAGTATCCTCATAATGATGCTTCTGATCAATACAATAAAAAATTAATTCTGGCTAATGAAGTTCAACTAACTAAAGCTCAATCCCGTAAACTTAGACATGATAGAAAGATAAATCCCCACCTGTTTAAAATTAATGATCTTGTTCTTGTTCGTGCCCATAGGTTAAGTAATGCAACTGACAAGAAGATTTCAAAATTTTTTCTCTTATATGAAGGGCCTTACAGAATATCGTCTATTAAATCTCATAATGCTTATACCCTCCTAAACCCCGATGATAATGTCCTTATCGGAACTTATAACGTTATTCATTTGAAGAAATACGCCCAACCTGCTCAATGAAGCCCATTACACGTGTCAATACTTTTCGTATCTTTAACAACTTATAATACTCTTAAACAAATTTTTTCACCATTTCTTTAAAATAGATTATCCTCATTTCACTCGTTTAATCTATTTGGGGGGTTCTGTAACGTTGCAAAATTTGTATACGTATCATAATAAATACACGACGGTAGAAAACAACTCGTCGGTCGTATGGGTGCTATATTTCGTAATCGTAAATACGAGATAATACTCGTATATTATAATTAATTATATCACGAAGTCAGTGGTAGGTATTTGTCAACCGGTCTCCTCCATCAGCTGACCGTACACCGTTTGCAATCCAAACTGTATATTACGCGTTATTCACCCGGTGCAAGTTGGTATCACTGTCGTCGGCTATCAATCAATCAATCCATCGTCAACTACTACGCGAGGACATAAAAACGTTTTTTTTTTTTCTTTTTCTTTCGACTACGACCGTCGAGGAAAGTGTCATTGTTATTCGTTTTTCAATAAGTTTTTTATCCGTTTCTTTTCATTTGATTGTTAGTAAAAACGAAAATCTAGTAAAATCTAAAAACTACGAATTTTAGTAAAAACGTAATTTGTATTTTTTTTGTACTCCGTTTTTTTTTTTGTTGTTGTTCTTCTCAAATAATAAACGTTGAGTGATAATTTATAACTGGCATTTTGATGTTCATTGACTCGTGGGCCATCCATGCTAAAGCCGTACCTGTTGAATCGACTCATCGACAGCGCGGTGCAGACCACCGTAAAAACAAAACCTACTGGTTCTGTGGGAGATATATTTTTACATTTTTGTTTCCTACTCGGCCAGTGGGTCACTGACTAATAGTCCCCTCAGTTAGTGGGTACCGTGTAGGCCCTCCAAGAAGGCCGAAAGGTTACATATGGCGACTGTGACAGGACCTGACTCTCAATTTAGATTCATAAGAACCATGTATATATAAAAAAAAAAAAAAAATGTATAATAATAATACTAATAATAATAAACGAAAAAGAAAAATTGTTTTATATAAGTATACCGTTGAATCTTTCATATCTTGTATTAACCACACTGTTGTACTACCGTCCTGGTAATATCCATTTGTATTTTATTTATATTTTTTCTCCTCCTTGTTTGTTGTTTTGATATTCTTCCCCCAGTATATGATAATTGTTAATCCCATAAATCGTTTAGCCTATGGTGTGCTGTACTATGGTTGATGGATTGGTTGACAGCTACTGGAACGACTACTTTGTTTTGTATGGTGCTATGACGACCGATGCCCAGGTATTGAATTAATGTTGTTGTTGTCCCTTCTTACTTAATATTTGTCTTAGATGTATACATATTATTGACCTATCGTTATCATAAGATATTTCACATTTCTGGGTTAATTTTAATGTAGGGTTTGGTGTTATCGTTTTTTTTTTTTTTTTTTTTTTTTTTTAAATATTAAAATTAATTACGGGCTATTATTGCTATCATATATCTGTGTGTATATATGCATATATTTGCTTTCTTTTTGTACTTGTTATTTAATGTTTTATCACATTCGTTATAGGTAAACTCTAGTTCATTCCTGTTATTCGTTTATCCGTTAAATCAAGTTTTAGTTAATTAATTTTGCTTATTGTTAAAGTTAACGATTATTCTCTAGTTTCAGAAATATAATGGATTTGATTTTATGTAGGGGTTTCTAGTTAAGTCACGTTAGTTCAAGTTTTGTATTCACTAAATTGTTTTTATTAGATCGTTTTTAGGTAATCGTTACTCGTCTGTTTGATAATCTTTTCCCTCGTTATGAATTAAACCGTTTACACAAATTAATTAATTCATATATAAATAGAATTATTTCATTCTGTTGGTTAAACCTTGGCTCTATTTAGCTTTTGTTATGATAAGTAACTAAATTGTAATTGTAATAGAATCTTTCAGATAAGTCAATTTAATTTAAATAAATTTTGAACTAATTTAATATTCTTATTTCACTTATATTTTCTAGTTAAATTCCTCTTTCACTGTTTATTTCGATTAGTTGATTGCACTTTTATTTAACAATCCTTTTGGTAAGATTTTTATTCAATCAATTTTTTTTTTAGTTTAATGTTAGTGGGATAATTATTATCAGTTAATTTGCTTAATGAGAGGCGCGGGAAAAAGGCAAATCAAAGCTCCTGATAGATACGATCCCAGCGTTCGTTATCCCCCTCCTTCCATATTACCTCATTTTGATCTGTCCCTTAATATGTCTGATAACGAAGGGTCTACTGGTCGCTCTGTCTCCCCTCCCATTGAAGACTCTCAACCTGATCTCCGTTCTTTATTAGTAGATTTTCATACTGAATCGAAAAGACAATTTGAGGAAGCTCAAAAACAATGTCAAACTTCGTTTCTTGATCTCAAAAAAGATATGACACAAGTCAATGCTCATCTACTGTCGATCCTTGAAAGTACTAGAGCTGAGTGTAGAGCCTATACAGAAAAGCAAGTGTCAGATGTCAGGTCAGAATTCAAATCCGACGTTGCTGGTCTCTCTGAACGCATTTGTTTGTTAGAAGGCCAGTCTGCACGGTTAGCCGCTCTGGAAACCTCTGTTCAAAAACTTCAAATAGCCTCTTCTCATACTTCCTCTATTCCCCCTGTAGGTACTCAAACGTTTCCCGAGACGAATAGCCTCAAGAAAACAAAATTTTCATTCGGTCCTCAATTGTCTTCATCTTCTTTTTTCACTCAAACGCAACCAGTCTCCACCAATGGTCCCCCACCTCTTTCCACCAATCGTCTTCCCTTTATCTCAAATCCAAATAACATACAACTTAAATTACCTCCCCTTTTAAACCAATCTGATGTGGATAACCGTCAGCTCTCTTCTTTTAACAATAGTTCAATTCTCCATCAAGAGAAATACTCAGACTTCATTCCAGAATTTAATGGCTACCTCACCTATACATCCTGAAGCTTTTCTGGTGGAAATTAATGATTATTTTCAGTTCCATGACGTCCCTGATTTTTTGAAAATCAATATGATCCGGAGACGAATGATTGGTGATGCTAAACAATGGTTCAATGCCCTTACTCCTCCTCCTAATACTTTTCTCGAATTTGTTGAACTCTTTCGTCAACATTTCTGGTCATATAGCAAACAAGTCATGACTCGTAATGAACTTTCTCGTCCCTATCTTCATCGAGATACCTCGACTCTTCAAAAACATGCCATTGAATGGATCAACAAAGCCAAATATCTCAATCCCCCTATCGAAAACGAAACTCTTATTTTTCAAATTCTCTCTCATTTCCCTGAAACTGTAGCTAGTCCTCTAAGAATTCTCCGTATCAAAACCCTTAATGAATTAATCGATCATTTATCCTATGCTGAACATTCCTCCCGTCCTCTCAATAGTAATAATCTCTCAAACAATTCCGCCAATTCCTATGATAATTCACAAAACAATCGGTCCAATGATAATATACCTCCTAACCGTAATTACAACTATCGAGATAGATTCCAAGGACGAGTTTCTTATAATAATGACCGGCGTCAGAACTTTCCCAATAATCAATCCAATACATCCAATCCTCCCAATGTTTCCAATACGTCCCAGCCACCACCTCCGGGAAACGATCAGTGACCAGTCTCGTGAGGAAAGATACTGGATCATCTCCTAATGTTCCTCACTTAAACATTCTTTCTCATCCCATAGCTCCTGAACAAAAAGTCTGTCCCTCCCTTAGTTTTCGTCCTGAAATTGAAATCTCTATTTTTAATAATCCCTATCCTGCTCTTCTTGATTCTGGTGCTTCTGTCTCTGCCATGTCTGAAAACTTGTACAATGTATTAAAAAATGATCCTTCTAAATATGATATCCCTCTTTTCCCTTTCTGGTACATTTCTAAAAACAGCTATCACCAATAAATCTGTCAAGATTAATATTCAAATCTATATCAATTTCAGTATTAATCAATTTAAAACTCATGCCATCTTCTTAATCGTTCCTCATTTATCCACTCCCCTCATATTAGGTACCGATTGGCTACTTGAAAACAACATATCGCTTAATTACAAAAGCCGAGAAATTATACTACCTTCCCCATATACTCCTGTTCCTTTTAAGATCATCTCCCTCACTCACATTAATAATTTAGTAAATACACTGAGACATATTGAATTTGAAAATGACTGTCAAAACTTTTTAGTAGATCAATCCCTTGAAAGATCCGTCCCTTTCCCTTTAACAAAAAATGTTGCCCTTAATGATATACCTCTCAATGAACAACAACAGATTGCCATGGACTCACTAATTAATAAATATGCTCATGTTTTTCAGGACCGTCCTGGTGTACATAATTCTTTCTCTTATAAATTTAATGTTTGTGAACATAAGCCCTATAAAATAAAACCGTACCCTATCCCGTTCTCCCGTCGCGCTGCTGTTCAACAGGAAATCGACAAGATGCTCAATTGGGGGGTTATCGAACGGTCAGATGCACCTTATAACAATCCTTTAGTTACCGTTGTTAAATCTGATGGTTCTATCCGGCTCTGCCTAGATGCTCGGAAACTTAATACTATTATTCTTCCTACTCGTGACAGTTCTCCTCCTATTGATGAAATTTTAGCTAAATTTAATAATAAAAGTATCTTTTCTTCTCTTGACTTCACCTCAGGATATTGGCAAATTCCTCTTGACTCTTCAGTTCGTCAGTACACCAGTTTTCTATACGATGGTAGGTCATACCAGTTTTGTGTTGTGCCTTTTGGGCTCAACATTTCAAATGCTGCTTTTGGTAAGGGTTTGGAAGCCGCTTTAAATGATTCAACTGTCCCGTGTCCCTTCCTAATGATATTCACACCTATGTCGATGACATCCTTGTTTCTTCACAATCTTTTCAAAATCATTTAATAAGTCTTGACTGGATCTTTCAAAAGATATCGCTATCCGGTCTCACTCTTAAATTTAAAAAATGTCACTTCTTTAAAGCTCAAATCAAATTTTTAGGTCATTTTGTCTCTGTCAGTGGCACAATAATGGATCCGGAAAAAGTGGTTGCTCTTAAGAAATTTCCCGAACCTCGTAATAAGAAAGATCTGCAATCTTTTTTCGGTTTCTGCAATTTTTATCGCAAATTTTCCCAACACCACTCTCAACTCTTACATCCTCTCTCACATCTATTAAAAAAGGGCGTCCCTTGGTCTTTTAAGAATGAAGAAAAGATTGCCTACGATAAAATTAAAGATGCATTTAGTGCTCAAATTGCATTGACACATCCCGACTTCAACCTTCCTTTCTGTATTCAGACAGATGCTTCACTAGTGGGAATAGGTGCAGAGCTCTTCCAAGTGGACAAAGAAAACAGCGTCATACAATAGCCTTCGCCAGTAGATCGTTAAGTGGGTCCGAACGGAATTATTCAGTAACGGAGTTGGAATTGCTGGGTATACTGTTTGCCTGTCACAAGTTCAGAGTATATATTATCGGATATCCCATAAATGTCTATACTGATCATAAGGCCCTCACGTTCCTTTTCACTTGCAAACTTAAAAATGCCCGACTGACTCGATGGACTCTTATACTGCAAGAATTTGACCTCAAGATCCATTACTGTCCGGGAAAGGAAAATCCTCTTGATACTCTTTCGCGTCATCCCATAGACCGTGATGAAAACCCACCAGTGGATCCGCCTGCAATAATGCGTTTTGATTTCAGCGACCCTGTCTCTCCTGATCTTTTAATACCTCCTGAAATCGTTTTTAAGCTGGATATTCCTCCAACTCTTCCCTCCAGAATTCAATTTATTTTTAAGAATATGTTTAATGAACAGGCTTTAGATCCCCACATTTGTAAAATCGTTACTCTATTGTCTTCTAAAAATTCTCTTCAATCGTGGCATACATTCTATAAAGTCCATAACAATATTTTATTTATTCGTAGGTCAAAATTTCATAATACCTGGTCTCTTTTCCTTCCTAAACATTTAATTAATGAAGTTGTCATCGCTTTCCATGACTACTATGGTCATATAGGTCCCTTAAAAACTATCCATTCACTCAAACATATCTGTTATTTTCCATCCTTCCATAAAACGATTCATTCTGTTGTACAATCTTGTGACATTTGTCAAAAATGTAAAATCAAAACTTCTTTAGTTGCTGGCCCCATGCAACATGTACTCTCAAAAACCTTTAGATAAATTATTAGTTGATTTTTATGGTCCTCTCCCTGTAGGTATTTATGGTCTCCAGTATATTTTTGTTGTGTTAGATAATTTTTCTCGTTTTGTAAAATTGTTTCCTCTTCGTAAAGCCACTGCTAGAGCATGCATTTCCAAATTGACTCAATATTATTTTCCCCAATATGGTTGTCCTCAAAATCTGGTATCCGATCACGGTAGGCAATTTATAAGTAAACACTGGCAACAAACATTAAAAAAATATAAAATTCAGGTAGGGCATACTAGTGTCTATCATCCTCAATCAAACCCTGCCGAACGGGTCATGCGTGAGCTTGGGCGTCTTTTTAGAACTTACTGCCATGAACACCATAACACTTGGCCTCAATATGTTCCCTACATCGAATGGGTATTGAACAGTGTTCGACATGAGTCTACCTTTCATTCCCCGTCGGAACTTTTTCTAAATCGTGTTACACCTAATCCTGTTTCTCAACATATTGAGTATCCTCATAATGATGCTTCTGATCAATACAATAAAAAATTAATTCTGGCTAATGAAGTTCAACTAACTAAAGCTCAATCCGTAAACTTAGACATGATAGAAAGATAAATCCCCACCTGTTTAAAATTAATGATCTTGTTCTTGTTCGTGCCCATAGGTTAAGTAATGCAACTGACAAGAAGATTTCAAAATTTTTTCTCTTATATGAAGGGCCTTACAGAATATCGTCTATTAAATCTCATAATGCTTATACCCTCCTAAACCCCGATGATAATGTCCTTATCGGAACTTATAACGTTATTCATTTGAAGAAATACGCCCAACCTGCTCAATGAAGCCCATTACACGTGTCAATACTTTTCGTATCTTTAACAACTTATAATACTCTTAAACAAATTTTTTCACCATTTCTTTAAAATAGATTATCCTCATTTCACTCGTTTAATCTATTTGGGGGGTTCTGTAACGTTGCAAAATTTGTATACGTATCATAATAAATACACGACGGTAGAAAACAACTCGTCGGTCGTATGGGTGCTATATTTCGTAATCGTAAATACGAGATAATACTCGTATATTATAATTAATTATATCACGAAGTCAGTGGTAGGTATTTGTCAACCGGTCTCCTCCATCAGCTGACCGTACACCGTTTGCAATCCAAACTGTATATTACGCGTTATTCACCCGGTGCAAGTTGGTATCACTGTCGTCGGCTATCAATCAATCAATCCATCGTCAACTACTACGCGAGGACATAAAAACGTTTTTTTTTTTTCTTTTTCTTTCGACTACGACCGTCGAGGAAAGTGTCATTGTTATTCGTTTTTCAATAAGTTTTTTATCCGTTTCTTTTCATTTGATTGTTAGTAAAAACGAAAATCTAGTAAAATCTAAAAACTACGAATTTTAGTAAAAACGTAATTTGTATTTTTTTTGTACTCCGTTTTTTTTTTTGTTGTTGTTCTTCTCAAATAATAAACGTTGAGTGATAATTTATAACTGGCATTTTGATGTTCATTGACTCGTGGGCCATCCATGCTAAAGCCGTACCTGTTGAATCGACTCATCTACAGCGCGGTGCGGACCACCGTAAAAACAAAACCTACTGGTTCTGTGGGAGATATATTTTTACATTTTTGTTTCCTACTCGGCCAGTGGGTCACTGACTAATAGTCCCCTCAGTTAGTGGGTACCGTGTAGGCCCTCCAAGAAGGCCGAAAGGTTACATATGGCGACCGTGACAGGACCTGACTCTCAATTTAGATTCATAAGAACCATGTATATATAAAAAAAAAAAAAAAATGTATAATAATAATACTAATAATAATAAACGAAAAAGAAAAATTGTTTTATATAAGTATACCGTTGAATCTTTCATATCTTGTATTAACCACACTGTTGTACTACCGTCCTGGTAATATCCATTTGTATTTTATTTATATTTTTTTTTCTCCCCTCCTTGTTTGTTGTTTTGATATTCTTCCCCCAGTATATGATAATTGTTAATCCCATAAATCGTTTAGCCTATGGTGTGCTGTACTATGGTTGATGGATTGGTTGACAGCTACTGGAACGACTACTTTGTTTTGTATGGTGCTATGACGACCGATGCCCAGGTATTGAATTAATGTTGTTGTTGTCCCTTCTTACTTAATATTTGTCTTAGATGTATACATATTATTGACCTATCGTTATCATAAGATATTTCACATTTCTGGGTTAATTTTAATGTAGGGTTTGGTGTTATCGTTTTTTTTTTTTTTTTTTTTTTTTTTAACTATTATAATTCATTACGGGCTATTATTGCTATCATATATCTGTGTGTATATATGCATATATTTGCTTTCTTTTTGTACTTGTTATTTAATGTTTTATCACATTCGTTATAGGTAAACTCTAGTTCATTCCTGTTATTCGTTTATCCGTTAAATCAAGTTTTAGTTAATTAATTTTGCTTATTGTTAAAGTTAACGATTATTCTCTAGTTTCAGAAATATAATGGATTTGATTTTATGTAGGGGTTTCTAGTTAAGTCACGTTAGTTCAAGTTTTGTATTCACTAAATTGTTTTTATTAGATCGTTTTTAGGTAATCGTTACTCGTCTGTTTGATAATCTTTTCCCTCGTTATGAATTAAACCGTTTACACAAATTAATTAATTCATATATAAATAGAATTATTTCATTCTGTTGGTTAAACCTTGGCTCTATTTAGCTTTTGTTATGATAAGTAACTAAATTGTAATTGTAATAGAATCTTTCAGATAAGTCAATTTAATTTAAATAAATTTTGAACTAATTTAATATTCTTATTTCACTTATATTTTCTAGTTAAATTCCTCTTTCACTGTTTATTTCGATTAGTTGATTGCACTTTTATTTAACAATCCTTTTGGTAAGATTTTTATTCAATCAATTTTTTTTTTAGTTTAATGTTAGTGGGATAATTATTATCAGTTAATTTGCTTAATGAGAGGCGCGGGAAAAAAATCAAAGCTCCTGATAGATACGATCCCAGCGTTCGTTATCCTCCTTCCATATTACCTCATTTTGATCTGTCCCTTAATATGTCTGATAACGAAGGGTCTACTGGTCGCTCTGTCTCCTCCCATTGAAGACTCTCAACCTGATCTCCGTTCTTTATTAGTAGATTTTCATACTGAATCGAAAAGACAATTTGAGGAAGCTCAAAACACTGTCAAACTTCGTTTCTTGATCTCAAAAAAGATATGACACAAGTCAATGCTCATCTACTGTCGATCCTTGAAAGTACTAGAGCTGAGTGTAGAGCCTATACAGAAAAGCAAGTGTCAGATGTCAGGTCAGAATTCAAATCCGACGTTGCTGGTCTCTCTGAACGCATTTGTTTGTTAGAAGGCCAGTCTGCACGGTTAGCCGCTCTGGAAACCTCTGTTCAAAAACTTCAAATAGCCTCTTCTCATACTTCCTCTATTCCCCCTGTAGGTACTCAAACGTTTCCCGAGACGAATAGCCTCAAGAAAACAAAATTTTCATTCGGTCCTCAATTGTCTTCATCTTCTTTTTTCACTCAAACGCAACCAGTCTCCACCAATGGTCCCCCACCTCTTTCCACCAATCGTCTTCCCTTTATCTCAAATCCAAATAACATACAACTTAAATTACCTCCCCTTTTAAACCAATCTGATGTGGATAACCGTCAGCTCTCTTCTTTTAACAATAGTTCAATTCTCCATCAAGAGAAATACTCAGACTTCATTCCAGAATTTAATGGCTACCTCACCTATACATCCTGAAGCTTTTCTGGTGGAAATTAATGATTATTTTCAGTTCCATGACGTCCCTGATTTTTTGAAAATCAATATGATCCGGAGACGAATGATTGGTGATGCTAAACAATGGTTCAATGCCCTTACTCCTCCTCCTAATACTTTTCTCGAATTTGTTGAACTCTTTCGTCAACATTTCTGGTCATATAGCAAACAAGTCATGACTCGTAATGAACTTTCTCGTCCCTATCTTCATCGAGATACCTCGACTCTTCAAAAACATGCCATTGAATGGATCAACAAAGCCAAATATCTCAATCCCCCTATCGAAAACGAAACTCTTATTTTTCAAATTCTCTCTCATTTCCCTGAAACTGTAGCTAGTCCTCTAAGAATTCTCCGTATCAAAACCCTTAATGAATTAATCGATCATTTATCCTATGCTGAACATTCCTCCCGTCCTCTCAATAGTAATAATCTCTCAAACAATTCCGCCAATTCCTATGATAATTCACAAAACAATCGGTCCAATGATAATATACCTCCTAACCGTAATTACAACTATCGAGATAGATTCCAAGGACGAGTTTCTTATAATAATGACCGGCGTCAGAACTTTCCCAATAATCAATCCAATACATCCAATCCTCCCAATGTTTCCAATACGTCCCAGCCACCACCTCCGGGAAACGATCAGTGACCAGTCTCGTGAGGAAAGATACTGGATCATCTCCTAATGTTCCTCACTTAAACATTCTTTCTCATCCCATAGCTCCTGAACAAAAAGTCTGTCCCTCCCTTAGTTTTCGTCCTGAAATTGAAATCTCTATTTTTAATAATCCCTATCCTGCTCTTCTTGATTCTGGTGCTTCTGTCTCTGCCATGTCTGAAAACTTGTACAATGTATTAAAAAATGATCCTTCTAAATATGATATCCCCTCTTTTCCCCTTTCTGGTACATTTCTAAAAACAGCTATCACCAATAAATCTGTCAAGATTAATATTCAAATCTATATCAATTTCAGTATTAATCAATTTAAAACTCATGCCATCTTCTTAATCGTTCCTCATTTATCCACTCCCCTCATATTAGGTACCGATTGGCTACTTGAAAACAACATATCGCTTAATTACAAAAGCCGAGAAATTATACTACCTTCCCCATATACTCCTGTTCCTTTTAAGATCATCTCCCTCACTCACATTAATAATTTAGTAAATACACTGAGACATATTGAATTTGAAAATGACTGTCAAAACTTTTTAGTAGATCAATCCCTTGAAAGATCCGTCCCTTTCCCTTTAACAAAAAATGTTGCCCTTAATGATATACCTCTCAATGAACAACAACAGATTGCCATGGACTCACTAATTAATAAATATGCTCATGTTTTTCAGGACCGTCCTGGTGTACATAATTCTTTCTCTTATAAATTTAATGTTTGTGAACATAAGCCCTATAAAATAAAACCGTACCCTATCCCGTTCTCCCGTCGCGCTGCTGTTCAACAGGAAATCGACAAGATGCTCAATTGGGGGGTTATCGAACGGTCAGATGCACCTTATAACAATCCTTTAGTTACCGTTGTTAAATCTGATGGTTCTATCCGGCTCTGCCTAGATGCTCGGAAACTTAATACTATTATTCTTCCTACTCGTGACAGTTCTCCTCCTATTGATGAAATTTTAGCTAAATTTAATAATAAAAGTATCTTTTCTTCTCTTGACTTCACCTCAGGATATTGGCAAATTCCTCTTGACTCTTCAGTTCGTCAGTACACCAGTTTTCTATACGATGGTAGGTCATACCAGTTTTGTGTTGTGCCTTTTGGGCTCAACATTTCAAATGCTGCTTTTGGTAAGGGTTTGGAAGCCGCTTTAAATGATTCAACTGTCCCGTGTCCCTTCCCTAATGATATTCACACCTATGTCGATGACATCCTTGTTTCTTCACAATCTTTTCAAAATCATTTAATAAGTCTTGACTGGATCTTTCAAAAGATATCGCTATCCGGTCTCACTCTTAAATTTAAAAAATGTCACTTCTTTAAAGCTCAAATCAAATTTTTAGGTCATTTTGTCTCTGTCAGTGGCACAATAATGGATCCGGAAAAGTGGTTGCTCTTAAGAAATTTCCTGAACCTCGTAATAAGAAAGATCTGCAATCTTTTTTCGGTTTCTGCAATTTTTATCGCAAATTTTCCCAACACCACTCTCAACTCTTACATCCTCTCTCACATCTATTAAAAAAGGGCGTCCCTTGGTCTTTTAAGAATGAAGAAAAGATTGCCTACGATAAAATTAAAGATGCATTTAGTGCTCAAATTGCATTGACACATCCGACTTCAACCTTCCTTTCTGTATTCAGACAGATGCTTCACTAGTGGGAATAGGTGCAGAGCTCTTCCAAGTGGACAAAGAAAAACAGCGTCATACAATAGCCTTCGCCAGTAGATCGTTAAGTGGGTCCGAACGGAATTATTCAGTAACGGAGTTGGAATTGCTGGGTATACTGTTTGCCTGTCACAAGTTCAGAGTATATATTATCGGATATCCCATAAATGTCTATACTGATCATAAGGCCCTCACGTTCCTTTTCACTTGCAAACTTAAAAATGCCCGACTGACTCGATGGACTCTTATACTGCAAGAATTTGACCTCAAGATCCATTACTGTCCGGGAAAGGAAAATCCTCTTGATACTCTTTCGCGTCATCCCATAGACCGTGATGAAAACCCACCAGTGGATCCGCCTGCAATAATGCGTTTTGATTTCAGCGACCCTGTCTCTCCTGATCTTTTAATACCTCCTGAAATCGTTTTTAAGCTGGATATTCCTCCAACTCTTCCCTCCAGAATTCAATTTATTTTTAAGAATATGTTTAATGAACAGGCTTTAGATCCCCACATTTGTAAAATCGTTACTCTATTGTCTTCTAAAATTCTCTTCAATCGTGGCATACATTCTATAAAGTCCATAACAATATTTTTATTTATTCGTAGGTCAAAATTTCATAATACCTGGTCTCTTTTCCTTCCTAAACATTTAATTAATGAAGTTGTCATCGCTTTCATGACTACTATGGTCATATAGGTCCTTAAAAACTATCCATTCACTCAAACATATCTGTTATTTTCCATCCTTCCATAAAACGATTCATTCTGTTGTACAATCTTGTGACATTTGTCAAAAATGTAAAATCAAAACTTCTTTAGTTGCTGGCCCCATGCAACATGTACTCTCACAAAACCTTTAGATAAATTATTAGTTGATTTTTATGGTCCTCTCCTGTAGGTATTTATGGTCTCCAGTATATTTTTGTTGTGTTAGATAATTTTTCTCGTTTTGTAAAATTGTTTCCTCTTCGTAAAGCCACTGCTAGAGCATGCATTTCAAATTGACTCAATATTATTTTCCCCAATATGGTTGTCCTCAAAATCTGGTATCCGATCACGGTAGGCAATTTATAAGTAAACACTGGCAACAAACATTAAAAATATAAAATTCAGGTAGGGCATACTAGTGTCTATCATCCTCAATCAAACCCTGCCGAACGGGTCATGCGTGAGCTTGGGCGTCTTTAGAACTTACTGCCATGAACACCATAACACTTGGCCTCAATATGTTCCCTACATCGAATGGGTATTGAACAGTGTTCGACATGAGTCTACCTTTCATTCCCCGTCGGAACTTTTTCTAAATCGTGTTACACCTAATCCTGTTTCTCAACATATTGAGTATCCTCATAATGATGCTTCTGATCAATACAATAAAAAATTAATTCTGGCTAATGAAGTTCAACTAACTAAAGCTCAATCCCGTAAACTTAGACATGATAGAAAGATAAATCCCCACCTGTTTAAAATTAATGATCTTGTTCTTGTTCGTGCCCATAGGTTAAGTAATGCAACTGACAAGAAGATTTCAAAATTTTTTCTCTTATATGAAGGGCCTTACAGAATATCGTCTATTAAATCTCATAATGCTTATACCCTCCTAAACCCCGATGATAATGTCCTTATCGGAACTTATAACGTTATTCATTTGAAGAAATACGCCCAACCTGCTCAATGAAGCCCATTACACGTGTCAATACTTTTCGTATCTTTAACAACTTATAATACTCTTAAACAAATTTTTTCACCATTTCTTTAAAATAGATTATCCTCATTTCACTCGTTTAATCTATTTGGGGGGTTCTGTAACGTTGCAAAATTTGTATACGTATCATAATAAATACACGACGGTAGAAAACAACTCGTCGGTCGTATGGGTGCTATATTTCGTAATCGTAAATACGAGATAATACTCGTATATTATAATTAATTATATCACGAAGTCAGTGGTAGGTATTTGTCAACCGGTCTCCTCCATCAGCTGACCGTACACCGTTTGCAATCCAAACTGTATATTACGCGTTATTCACCCGGTGCAAGTTGGTATCACTGTCGTCGGCTATCAATCAATCAATCCATCGTCAACTACTACGCGAGGACATAAAAACGTTTTTTTTTTTTCTTTTTCTTTCGACTACGACCGTCGAGGAAAGTGTCATTGTTATTCGTTTTTCAATAAGTTTTTTATCCGTTTCTTTTCATTTGATTGTTAGTAAAAACGAAAATCTAGTAAAATCTAAAAACTACGAATTTTAGTAAAAACGTAATTTGTATTTTTTTTGTACTCCGTTTTTTTTTTTGTTGTTGTTCTTCTCAAATAATAAACGTTGAGTGATAATTTATAACTGGCATTTTGATGTTCATTGACTCGTGGGCCATCCATGCTAAAGCCGTACCTGTTGAATCGACTCATCTACAGCGCGGTGCGGACCACCGTAAAAACAAAACCTACTGGTTCTGTGGGAGATATATTTTTACATTTTTGTTTCCTACTCGGCCAGTGGGTCACTGACTAATAGTCCCCTCAGTTAGTGGGTACCGTGTAGGCCCTCCAAGAAGGCCGAAAGGTTACAACTGCATTACATTAATGATATGGATATCTTTTGGATTCAATCATAAAAAAATTTGACCCCCTCCCACCAAAAAAAATTTTTTTTTTTACCGAATTTAAACTAAAATTATCCACTGATTTGATGATTTGATGATGATTTGTCGTTCTCACTCCTTATTTGCAAAACGTCATAACTTCTGAACTATTTTGAACTGAAGGACGGGGTTAACTGCATTACGTTAATAGTGTCGATATCTTTTGGATTCAATCATAAAAAAATTTGACTCCCTCCCACCAAAAAAAATTTTTTTTTTTACCGAATTTAAACTAAAATTATCCACTGATTTGATGATTTGATGATGATTTGTCGTTCTCACTCCTTATTTGCAAAACGTCATAACTTCTTAACTATTTTGAACTGAAGGACGGGGTTAACTGCATTACGTTACTAGTATCGAATTCTATCGGAATCCGTCATAAAAAAATTTGACCCCCTCCCACCAAAAAAAATTTTTTTTTTTACCGAATTTAAACTAAAATTATCCACTGATTTGATGATTTGATGATGATTTGTTCTTCTCACTCATTATTTGCAAAACATCATAACTTCTGAACTATTTCGATCTGAAGGACGGGGTTAACTGCATTACGTTATTTGTATCGATATCTTTTGGAATCCATCATAAAAAAATTTGACCCCCTCCCACCAAAAAAAATTTTTTTTTTTACCTAATTTAAACTAAAATTATCCACTGATTTGATGATTTAATGATGATTCGTTGTTCTCACTCCTTATTTGCAAAACGTCATAACTTCTGAACTATTTTGAACTGAAGGACGGGGTTAACTGCATTACGTTACTAGTATCGAATTCTATCGGAATCCGTCATAAAAAAAATTTGACCCCCCCCACCAAAAAAAATTTTTTTTTTTACCGAATTTAAACTAAAATTATCTACTGATTTGATGATTTGGTTGTGATTCGTTCTTCTCACTCCTTATTTGCAAAACGTCATAACTTCTGAACTATTTCGAACTGAGGGACGGGGTTAACTGCATTACGTTAATAGTATCGATATCTTTTGGATTCAATCATAAAAAAATTTGACCCCCTCCCACCAAAAAAAATTTTTTTTTTTCCTGAATTTAAACTAAAATTATCCACTGATTTGATGATTTGATGATGATTCGTTGTTCTCACTCCTTATTTGCAAAACGTCATAACTTCTGAAATATTTTGAACTGAAGGACGGGGTTAACTGCATTACGTTACTAGTATCGAATTCTATCGGAATCCGTCATAAAAAAAATTTGACCCCCTCACCAAAAAAAATTTTTTTTTTTACCGAATTTAAACTAAAATTATCCACTGATTTGATGATTTGATGATGATTTGTTCTTCTTACTCATTATTTGCAAAACATCATAACTTCTGAACTATTTCGAACTGAAGGACGGGGTTAACTGCATTACGTTATTTGTATCGATATCTTTTGGAATCCATCATAAAAAAATTTGACCCCCTCCCACCAAAAAAAATTTTTTTTTTTACCGAATTTAAACTAAAATTATCCACTGATTTGATGATTTGGTGATGATTCGTTCTTCTCACTCCTTATTTGCAAAACGTCATAACTTCTGAACTATTTCGAACTGAGGGACGGGGTTAACTGCATTACATTAATGATATGGATATCTTTTGGATTCAATCATAAAAAAATTTGACCCCCTCCCACCAAAAAAAATTTTTTTTTTTACCGAATTTAAACTAAAATTATCCACTGATTTGATGATGATTCGTTCTTCTCACTCCTTATTTGCAAAACGTCATAACTTCTGAACTATTTCGAACTGAGGGACGGGGTTAACTGCATTACGTTAATAGTATCGATATCTTTTGGATTCAATCATAAAAAAATTTGACCCCCTCCCACCAAAAAAAATTTTTTTTTTTCCTGAATTTAAACTAAAATTATCCACTGATTTGATGATTTGATGATGATTTGTCGTTCTCACTCCTTATTTGCAAAACGTCATAACTTCTGAACTATTTTGAACTGAAGGACGGGGTTAACTGCATTACGTTAATAGTGTCGATATCTTTTGGATTCAATCATAAAAAAATTTGACTCCCTCCCACCAAAAAAAATTTTTTTTTTTACCGAATTTAATCTAAAATTATCCACTGATTTGATGATTTGATGATGATTTGTTCTTCTCACTCATTATTTGCAAAACATCATAACTTCTGAACTATTTCGATCTGAAGGACGGGGTTAACTGCATTACGTTATTTGTATCGATATCTTTTGGAATCCATCATAAAAAAATTTGACCCCCTCCCACCAAAAAAAATTTTTTTTTTTACCTAATTTAAACTAAAATTATCCACTGATTTGATGATTTAATGATGATTCGTTGTTCTCACTCCTTATTTGCAAAACGTCATAACTTCTGAACTATTTTGAACTGAAGGACGGGGTTAACTGCATTACGTTACTAGTATCGAATTCTATCGGAATCCGTCATAAAAAAAATTTGACCCCCCCACCAAAAAAAATTTTTTTTTTTACCGAATTTAAACTAAAATTATCCACTGATTTGATGATTTGGTTGTGATTCGTTCTTCTCACTCCTTATTTGCAAAACGTCATAACTTCTGAACTATTTTGAACTGAAGGACGGGGTTAACTGCATTACGTTAATAGAATCGATATCTTTTGGATTCAATCATAAAAAAATTTGACCCCCCTCCACCAAAAAAAATTTTTTTTTTTACCGAATTTAAACTAAAATTATCCACTGATTTGATGATTTGGTGATGATTCGTTGTTCTCACTCCTTATTTGCAAAACGTCATAACTTCTGAAATATTTTGAACTGAAGGACGGGGTTAACTGCATTACGTTACTAGTATCGAATTCTATCGGAATCCGTCATAAAAAAAATTTGACCCCCTCACCAAAAAAAATTTTTTTTTTTACCGAATTTAAACTAAAATTATCCACTGATTTGATGATTTGATGATGATTTGTTCTTCTTACTCATTATTTGCAAAACATCATAACTTCTGAACTATATCGAACTGAAGGACGGGGTTAACTGCATTACGTTATTTGTATCGATATCTTTTGGAATCCATCATAAAAAAATTTGACCCCCTCCCACCAAAAAAAATTTTTTTTTTTACCGAATTTAAACTAAAATTATCCACTGATTTGATGATTTGGTGATAATTCGTTCTTCTCACTCCTTATTTGCAAAACGTCATAACTTCTGAACTATTTCGAACTGAGGGACGGGGTTAACTGCATTACATTAATGATATGGATATCTTTTGGATTCAATCATAAAAAATTTGACCCCCTCCCACCAAAAAAAATTTTTTTTTTTTCCGAATTTAAACTAAAATTATCCACTGATTTGATGATTTGGTGATGATTCGTTCTTCTCACTCCTTATTTGCAAAACGTCATAACTTCTGAACTATTTCGAACTGAGGGACGGGGTTAACTGCATTACGTTAATAGTATCGATATCTTTTGGATTCAATCATAAAAAAATTTGACTTCCTCCCACCAAAAAAAATTTTTTTTTTTCCTGAATTTAAACTAAAATTATCCACTGATTTGATGATTTGATGATGATTTGTTCTTCTCACTCCTTATTTGCAAAACGTCATAACTTCTGAACTATTTCGAACTGAAGGACGGGGTTAACTGCATTACGTTACTAGTATCGAAATCTTTTGGAATCCATCATAAAAAAAATTTGACCCCCCCACCAAAAAAATTTTTTTTTTTACCGAATTTAAACTAAAATTATCCACTGATTTGATGATTTGATGATGATTTGTCGTTCTCACTCCTTATTTGCAAAACGTCATAACTTCTGAACTATTTTGAACTGAAGGACGGGGTTAACTGCATTACGTTAATAGTGTCGATATCTTTTGGATTCAATCATAAAAAAATTTGACTCCCTCCCACCAAAAAAAATTTTTTTTTTTACCGAATTTAAACTAAAATTATCCACTGATTTGATGATTTGATGATGATTTGTCGTTCTCACTCCTTATTTGCAAAACGTCATAACTTCTTAACTATTTTGAACTGAAGGACGGGGTTAACTGCATTACGTTACTAGTATCGAATTCTATCGGAATCCGTCATAAAAAAAATTTGACCCCCCACCAAAAAAAATTTTTTTTTTTACCGAATTTAAACTAAAATTATCCACTGATTTGATGATTTGATGATGATTTGTTCTTCTTACTCATTATTTGCAAAACATCATAACTTCTGAACTATTTCGAACTGAAGGACGGGGTTAACTGCATTACGTTATTTGTATCGATATCTTTTGGAATCCATCATAAAAAAATTTGACCCCCTCCCACCAAAAAAAATTTTTTTTTTTACCGAATTTAAACTAAAATTATCCACTGATTTGATGATTTGATGATGATTCGTTCTTCTCACTCCTTATTTGCAAAACGTCATAACTTCTGAACTATTTCGAACTGAAGGACGGGGTTAACTGCATTACGTTATTTGTATCGATATCTTTTGGAATCCATCATAAAAAAATTTGACCCCCTCACCAAAAAAAATTTTTTTTTTTACCGAATTTAAACTAAAATTATCCACTGATTTGATGATTTGATGATGATTCGTTGTTCTCACTCCTTATTTGCAAAACGTCATAACTTCTGAACTATTTCGAACTGAGGGACGGGGTTAACTGCATTACGTTAATAGTATCGATATCTTTTGGAATCCATCATAAAAAAATTTGACCCCCTCCCACCAAAAAAAATTTTTTTTTTTACCGAATTTAAACTAAAATTATCCACTGATTTGATGATTTGATGATGATTCGTTCTTCTCACTCCTTATTTGCAAAACGTCATAACTTCTGAACTATTTCGAACTGAAGGACGGGGTTAACTGCATTACGTTATTTGTATCGATATCTTTTGGAATCCATCATAAAAAAATTTGACCCCCTCCCACCAAAAAAAATTTTTTTTTTTACCGAATTTAAACTAAAATTATCCACTGATTTGATGATTTGGTGATGATTCGTTCTTCTCACTCCTTATTTGCAAAACGTCATAACTTCTGAACTATTTCGAACTGAGGGACGGGGTTAACTGCATTACGTTAATAGTATCGATATCTTTTGGATTCAATCATAAAAAAATTTGACCCCCTCCCACCAAAAAAAATTTTTTTTTTTACCGAATTTAAACTAAAATTATCCACTGATTTGATGATTTGATGATGATTTGTCGTTCTCACTCCTTATTTGCAAAACGTCATAACTTCTGAACTATTTTGAACTGAAGGACGGGGTTAACTGCATTACGTTAATAGTATCGATATCTTTTGGATTCAATCATAAAAAAATTTGACCCCTCCCACCAAAAAAAATTTTTTTTTTTACCGAATTTAAACTAAAATTATCCACTGATTTGATGATTTGATGATGATTTGTCGTTCTCACTCCTTATTTGCAAAACGTCATAACTTCTGAACTATTTTGAACTGAAGGACGGGGTTAACTGCATTACGTTAATAGTATCGATATCTTTTGGAATCCATCATAAAAAAATTTGACCCCCTCCCACCAAAAAAAATTTTTTTTTTTACCGAATTTAAACTAAAATTATCCACTGATTTGATGATTTGATGATGATTTGTTCTTCTCACTCCTTATTTGCAAAACGTCATAACTTCTGAACTATTTTGAACTGAAGGACGGGGTTAACTGCATTACGTTATTTGTATCGATATCGTTTGGAATCCATCATAAAAAAAATTTGACCCCCCCACCAAAAAAAATTTTTTTTTTTACCGAATTTAAACTAAAATTATCCACTGATTTGATGATTTGATGATGATTTGTTCTTCTCACTCATTATTTGCAAAACATCATAACTTCTGAACTATTTCGAACTGAAGGACGGGGTTAACTGCATTACGTTATTTGTATCGATATCTTTTGGAATCCATCATAAAAAAATTTGACCCCCTCCCACCAAAAAAAATTTTTTTTTTTACCGAATTTAAACTAAAATTATCCACTGATTTGATGATTTAATGATGATTCGTTGTTCTCACTCCTTATTTGCAAAACGTCATAACTTCTGAACTATTTTGAACTGAAGGACGGGGTTAACTGCATTACGTTACTAGTATCGAATTCTATCGGAATCCGTCATAAAAAAATTTGACCCCCTCACCAAAAAAAATTTTTTTTTTTACCGAATTTAAACTAAAATTATCCACTGATTTGATGATTTGATGATGATTTGTTCTTCTTACTCATTATTTGCAAAACATCATAACTTCTGAACTATTTCGAACTGAAGGACGGGGTTAACTGCATTACGTTATTTGTATCGATATCTTTTGGAATCCATCATAAAAAAATTTGACCCCCTCCCACCAAAAAAAATTTTTTTTTTTACCGAATTTAAACTAAAATTATCCACTGATTTGATGATTTGGTGATAATTCGTTCTTCTCACTCCTTATTTGCAAAACGTCATAACTTCTGAACTATTTCGAACTGAGGGACGGGGTTAACTGCATTACGTTAATAGTATCGATATCTTTTGGATTCAATCATAAAAAAATTTGACCCCCCCACCAAAAAAAATTTTTTTTTTTACCGAATTTAAACTAAAATTATCCACTGATTTGATGATTTGGTGATGATTCGTTCTTCTCACTCCTTATTTGCAAAACGTCATAACTTCTGAACTATTTCGAACTGAGGGACGGGGTTAACTGCATTACGTTAATAGTATCGATATCTTTTGGATTCAATCATAAAAAAATTTGACCCCCTCACCAAAAAAAATTTTTTTTTTTACCGAATTTAAACTAAAATTATCCACTGATTTGATGATTTGATGATGATTCGTTGTTCTCACTCCTTATTTGCAAAACGTCATAACTTCTGAACTATTTCGAACTGAAGGACGGGGTTAACTGCATTACGTTACTAGTATCGAATTCTATCGGAATCCGTCATAAAAAAAATTTGACCCCCTCACCAAAAAAAATTTTTTTTTTTACCGAATTTAAAGTAAAATTATCCACTGATTTGATGATTTGATGATGATTTGTTCTTCTTACTCATTATTTGCAAAACATCATAACTTCTGAACTATTTCGAACTGAAGGACGGGGTTAACTGCATTACGTTATTTGTATCGATATCTTTTGGAATCCATCATAAAAAAATTTGACCCCTACCACCAAAAAAAATTTTTTTTTTTACCGAATTTAAACTAAAATTATCCACTGATTTGATGATTTGATGATGATTCGTTGTTCTCACTCCTTATTTGCAAAACGTCATAACTTCTGAACTATTTTGAACTGAAGGACGGGGTTAACTGCATTACGTTAATAGTATCGATATCTTTTGGATTCAATCATACAAAAATTTGAACCGCCCACCAAAAAAAATTTTTTTTTTTACCGAATTTAAACTAAAATTATCCACTGATTTGATGATTTGATGATGATTCGTTCTTCTCACTCCTTATTTGCAAAACGTCATAACTTCTGAACTATTTTGAACTGAAGGACGGGGTTAACTGCATTACGTTACTAGTATCGATATCTATTGGAATCCATCATAAAAAAATTTGACCCCCACCCACCAAAAAAAATTTTTTTTTCCTGAATTTAAACTAAAATTATCCACTGATTTGATGATTTGATGATGATTCGTTCTTCTCACTCCTTATTTGCAAAACGTCATAACTTCTGAACTATTTCGAACTGAGGGACGGGGTTAACTGCATTACGTTAATAGTATCGATATCTTTTGGATTCAATCATAAAAAAATTTGACCCCCCCCACCAAAAAAAATTTTTTTTTTTACCGAATTTAAACTAAAATTATCCACTGATTTGATGATTTGGTGATGATTCGTTCTTCTCACTCCTTATTTGCAAAACGTCATAACTTCTGAACTATTTCGAACTGAGGGACGGGGTTAACTTCATTACGTTAATAGTCTCGATATCTTTTGGATTCAATCATAAAAAAATTTGACCCCCTCCCACCAAAAAAAATTTTTTTTTTTACCGAATTTAAACTAAAATTATCCACTGATTTGATGATTTGATGATGATTCGTTGTTCTCACTCCTTATTTGCAAAACGTCATAACTTCTGAACTATTTTGAACTGAAGGACGGGGTTAACTGCATTACGTTACTAGTATCGAAATCTTTTGGAATCCGTCATAAAAAAAATTTGACCCCCCACCAAAAAAAATTTTTTTTTTTACCGAATTTAAACTAAAATTATCCACTGATTTGATGATTTGATGATGATTTGTTCTTCTTACTCATTATTTGCAAAACGTCATAACTTCTGAACTATTTCGAACTGAAGGACGGGGTTAACTGCATTACGTTACTAGTATCGAAATCTTTTGGAATCCATCATAAAAAAATTTGACCCCCTACCACCAAAAAAAATTTTTTTTTTTACCGAATTTAAACTAAAATTATCCACTGATTTGATGATTTGGTGATGATTCGTTCTTCTCACTCCTTATTTGCAAAAACGTCATAACTTCTGAACTATTTCGAACTGAGGGACGGGGTTAACTGCATTACATTAATGATATGGATATCTTTTGGATTCAATCATAAAAAAATTTGACCCCCTCCCACCAAAAAAAATTTTTTTTTTTACCGAATTTAAACTAAAATTATCCACTGATTTGATGATTTGATGATGATTTGTCGTTCTCACTCCTTATTTGCAAAACGTCATAACTTCTGAACTATTTTGAACTGAAGGACGGGGTTAACTGCATTACGTTAATAGTGTCGATATCTTTTGGATTCAATCATAAAAAAATTTGACTCCCTCCCACCAAAAAAAATTTTTTTTTTTACCGAATTTAAACTAAAATTATCCACTGATTTGATGATTTGATGATGATTCGTTGTTCTCACTCCTTATTTGCAAAACGTCATAACTTCTGAACTATTTTGAACTGAAGGACGGGGTTAACTGCATTACGTTACTAGTATCGAATTCTATCGGAATCCGTCATAAAAAAATTTGACCCCCTCCCACCAAAAAAAATTTTTTTTTTTACCGAATTTAAACTAAAATTATCCACTGATTTGATGATTTGATGATGATTTGTTCTTCTCACTCATTATTTGCAAAACATCATAACTTCTGAACTATTTCGAACTGAAGGACGGGGTTAACTGCATTACGTTATTTGTATCGATATCTTTTGGAATCCATCATAAAAAAATTTGACCCCCTCCCACCAAAAAAAATTTTTTTTTTTACCTAATTTAAACTAAAATTATCCACTGATTTGATGATTTGATGATGATTCGTTGTTCTCACTCCTTATTTGCAAAACGTCATAACTTCTGAACTATTTTGAACTGAAGGACGGGGTTAACTGCATTACGTTACTAGTATCGAATTCTATCGGAATCCGTCATAAAAAAAATTTGACCCCCCCCACCAAAAAAAATTTTTTTTTTTACCGAATTTAAACTAAAATTATCCACTGATTTGATGATTTGGTGATGATTCGTTCTTCTCACTCCTTATTTGCAAAACGTCATAACTTCTGAACTATTTCGAACTGAGGGACGGGGTTAACTGCATTACGTTAATAGTATCGATATCTTTTGGATTCAATCATAAAAAAATTTGACCCCCTCCCACCAAAAAAAATTTTTTTTTTTTCCTGAATTTAAACTAAAATTATCCACTGATTTGATGATTTGATGATGATTCGTTGTTCTCACTCCTTATTTGCAAAACGTCATAACTTCTGAACTATTTTGAACTGAAGGACGGGGTTAACTGCATTACGTTACTAGTATCGAATTCTATCGGAATCCGTCATAAAAAAAATTTGACACC
>JAMBTI010000064.1:0-39413 GCA_032441825.1 Chaetogeoica ovagalla | reverse complement strand
CCTTGTTCCGGAAGTGATTTTTGCATTTTTTTTCGACTGTTTCCTTCATTAATAGACCAAATATGCCCATTCCAGTAACTCTAGGTGGTTTTCCATATCAAATCAGTGAATAATTTTAGTTTGAATTCGGTAGAAAAAAAAAATTTTTTTTGGTGGTGGGGGGGTCAATTTTTTTTATGACGGATTCCGATAGAATTCGGTACTAGTAACGTAATGCAGTTAACCCCGTCGATCAATTCGAAATAGTTCAGAAGTTATGACGTTTTGCAAATAAGGAGTGAGAAGAACGATATGGGCATTTCTAGTAGTCTAGTGGATCAGTGCGTTGCTTTGGAATCTACGGACCAGGGTTCGATGCCGTGTTGCGGAAGTGATTTTTTGCATTTTTTTTCGACAATTTCCTTCATTAATAGACCAAATATGCCCATTCCAGTAACTCTAGGTGGTTGTCCATATCAAATCAGTGAATAATTTTAGTTTGAATTCGGTAAAAAAAAAAATTTTTTTTGGTGGGAGGGGGTCAAATTTTTTTATGATGGATTCCAAATGATATCGATACAAATAACGTAATGCAGTTAACCCCGTCCTTCAGTTCGAAATAGTTCAGAAGTTATGACGTTTTGCAAATAAGGAGTGAGAAGAACGATATGGGCATTTCTTGTAGTCTAGTGGATCAGTGCGTTGCTTTGGAATCTACGGACCAGGGTTCGATGCCGTGTTCCGGAAGTGATTTTTTGCATTTTTTTTCGACTTTTTCCTTCATTAATAGACCAAATATGCCCATTCCAGTAACTCTAGGTGGTTGTCCATATCAAATCAGTGAATAATTTTAGTTTGAATTCGGTAGAAAAAAAAATTTTTTTTAGTGGTGGGGGGGGTCAAATTTTTTTTATGACGGACTCCGATAGAATTCGGTACTAGTAACGTAATGCAGTTAACCCCGTCGATCAATTCGAAATAGTTCAGAAGTTATGACGTTTTGCAAATAAGGAGTGAGAAGAACGATATGGGCATTTCTTGTAGTCCAGTGGATCAGTGCGTTGCTTTGGAATCTACGGACCAGGGTTCGATGCCGTGTTCCGGAAGTGATTTTTTGCATTTTTTTTCGCTTTTCTTCATTAATAGACCAAATATGCCCATTCCAGTAACTCTAGGTGGTTTTCCATATCAAATCAGTGAATAATTTTAGTTTGAATTCGGTAAAAAAAAAAATTTTTTTTGGTGGAGGGGTCAAATTTTTTTTATGACGGATTCCGATAGAATTCGGTACTAGTAACGTAATGCAGTTAACCCCGTCGATCAATTCGAAATAGTTCAGAAGTTATGACGTTTTGCAAATAAGGAGTGAGAAGAGCGATATGGGCATTTCTTGTAGTCTAGTGGATCAGTGCGTTGCTTTGGAATCTACGGACCAGGGTTCGATGCCTTGTTCCGGAAGTGATTTTTTGCATTTTTTTTCGACTTTTTCCTTCATTAATAGACCAAATATGCCCATTCCAGTAACTCTAGGTGGTTTTCCATATCAAATCAGTGAATAATTTTAGTTTGAATTCGGTAGAAAAAAAAAATTTTTTTTGGTGGGGGGGTCAAATTTTTTTTATGACGGATTCCGATAGAATTCGATACTAGTAACGTAATGCAGTTAACCCCGTCTTTCAGTTCAAAATAGTTCAGAAGTTATGACGTTTTGCAAATAAGGAGTGAGAACAACGAATCATCATCAAATCATCAAATCAGTGGATAATTTTAGTTTAAATTCGGTAAAAAAAAAAATTTTTTTTGGTGGGAGGGGTTCAAATTTTTTTATGATTGAATCCAAAAGATATCGATATTATTAACGTAATGCAGTTAACCCCGTCCCTCAGTTCGAAATAGTTCAGAACTTATGACGTTTTGCAAATAAGGAGTGAGAAGAACGAATCATCACCAAATCATCAAATCAGTGGATAACTTTAGTTTAAATTCGGTAAAAAAAAAAATTTTTTTTGGTGGGGGGGGTAAAATTTTTTTTATGACGGATTCCGATAGAATCCGATACTAGTAACGTAATGCAGTTAACCCCGTCCTTCAGTTCAAAATAGTTCAGAAGTTATGACGTTTTGCAAATAAGGAGTGAGAACAACGAATCATCATCAAATCATCAAATCAGTAAATAATTTTAGTTTAAATTCGGTAAAAAAAAAAATTTTTTTTGGTGGGGGGGTCAAATTTTTTTTATGATGGATTCCAAACGATATCGATACAAATAACGTAATGCAGTTAACCCCGTCCTTCAGTTCGAAATAGTTCAGAAGTTATGACGTTTTGCAAATAAGGAGTGAGAACAACGAATCATCATCAAATCATCAAATCAGTGGATAATTTTAGTTTAAATTCGGTAAAAAAAAAAATTTTTTTTGGTGGGAGGGGTCAAATTTTTTTATGATGGATTCCAAAAGATATCGATACAAATAACGTAATGCAGTTAACCCCGTTCTTCAGTTCGAAATAGTTCAGAAGTTATGACGTTTTGCAAATAAGGAGTGAGAAGAACGAATCATCATCAAATCATCAAATCAGTGGATAATTTTAGTTTAAATTCGGTAAAAAAAAAAATTTTTTTTGGTGGGAGGGGGTCAAATTTTGTTATGATGGATTCCAAAAGATTTCGACACTAGTAACGTATTGCAGCTAACCCCGTCCTTCAGTTCGAAATAGTTCAGAAGTTATGACGTTTTGCAAATAAGGAGTGAGAACAACGAATCATCATCAAATCATCAAATCAGTGGATAATTTTAGTTTAAATTCGGTAAAGAAAAAAATTTTTTTTGGTGGGAGGGGGTCAAATTTTTTTATGATGGATTCCAAAAGATTTCGACACTAGTAACGTATTGCAGCTAACCCCGTCCTTCAGTTCGAAATAGTTCAGAAGTTATGACGTTTTGCAAATAAGGAGTGAGAACAACGAATCATCATCAAATCATCAAATCAGTGGATAATTTTAGTTTAAATTCGGTAAAAAAAAAAATTCTTTTGGTGGGAGGGGTTCAAATTTTTTTATGATTGAATCCAAAAGATATCGATACTATTAACGTAATGCAGTTAACCCCGTCCTTCAGTTCGAAATAGTTCAGAAGTTATGACGTTTTGCAAATAAGGAGTGAGAAGAACGGATCATCACCAAATCATCAAATCAGTGAATAATTTTAGTTTAAATTCAGTAAAAAAAAAAATTTTTTTTGGTGGTGGGGGGGTCAAATTTTTTTTATGATGGATTCCAAACGATATCGATAGAAATAACGTAATGCAGTTAACCCCGTCCTTCAGTTCGAAATAGTTCAGAAGTGATGACGTTTTGCAAATAAGGAGTGAGAAGAACGATATGGGCATTTCTTGTAGTCTAGTGGATCAGTGCGTTGCGTTGGAATCTACGGACCAGGGTTCGATGCCTTGTTCCGGAAGTGATTTTTTGCATTTTTTTTCGACTGTTTCCTTCATTAATAGACCAAATATGCCCATTCCAGTAACTCTAGGTGGTTTTCCATATCAAATCAGTGAATAATTTTAGTTTGAATTCGGTAGAAAAAAAAAATTTTTTTTGGTGGTGAGAGGGTCAAATTTTTTTTATGACGGACTCCGATAGAATTCGATACTGGTAACGTAATGCAGTTAACCCCGTCCTTCAGTTCAAAATAGTTCAGAAGTTATGACGTTTTGCAAATAAGGAGTGAGAAGAACAAATCATCATCAAAGCATCAAATCAGGGGATAATTTTAGTTTAAATTCGGTAAAAAAAAAATTTTTTTTGGTGGGAGGGGGTCAAATTTTTTTATGATGGATTCCAAACGATATCGATACAAATAACGTAATGCAGTTAACCCCGTTCTTCAGTTCGAAATAGTTCAGAAGTTATGACGTTTTGCAAATAAGGAGTGAAAAGAACGAATCATCATCAAATCATCAAATCAGTGGATAATTTTAGTTTAAATTCGGTAAAAAAATAAATTTTTTTTGGTGGGAGGGGTCAAATTTTTATATGATGGATTCCAAAATATTTCGATACTAGTAACGTATTGCAGTTAACCCCGTCCTTCAGTTCGAAATAGTTCAGAAGTTATGACGTTTTGCAAATAAGGAGTGAGAACAACGAATCATCATCAAATCATCAAATCAGTGGATAACTTTAGTTTAAATTCGGTAAAAAAAAAAATTTTTTTTTGAGGGGGGGGGTCAAATTTTTTTTATGACGGATTCCGATAGAATTCGATTGTTGAGTACGCTCGCACGAGGACAGAGCGCACCGTCGTTCGTTGATCCATAGACCGCGCGACGTCATAATCGTTTGGTCAAGGTGTGTCTCTGTCCCGCGCGCACGGTCATGCGTTACGGCGTGAATTGTAGATTTTCTACAATTCTTAGTGGTTGGCAAAACTACTTCACCGCCGTAGCCGCCGTTCTCTTATCATATCTCAGTACGCACGTTGTTGTTATCGGGTTGTTGATAACCACATTTTACGCGCGTTTTATCGTAGTCCGTCGTCGTCGTATTTTTGTCTCGTCTTTTTCGCATCGCACCGAAATCGGTTTTATTTTTACCGCGTGTGTATCTCGTGTCGTACGACGTGTATCTTTTTGTCCGTCGTCGAACTACCATTTTTCGCACTACGTAAAGTACTGTAGACCTATTCCGTCGCGTGTCGTATGTTCGCCGCGTCGTTGGTGTCATTCCAGTACCGTGTGTGGCCTTGAGCATTGTGGATTTTGTAGCCCGCCCTTGGTTCGCGTGTTGGCGATTGTTGGCCGTCATACGTACCGCCGTTGTTGTTCCACGTAAATTCGTGGAAATTTGGCGTCTTTACGTCGCGCCACCGGAATCGCCACTTTGGTATCGCGTGCGAGTCCGCGTTTTATACGTACGGATAATCCGGAGCTATGATCTTGCCGTTGCTGTTCGTCGGACCTTCAGTGCGTTTGTATTGTTGGCGGCCACCTAACGTGTTGCGTTACGACCGTCAGTCATCGTTGTCGCTGTCTTCGTTATCGTATATGGTTTGGGGTTCAGGTCAGATCGTTCTTTATTGCAACATAATATATATATTTTACATTGTTTTAGTATAATCATAATAGTCGCGTGTGATGTCGATTTGCCTATGTGCCTAATTATTATTTAAGTAAAATTACATTGTTTCTTTGTTATTAGAGTTAATACAGTCCATTTTGTTTTCTTGTTAATTTACAGTTGTTGTTTCATACCTTTAATGTAAATATTTGTCTTCTTCTATTCCTAGTCTGTTTTCAACCATTAATTTGTTCCTCTGACCGGCAAACTAGCGCTGTGCGCTTCGCTCTGGTATCCTCCCGCCATCAACCAACTTAACGGGAGATTCTGGTGCGTACATTTGGTCCTTCGGGCCGGATATAGAGGTCCTTTGGGTTCGTTGCAGACGGAATTCACGATGGCTCCCAGGAAACGAGATCAAGCCACTGAAGAGGCCAACCGGTCGTTGTTGCGAGCTCGTCTTATGCGTGATCGAGTTTTAAAGTCTATTACTGATGTTCATTTTTTAGCCAAAGGAGCACAGAGTAATGTACAATTGTTTTCGTCATTGGCTGTGCGTTTGTCCGATTTAGAGCACTTTGTGAAACAGTTTCGTCAAGAACAGTCGACTATTATTGATTCACTTATAGATCTCAATCGTTCAAATGAATATGAAGATGTTGATTCGTCAATTGAAGGTACAATGGAAGCCATGTACTATGAAATTCTGTCCATAGCTTCTCTTCATACTAATGTGACTTCACCAGCTACTTTGCCATCTACTGCTTCATCATTCAACGCATTACCAAGAATTGAATTACCAAAATTTGACGGAAGTCTAGTCGAGTGGCGGTCGTTTCGGGACACTTATATTTCTCTTGTGCATCACAATACTAATATTACTGATGTGGAACGCTTTCATTATTTGTTGTCCTGTTTATCCGGTCTTGCGTTAAGTCTTGTGAAGTCTGTTCCCCTCTCAGCCGAAAATTATAAGATTGCTTGGGCTGCTCTTACCGAGCGGTATGATAATCAGCGTCTTCTTGCGACGGCTCATGTGGACAAACTTTTCTCTTTCAAGCCGCTAACTCAAGAATCTCTTCCTGCATTAACAGCCTTTACTAATGTCTTCAAGGAGAATGTCGCTGCACTAAAGGCACTCGGCGTGGACGATCTAGCTGGTTTTATTCTATTTTATTTGGGCTCTCGAGTACTAGATCCTTCGACTAGACATTATTTTGAATCTACTGTTTCTCAATCTACGATTCCTAGTTTTGACGACCTATTGAGCTTTGTTCAGCAACGATGCAAAATTTTGGAGAATATTAAAGGCAATGAGAGAAGCTGTCGGAACGAAAGGGTATCAACAAAGAAGGAAGTCACGCCTTTTAGTCAAGTCTGCATTAGCTGTGACTACCACATCCAATACGAGTGACTCTTCGTCTAAAGGGTGTACATTCTGTAACGAAAGCAATCATGTCATATACCGATGCTTTTCATTCAAAAGGTTGCCTGTAGTGAAGCGAAGGGATTTTGTGTCTTCAAAGGATTATGTTTTTCATGTTTAAAATCGACGCACGTAGTAAGAGCATGTCCATCGAAGTCTTCGTGTTCTAAGTGTCAAAAACGTCATCACTTTCTGTTGCATGTTGATCAAGAGACCAATAATCCGCCTTCGACTGAAGCCAAAGACCAGTTAAGGAATGACGCCTCTACACTCAAAGATACGCAAGCACAGTTTGTTGGAGCCGTAACTACTAGTTCAACGGTAGTCTTGGGTACGGCTCTTGTTCGCGTTAAAGATGAATGTGGTCAGTTACATTATATACGCGCCTTATTGGATAGTGGCTCTCAGGTTTCCGCCATTACGAGTGATTGTGTCTCACGTCTTGGGCTGAAACGACAAAAATGTCATACTGAAATTGTTGGTCTTGCTCAGAATCCCGTAGCTCAGGTGAAAGGTATCACAAACTGCGAGCTATTACCACATTATGATTCTGAGCATTCGTTTAGTTGTAACGATCTGATAATTTTACCAAAAATCACAACGATCATGCCGTCGAAGAAACTGCCATCTGGTGTTCGAGACCGTTATCAACATTTAACCTTGGTGACCCTAAGTTTGATGTGCCAGCAGAGATTGATGTCTTGTTAGGAGGTGACATGTTTCCACCTTATTCATCATCCTGGTTACCCATCAGCTTTGAATACGCTCCTTGGTTGGATTATCTTCGGCACCATTACTGAGCGAAGTTCATCGTTATTAACATCATTGACGGTGACTTCTACTCCTCCTTTGGATAAGTTGCTCCAGCAGTTTTGGTCAGTGGAAGAACCTGTTTCGTCACCGTCTCCTACGACAGAGGATAGAATGTGTGAAGAGTTGTTTGTCAACACCACGTTTCGAGATGCCTCTGGTCGATTTTGCGTAGCCTTGCCGTTTCGAGTTCAGTGTTCTGTCATGAACGATCGGACATCGTCGATGAGAGACAAGAAGGGAAGGCATCCTTTTGCATCGCTGATAAGTGACGTCCGGCTGTCTCATGGTCTTGGTGATTCCCGTAACTTAGCCTTGAAACGTTTATACAACTTAGAGCGTCGATTAGTTAAAAGTCCTGCCTTGTATGCTGCTTACCGAAAGTTTATGAATGAATACCAGACTCTCGGTCACATGGATGTTGCTACACAACCTGGAAGTTACTTTATTCCCCATCATCCAGTCTTGAAAGCAGATGGTGACGTCTCTACACTTCGTGTGGTTTTTGACGCGTCAGCGCCTTCGTCGTCTGGCCTTTCGTTGAATGATGTCTTGTGTACCGGTCCCAAACTGCAAAATGACATCCGAGATATTCTACTTCGTAGTCGGTTACACAAGTACATTTTTACTGCCGATATTGTAAAAATGTACCGCCAGATTCGTATTCGACCTGAAGACCGTCCGTACCAACACATTTTATGGCGAAACTCGCCCAACGAAGAGGTGAAGGAGTTTCAGCTATTAACTGTTACATATGGTGTCAGTTCTGCACCCTATTTAGCAATCCGCTGCCTACTTGAATTGGAGTCTCAAGATATTCATCATTTTCCATTAGCTAAGGGAGTGCTTTCAAAGAACACCTATGTTGATGATATCATTGTTGGTGCCGATTCCGAGGAAGAGCTGCTTTTAAACAAGAACATGTCGTCGGCCTACTTCGATCTGGCGGTTGCGAACTAAAAAAGTGGGCGAGTAACTCTTCAAGGGTGTTAAAGAGAGTATCACCACAAGATTGCGCTCCATTATTGTCGTTCGATCCAAAGGATGAGCATTCCATTAAAATACTTGGACTCCATTGGGATACTATTTTAGACAACTTTGGATACCACACTCAAAGTCAAGAAGTTCAATTGACAAAGCGTAAGGTCCTGTCCGTTATAGCACGTCTGTTCGACCCGATTGGTGCATTAGGTCCGATGCTTATGTGGGCCAAGGGTTTTATGCAAAGTTTGTGGAGTGACAAGCTTGGTTGGGACACTCCGTTACCGGAAAATCTGTTCAGAGCTTGGACTCAATTTTTATCTGAACTCCCATTGATATCCAGTTTTGTGTTACCACGACACATCGACGTTACAACATATACAGATATTCAGCTTCTTGGATTCGCTGACGCCTCACAAAAGGGATACGCTGCTGCCACTTACCTTCGTGTCACGCTTCTGTCTGGTGATATTGCTATCTATTTTCTTTCATGCACGACCAAAGTTGCTCCAATAAAGTTCTCTCAAGTCAGTGAATCCTTGTCTATCCCTCGTCTTGAGTTGTGTATTGCCTACTTTTGGCACAGGTACTCCAGAGGCTTCATCTGGTGTTATCAACTGAAGTAACCATTTCTCGCGTGCGTGCATGGACTGACTCATCTGTTGTGTTGTCGTGGTTAGCATCAGACCAAAAATATTTCAAAGTTTTTGTAACTAACCGCGTGGAGAAAATTCGTGCATTATTACCGGATTCTGAGTGGGCTCACATTTCAACATCTGACAACCCAGCTGATCCGGCTTCACGGGGTTTGTTACCTTCAGCCATGATGTCTGCGTCTTTACACTTAAAGGGCCCGATGTTTTTACTTCTTCCTGAATATCAATGGCCACAATCAAGTTTTGTTCCTGTAAGTTTAGAACAATTACCCGACATAAAGGTGAATAGTGTTACCAGTCTCCATGCAAGTACTCGACCGTGTCCTGAAGAACTAATTACTCGATTTTCTTCATTAACGCGAATGCAACGAGTATTATCCTACTGTCTTCGATTCATTAGTTTAACTCGAGGTCAGCCCGTTTCAGCAGGTCCACTCACTTATGCGGAATTAAACCAAGTCCTCACCGTTACTCTGAAGATTACTCAAACGATGTATTTCTCGAATTTGTTTGCGAGTTTGAAGGCTTCTAGTAATATCTCTCCTTCAACGTTGGCTCAACTGGCCCCATTTATAGACTCCAGTGGACTTATTCGTGTTGGCGGTCGTCTTCGTTTTTCTTTGTTGAGCTCCGATGCCAAGCATCCCATCTTATTGCCAAAGTCTTCGCATCTCACCACATTGATGATTCGTCATTATCATTTGAGCCTTCTCCATGGCGGACCGAAATTGATCTTGTCCATGATCCGCCAAAGATTTTTATTTGTCTGGTCGCAATGCTATTCGCCGTTTTATATTCTCATGTGTCATGCACAAGATACAGAATGCAACATCCTCGACCGAAAATGGGAGAATTACCAGCATGTCGGGTCCAATCACCGCCCATTTCTACATGTAGGTGTGGATTATGGAGGTCCGTTCACCGTACGGGAGAATCGTCGTCGCAACAGTCGTACTGTCAAAGTTATTTAGCCTTATTTATTTGCATGTCCGTGAAAGCCATTCATTTGAAGTGGCGTCAGATTTGTCTTCTGAAGCCTTTCTGGCAGCATTCGACCGCTTCGTTGCGTTGGTCTACGTACCAGGGTTCGACATATTTATTCAGATTGCGGTAGTAATTTTGTCGGATCGGCACGGAATTTCAAAACACTTTTTAAAGATATTGACGTCAAAAATAAAGTTAATGCTCATTACCATAGTACTTGGCATTTTAATGCTCCTTCCGCCCCCATTTTGGAGGATTGTGGAAGCGGCTATTAAAAGTTCAAAATTCCATCTGACACGTGTCATCGGGAATCAAGTTTTAACTTTCGAAGAATTTCAAACGCTAACTACGCGTATTGAAGGCATTCTCAATTCAAGGCCATTGACACAAGCTTCATCGGACCCACATGACCTTTGTGCATTAACTCCTGGTCATTTTTTGATTGGAGAACCTATCTGTGCTGTCCCAGAACATACAACATTGCAAGGCCGACAAAAATGGTTTCAAAATAGTCCAAACTTGTCGACTGGCGATCTGGTCATCGTTGAAGCTCCTAATCGTTCGCCTAGTGATTGGCAACTGGGACGCATTTGCCAGATTCATCCAGGAGTCGACAAAACGGTTCGTGTGGTCACTGTACGTACCCGAGAAGGACTCTATCAGCTGCCCGTTGTCAAGTTAGTGCGGTTGCCGGTTGACGATTCCCAATGAGAGCCTTTTTTCCTTGTTTTAAGTTCTTAATCCCTCGTTCCTCTATTTGTCTCCTAGTTATTTGTAAGCTATGTAAATAAGACTTAAGTAGATTTGTAGTAAAAAAAAAATATTTTGTACGAACGATTAGACTTGGACTCAAGATTGACTGTTATGATCTTGGAAGACACGCTGCATCTTCCAACGTGGGGAGGATGTTGAGTACGCTCGCACGAGGACAGAGCGCACCGTCGTTCGTTGATCCATAGACCGCGCGACGTCATAATCGTTTGGTCAAGGTGTGTCTCTGTCCCGCGCGCACGGTCATGCGTTACGGCGTGAATTGTAGATTTTCTACAATTCTTAGTGGTTGGCAAAACTACTTCACCGCCGTAGCCGCCGTTCTCTTATCATATCTCAGTACGCACGTTGTTGTTATCGGGTTGTTGATAACCACATTTTACGCGCGTTTTTATCGTAGTCCGTCGTCGTCGTATTTTTTGTCTCGTCTTTTTTTCGCATCGCACCGAAATCGGTTTTTATTTTTTACCGCGTGTGTATCTCGTGTCGTACGACGTGTATCTTTTTTTGTCCGTCGTCGAACTACCATTTTTCGCACTACGTAAAGTACTGTGTAGACCTATTCCGTCGCGTGTCGTATGTTCGCCGCGTCGTTGGTGTCATTCCAGTACCGTGTGTGGCCTTGAGCATTGTGGATTTTGTAGCCCGCCCTTGGTTCGCGTGTTGGCGATTGTTGGCCGTCATACGTACCGCCGTTGTTGTTCCACGTAAATTCGTGGAAATTTGGCGTCTTTACGTCGCGCCACCGGAATCGCCACTTTGGTATCGCGTGCGAGTCCCGCGTTTTATACGTACGGATAATCCGGAGCTATTCGATTTGATCTTGCCGTTGCTGTTCGTCGGACCTTCAGTGCGTTTGTATTGTTGGCGGCCACCTAACGTGTTGCGTTACGACCGTCAGTCATCGTTGTCGCTGTCTTCGTTATCGTATATGGTTTGGGGTTCAGGTCAGATCGTTCTTTATTGCAACATAATATATATATTTTACATTGTTTTAGTATAATCATAATAGTCGCGTGTGATGTCGATTTGCCTATGTGCCCCCCCCCCCCGTGGCCCTATTAGTATTTAAGTAAAATTACATTGTTTCTTTGTTATTAGAGTTAATACAGTCCATTTTGTTTTCTTGTTAATTTACAGTTGTTGTTTCATACCTTTAATGTAAATATTTGTCTTCTTCTATTCCTAGTCTGTTTTCAACCATTAATTTGTTCCTCTGACCGGCAAACTAGCGCTGTGCGCTTCGCTCTGGTATCCCTCCCGCCATCAACCAACTTAACGGGAGATTCTGGTGCGTACACGATACTAGTAACGTAATGCAGTTAACCCCGTCCTTCAGTTCAAAATAGTTCAGAAGTTATGACGTTTTGCAAATAAGGAGTGAGAACAACGAATCATCATCAAATCATCAAATCAGTGGATAATTTTAGTTTAAATTCAGAAAAAAAAAAATTTTTTTTGGTGGGAGGTCAAATTTTTTATGATTGAATCCAAAAGATATCCATACTATTAACGTAATGCAGTTAACCCCGTCCTTCAGTTCGAAATAGTTCAGAAGTTACGACGTTTTGCAAATAAGGAGTGAGAAGAACAAATCATCATCAAATCATCAAATCAGTGGATAATTTTAGTTTAAATTCGGTAAAAAAAAAAATTTTTTTTGGTGGGAGGGGGTAAAATGTTTTTATGATTGAATCCAAAAGATATCGAAACTATTAACGTAATGCACTTAACCCCGCCGTTCAGTTCGAAATAGTTCAGAAGTTATGACGTTTTGCAAATAAGGAGTGAGAAGAACGGATCATCACCAAATCATCAAATCAGTGGATAATTTTAGTTTAAAATCAGTAAAAAAAAAAATTTTTTTTGGTGGGAGGGGGTCAAATTTTTTTATGATGGATCCCAAACGATATCGATACAAATAACGTAATGCAGTTAACCCCGTCCTTCAGTTCGAAATAGTTCAGAAGTTATGACGTTTTGCAAATAAGGAGTGAGAAGAACGATATGGGCATTTCTTGTTGTCTAATGGATCAGTGCGTTGCTTTGGAATCTACGGACCAGGGTTCGATGCTGTGTTCCAGAAGTGATTTTTTGCATTTTTTTTCGACTTTTTCCTTCATTAATAGACCAAATATGCCCATTCCAGTAACTCTAGGTGGTTTTCCATATCAAATCAGTGAATAATTTTAGTTTGAATTCGGTAGAAAAAAAAAATTTTTTTTGGTGGTGGGGGGGTCAAATTTTTTTTATGACGGATTCCGATAGAATTCGATACTAGTAACGTAATGCAGTTAACCCCGTCCTTCAGTTCAAAATAGTTCAGAAGTTATGACGTTTTGCAAATAAGAAGTGAGAACAACGAATCATCATCAAATCATCAAATCAGTGGATAATTTTAGTTTAAATTCGGTAAAAAAAAAAATTTTTTTTGGTGGGTGGGGGGTCAAATTTTATTTTATGACGGATTCCGATAGAATTCGGTACTAGTAACGTAATGCATTTAACCCCGTCCTTCTGTTCAAAATAGTTCAGATGTTATGACGTTTTGCAAATAAGGAGTGAGAACAACGAATCATCATCAAATCATCAAATCAGTGGATAATTTTAGTTTAAATTCAGTAAAAAAAAATATTTTTTTTGGTGGGGGGGGTCAAATTTTTTTTATGATGGATTCCAAACGATATCGATACAAATAACGTAATGCAGTTAACCCCGTCCTTCAGTTCGAAATAGTTCAGAAGTTATGACGTTTTGCAAATAAGGAGTGAGAAGAACGATTCATCATCAAATCATCAAATCAGTGGATAATTTTAGTTTAAATTCGGTAAAAAAAAAAATTTTTTTTGGTGGGAGGTCAAATTTTTTATGATGGATTCCAAAAGATTTCGATACTAGTAACGTATTGCAGTTAACCCCGTCCTTCAGTTCGAAATAGTTCAGAAGTTATGACGTTTTGCAAATAAGGAGTGAGAACAACGAATCATCATCAAATCATCAAATCAGTGGATAATTTTAGTTTATATTCGGTAAAAAAAAAAATTTTTTTTGGTGGGAGGGGGTCAAATTTTTTTATGATGGATTCCAAAAGATTTCGATAATAGTAACGTAATGCAGTTAACCCCGTCCTTCAGTTCGAAATAGTTCAGAAGTTATGACGTTTTGCAAATAAGGAGTGAGAAGAGCGAAATGGGCATTTCTTGTAGTCTAGTGGATCAGTGCGTTGCTTTGGAATCTACGGACCAGGGTTCGATGCCGTGTTCCGGAAGTAATTTTTTGCATTTTTTATCGACTTTTTCCTTCATTTATAAACCAAATATGCCCATTCCAGTAACTCTAGGTGGTTTTCCATATCAAATCAGTGAATAATTTTAGTTTGAATTCGGTAGAAAAAAAAAATTTTTTTTGGTGGTGGGGGGGTCAAATTTTTTTTATGACGGATTCCGATAGAATTCGGTACTAGTAACGTAATGCAGTTAACCCCGTCGATCAATTCGAAATAGTTCAGAAGTTATGACGTTTTGCAAATAAGGAGTGAGAAGAACGAATCATCATCAAATCATCAAATCAGTGGATAATTTTAGTTTAAATTCGGTAAAAAAAAAAATTTTTTTTGGTGGGAGGGGGTCAAATTTTTTTATGATGGATTCCAAAAGATTTCGATACTAGTAACGTATTGCAGTTAACCCCGTCCTTCAGTTCGAAATAGTTCAGAAGTTATGACGTTTTGCAAATAAGGAGTGAGAACAACGAATCATCATCAAATCATCAAATCAGTGGATAATTTTAGTTTAAATTCGGTAAAAAAAAAAATTTTTTTTGGTGGGAGGGGTTCAAATTTTTTTATGATTGAATCCAAAAGATATCGATACTATTAACGTAATGCAGTTAACCCCGTCCCTCAGTTCGAAATAGTTCAGAAGTTATGACGTTTTGCAAATAAGGAGTGAGAAGAACGATATGGGCATTTCTTGTAGTCTAGTGGATCAGTGCGTTGCTTTGGAATCTACGGACCAGGGTTCGATGCCGTGTTCCGGAAGTGATTTTTTGCATTTTTTTTCGACTTTTTCCTTCATTAATAGACCAAATATGCCCATTCCAGTAACTCTAGGTGGTTTTCCATATCAAATCAGTGAATAATTTTAGTTTGAATTCGGTAGAAAAAAAAAATTTTTTTTGGTGGTGGGGGGGTCAAATTTTTTTTATGACGGATTCCGATAGAATTCGATACTAGTAACGTAATGCAGTTAACCCCGTCCTTCAGTTCAAAATAGTTCAGAAGTTATGACGTTTTGCAAATAAGGAGTGAGAACAACGAATCATCATCAAATCATCAAATCAGTGGATAATTTTAGTTTAAATTCGGTAAAAAAAAAAATTTTTTTTGGTGGGGGGTCAAATTTTTTTTATGACGGATTCCGATAGAATTCGGTACTAGTAACGTAATGCAGTTAACCCGTCCTTCAGTTCAAAATAGTTCAGAAGTTATGACGTTTTGCAAATAAGGAGTGAGAACAACGAATCATCATCAAATCATCAAATCAGTGGATAATTTTAGTTTAAATTCAGGAAAAAAAAAAATTTTTTTTGGTGGGAGGGGTCAAATTTTTTTATGATGGATTCCAAAAGATATCGATACAAATAACGTAATGCAGTTAACCCCGTCCTTCAGTTCGAAATAGTTCAGAAGTTATGACGTTTTGCAAATAAGGAGTGAGAAGAACGATTCATCATCAAATCATCAAATCAGTGGATAATTTTAGTTTAAATTCGGTAAAAAAAAAAATTTTTTTTGGTGGGAGGGGGTCAAATTTTTTATGATGGATTCCAAAAGATTTCGATACTAGTAACGTATTGCAGTTAACCCCGTCCTTCAGTTCGAAATAGTTCAGAAGTTATGACGTTTTGCAAATAAGGAGTGAGAACAACGAATCATCATCAAATCATCAAATCAGTGGATAATTTTAGTTTAAATTCGGTAAAAAAAAAAATTTTTTTTGGTGGGGGGGGTCAAATTTTTTTATGATGGATTCCAAAAGATTTCGATAATAGTAACGTAATGCAGTTAACCCCGTCCTTCAGTTCGAAATAGTTCAGAAGTTATGACGTTTTGCAAATAAGGAGTGAGAAGAGCGAAATGGGCATTTCTTGTAGTCTAGTGGATCAGTGCGTTGCTTTGGAATCTACGGACCAGGGTTCGATGCCGTGTTCCGGAAGTAATTTTTGCATTTTTATCGACTTTTTCCTTCATTTATAAACCAAATATGCCCATTCCAGTAACTCTAGGTGGTTTTCCATATCAAATCAGAGAATAATTTCAGTTTGAATTCGGTAGAAAAAAATAATTTTTTTTGGTATTGGGGGGGTCAAATTTTTTTTATGACGGATTCCGATAGAATTCGGTACTAGTAACGTAATGCAGTTAACCCCGTCGATCAATTCGAAATAGTTCAGAAGTTATGACGTTTTGCAAATAAGGAGTGAGAAGAACGAATCATCATCAAATCATCAAATCAGTGGATAATTTTAGTTTAAATTCGGTAAAAAAAAAAATTTTTTTTGGTGGGAGGGGGTCAAATTTTTTTATGATGGATTCCAAAAGATTTCGACACTAGTAACGTATTGCAGTTAACCCCGTCCTTCAGTTCGAAATAGTTCAGAAGTTATGACGTTTTGCAAATAAGGAGTGAGAACAACGAATCATCATCAAATCATCAAATCAGTGGATAATTTTAGTTTAAATTCGGTAAAAAAAAAAATTTTTTTTGGTGGGAGGGGTTCAAATTTTTTTATGATTGAATCCAAAAGATATCGATATTATTAACGTAATGCAGTTAACCCCGTCCCTCAGTTCGAAATAGTTCAGAAGTTATGACGTTTTGCAAATAAGGAGTGAGAAGAACGAATCATCACCAAATCATCAAATCAGTGGATAACTTTAGTTTAAATTCGGTAAAAAAAAAAATTTTTTTTGGTGGGGGAGGTAAAATTTTTTTTATGACGGATTCCGATAGAATCCGATACTAGTAACGTAATGCAGTTAACCCCGTCCTTCAGTTCAAAATAGTTCAGAAGTTATGACGTTTTGCAAATAAGGAGTGAGAACAACGAATCATCATCAAATCATCAAATCAGTAAATAATTTTAGTTTAAATTCGGTAAAAAAAAAAATTTTTTTTGGTGGGAGGGGGTCAAATGTTTTTATGATGGATTCCAAACGATATCGATACAAATAACGTAATGCAGTTAACCCCGTCCTTCAGTTCGAAATAGTTCAGAAGTTATGACGTTTTGCAAATAAGGAGTGAGAACAACGAATCATCATCAAATCATCAAATCAGTGGATAATTTTAGTTTAAATTCGGTAAAAAAAAAAATTTTTTTTGGTGGGAGTGGGTCAATTTTTTTATGATGGATGCCAAAAGATATCGATATAAATAACGTAATGCAGTTAACACCGTGCTTCAGTTCGAAATAGTTCAGAAGTTATGACGTTTTGCAAATAAGGAGTGAGAAGAACGAATCATCATCAAATCATCAAATCAGTGGATAATTTTAGTTTAAATTCGGTAAAAAAAAAAATTTTTTTTGGTAGGAGGGGGTCAAATTTTGTTATGATGGATTCCAAAAGATTTCGACACTAGTAACGTATTGCAGCTAACCCCGTCCTTCAGTTCGAAATAGTTCAGAAGTTATGACGTTTTGCAAATAAGGAGTGAGAACAACGAATCATCATCAAATCATCAAATCAGTGGATAATTTTAGTTTAAATTCGGTAAAAAAAAAAATTTTTTTTGGTGGGAGGGGTCAAATTTTTTTATGATGGATTCCAAAAGATTTCGATACTAGTAACGTAATGCAGTTAACCCCGTCCTTCAGTTCGAAATAGTTCAGAAGTTATGACGTTTTGCAAATAAGGAGTGAGAACAACGAATCATCATCAAATCATCAAATCAGTGGATAATTTTAGTTTAAATTCGGTAAAAAAAAAAATTTTTTTTGGTGGGAGGGGTTCAAATTTTTTTATGATTGAATCCAAAAGATATCGATACTATTAACGTAATGCAGTTAACCCCGTCCCTCAGTTCGAAATAGTTCAGAAGTTATGACGTTTTGCAAATAAGGAGTGAGAAGAACGGATCATCACCAAATCATCAAATCAGTGAATAATTTTAGTTTAAATTCAGTAAAAAAAAAAATTTTTTTTGGTGGGAGGGGGTCAAATTTTTTTATGATGGATTCCAAACGATATCGATACAAATAACGTAATGCAGTTAACCCCGTCCTTCAGTTCGAAATAGTTCAGAAGTTATGACGTTTTGCAAATAAGGAGTGAGAAGAACGATATGGGCATTTCTTGTAGTCTAGTGGATCAGTGCGTTGCTTTGGAATCTACGGACCAGGGTTCGATGCCGTGTTCCGGAAGTGATTTTTTGCATTTTTTTTCGACTTTTTCCTTCATTAATAGACCAAATATGCCCATTCCAGTAACTCTAGGTGGTTTTCCATATCAAATCAGTGAATAATTTTAGTTTGAATTCGGTAGAAAAAAAAATTTTTTTTGGTGGGGGGGTTCAAATTTTTTTTATGACGGACTCCGATAGAATTCGATACTGGTAACGTAATGCAGTTAACCCCGTCCTTCAGTTCAAAATAGTTCAGAAGTTATGACGTTTTGCAAATAAGGAGTGAGAAGAACAAATCATCATCAAAGCATCAAATCAGGGGATAATTTTAGTTTAAATTCGGTAAAAAAAAAATTTTTTTTGGTGGGAGGGGGTCAAATTTTTTTATGATGGATTCCAAACGATATCGATACAAATAACGTAATGCAGTTAACCCCGTTCTTCAGTTCGAAATAGTTCAGAAGTTATGACGTTTTGCAAATAAGGAGTGAGAAGAACGAATCATCATCAAATCATCAAATCAGTGGATAATTTTAGTTTAAATTCGGTAAAAAAAAAAATTTTTTTTGGTGGGAGGGGGTCAAATTTTTTTATGATGGATTCCAAAATATTTCGATACTAGTAACGTATTGCAGTTAACCCCGTCCTTCAGTTCGAAATAGTTCAGAAGTTATGACGTTTTGCAAATAAGGAGTGAGAACAACGAATCATCATCAAATCATCAAATCAGTGGATAACTTTAGTTTAAATTCGGTAAAAAAAAAAATTTTTTTTTTTGGGGGGGGGTCAAATTTTTTTTATGACGGATTCCGATAGAATTCGATACTAGTAACGTAATGCAGTTAACCCCGTCCTTCAGTTCAAAATAGTTCAGAAGTTATGACGTTTTGCAAATAAGGAGTGAGAACAACGAATCATCATCAAATCATCAAATCAGTGGATAATTTTAGTTTAAATTCGGTAAAAAAAAAAATTTTTTTTGGTGGGAGGGGGTCAAATTTTTTTATGATTGAATCCAAAAGATATCCATACTATTAACGTAATGCAGTTAACCCCGTCCTTCAGTTCGAAATAGTTCAGAAGTTATGACGTTTTGCAAATAAGGAGTGAGAAGAACAAATCATCATCAAATCATCAAATCAGTGGATAATTTTAGTTTAAATTCGGTAAAAAAAAAAATTTTTTTTGGTGGGAGGGGTCAAATTTTTTTATGATTGAATCCAAAAGATATCGATACTATTAACGTAATGCAGTTAACCCCGTCCCTCAGTTCGAAATAGTTCAGAAGTTATGACGTTTTGCAAATAAGGAGTGAGAAGAACGAATCATCACCAAATCATCAAATCAGTGGATAATTTTAGTTTAAAATCAGTAAAAAAAAAAATTTTTTTTGGTGGGAGGGGTCAAATTTTTTTATGATGGATTCCAAAAGATATCGATACAAATAACGTAATGCAGTTAACCCCGTCCTTCAGTTCGAAATAGTTCAGAAGTTATGACGTTTTGCAAATAAGGAGTGAGAAGAACGATATGGGCATTTCTTGTAGTCTAGTGGATCAGTGCGTTGCTTTGGAATCTACGGACCAGGGTTCGATGCCGTGTTCCAGAAGTGATTTTTTGCATTTTTTTTCGACTTTTTCCTTCATTAATAGACCAAATATGCCCATTCCAGTAACTCTAGGTGGTTTTCCATATCAAATCAGTGAATAATTTTAGTTTGAATTCGGTAGAAAAAAAAAATTTTTTTTGGTGGTGGGGGGGTCAAATTTTTTTTATGACGGATTCCGATAGAATTCGATACTAGTAACGTAATGCAGTTAACCCCGTCCTTCAGTTCAAAATAGTTCAGAAGTTATGACGTTTTGCAAATAAGGAGTGAGAACAACGAATCATCATCAAATCATCAAATCAGTGGATAATTTTAGTTTAAATTCGGTAAAAAAAAAAATTTTTTTTGGTGGGGGGGGGTCAAATTTTTTTTATGACGGATTCCGATAGAATTCGGTACTAGTAACGTAATGCATTTAACCCCGTCCTTCTGTTCAAAATAGTTCAGATGTTATGACGTTTTGCAAATAAGGAGTGAGAACAACGAATCATCATCAAATCATCAAATCAGTGGATAATTTTAGTTTAAATTCAGGAAAAAAAAAAATTTTTTTTGGTGGGAGGGGGTCAAATTTTTTTATGATGGATTCCAAACGATATCGATACAAATAACGTAATGCAGTTAACCCCGTCCTTCAGTTCGAAATAGTTCAGAAGTTATGACGTTTTGCAAATAAGGAGTGAGAAGAACGATTCATCATCAAATCATCAAATCAGTGGATAATTTTAGTTTAAATTCGGTAAAAAAAAAAATTTTTTTTGGTGGGGGGTCAAATTTTTTTATGATGGATTCCAAAAGATTTCGATACTAGTAACGTATTGCAGTTAACCCCGTCCTTCAGTTCGAAATAGTTCAGAAGTTATGACGTTTTGCAAATAAGGAGTGAGAACAACGAATCATCATCAAATCATCAAATCAGTGGATAATTTTAGTTTATATTCGGTAAAACAAAAAATATTATTTTGGTGGGAGAGGGTCAAATTTTTTTATGATGGATTCCAAAAGATTTCGATAATAGTAACGTAATGCAGTTAACCCCGTCCTTCAGTTCGAAATAGTTCAGAAGTTATGACGTTTTGCAAATAAGGAGTGAGAAGAGCGAAATGGGCATTTCTTGTAGTCTAGTGGATCAGTGCGTTGCTTTGGAATCTACGGACCAGGGTTCGATGCCGTGTTCCGGAAGTAATTTTTTGCATTTTTTATCGACTTTTTCCTTCATTTATAAACCAAATATGCCCATTCCAGTAACTCTAGGTGGTTTTCCATATCAAATCAGAGAATAATTTCAGTTTGAATTCGGTAGAAAAAAATAATTTTTTTTGGTATTGGGGGGGTCAAATTTTTTTTATGACGGATTCCGATAGAATTCGGTACTAGTAACGTAATGCAGTTAACTCCGTCGATCAATTCGAAATAGTTCAGAAGTTATGACGTTTTGCAAATAAGGAGTGAGAAGAACGATATGGGCATTTCTTGTAGTCTAGTGGATCAGTGCGTTGCTTTGGAATCTACGGACCAGGGTTCGATGCCGTGTTGCGGAAGTGATTTTTTGCATTTTTTTTCGACTTTTTCCTTCATTAATAGACCAAATATGCCCATTCCAGTAACTCTAGGTGGTTTTCCATATCAAATCAGTGAATAATTTTAGTTTGAATTCGGTAGAAAAAAAAAATTTTTTTTGGTGGTGAGGGGGTCAAATTTTTTTTATGACGGATTCCGATAGAATTCGGTACTAGTAACGTAATGCAGTTAACCCCGTCGATCAATTCGAAATAGTTCAGAAGTTATGACGTTTTGCAAATAAGGAGTGAGAAGAACGATATGGGCATTTCTTGTAGTCCAGTGGATCAGTGCGTTGCTTTGGAATCTACGGACCAGGGTTCGATGCCGTGTTCCGGAAGTAATTTTTTGCATTTTTTTTCGACTTTGTCCTTCATTTATAAACCAAATATGCCCATTCCAGTAACTCTAGGTGGTTTTCCATATCAAATCAGAGAATAATTTTAGTTTGAATTCGGTAGAAAAAAATAATTTTTTTTGGTATTGGGGGGGTCAAATTTTTTTTATGACGGATTCCGATAGAATTCGGTACTAGTAACGTAATTCAGTTAACCCCGTCGATCAATTCAAAATAGTTCAGAAGTTATGACGATTTGCAAATAAGGAGTGAGAAGAACGATATGGGCATTTCTTGTAGTATAGTGGATCAGTGCGTTGGTTTGGAATCTACGGACCAGGGTTCGATGCCGTGTTGCGGAAGTGATTTTTTGCATTTTTTTTCGAGTTTTTCCTTCATTAATAGACCAAATATGCCCATTCCAGTAACTCTAGGTGTTTTTCCATATCAAATCAGTGAATAATTTTAGTTTGAATTCGGTAGAAAAAAAAATTTTTTTTGGTGGTGGGGGGGTCAAATTTTTTTTATGACGGATTCCGATAGAATTCGGTACTAGTAACGTTATGCAGTTAACCCCGTCGATCAATTCGAAATAGTTCATAAGTTATGACGTTTTGCAAATAAGGAGTGAGAAGAGCGATATGGGCATTTCTTGTAGTCTAGTGGATCAGTGCGTTGCTTTGGAATCTACGGACCAGGGTTCGATGCCGTGTTCCGGAAGTGATTTTTTGCATTTTTTTTCGACTTTTTCCTTCATTAATAGACCAAATATGCCCATTCCAGTAACTCTAGGTGGTTTTCCATATCAAATCAGTGAATAATTTTAGTTTGAATTCGGTAGAAAAAAAAAATTTTTTTTGGTGGTGGGGGGGTCAAATTTTTTTTATGACGGATTCCGATAGAATTCGGTACTAGTAACGTAATGCAGTTAACCCCGTCGATCAATTCGAAATAGTTCAGAAGTTATGACGTTTTGCAAATAAGGAGTGAGAAGAACGATATGGGCATATCTTGTAGTCCAGTGGATCAGTGCGTTGCTTTGGAATCTACGGACCAGGGTTCGATGCCGTGTTCCGGAAGTGATTTTTTGCATTTTTTTTCGACTTTTTCCTTCATTAATAGACCATATATGCCCATTCCAGTAACTCTAGGTGGTTTTCCATATCAAATCAGTGAATAATTTTAGTTTGAATTCGGTAGAAAAAAAAAATTTTTTTTGGTGGTGGGGGGTCAAATTTTTTTATGATTGAATCCAAAAGATATCGATAATATTAACGTAATGCAGTTAACCCCGTCCTTCAGTTCGAAATAGTTCAGAAGTTATGACGTTTTGCAAATAAGGAGTGAGAAGAACGGATCATCACCAAATCATCAAATCAGTGGATAATTTTAGTTTAAAATCAGTAAAAAAAAAAATTTTTTTTGGTGGGAGGGGGTCAAATTTTTTTATGATGGATCCCAAACGATATCGATACAAATAACGTAATGCAGTTAACCCCGTCCTTCAGTTCGAAATAGTTCAGAAGTGATGACGTTTTGCAAATAAGGAGTGAGAAGAACGATATGGGCATTTCTTATAGTCTAGTGGATCAGTGCGTTGCGTTGGAATCTACGGACCAGGGTTCGATGCCTTGTTCCGGAAGTGATTTTTTGCATTTTTTTTCGACTGTTTCCTTCATTAATAGACCAAATATGCCCATTCCAGTAACTCTAGGTGGTTTTCCATATCAAATCAGTGAATAATTTTAGTTTGAATTCGGTAGAAAAAAAAATTTTTTTTGGTGGGGGGGGGTCAAATTTTTTTTATGACGGATTCCGATAGAATTCGGTACTAGTAACGTAATGCAGTTAACCCCGTCGATCAATTCGAAATAGTTCAGAAGTTATGACGTTTTGCAAATAAGGAGTGAGAAGAACGATATGGGCATTTCTAGTAGTCTAGTGGATCAGTGCGTTGCTTTGGAATCTACGGACCAGGGTTCGATGCCGTGTTGCGGAAGTGATTTTTTGCATTTTTTTTCGACTTTTTCCTTCATTAATAGACCAAATATGCCCATTCCAGTAACTCTAGGTGGTTGTCCATATCAAATCAGTGAATAATTTTAGTTTGAATTCGGTAGAAAAAAAAAATTTTTTTGGTGGGAAGGGGTCAAATTTTTTTATGATGGATCCCAAACGATATCGATACAAATAACGTAATGCAGTTAACCCCGTCCTTCAGTTCGAAATAGTTCAGAAGTTATGACGTTTTGCAAATAAGGAGTGAGAAGAACGATATGGGCATTTCTTGTAGTCTAGTGGATCAGTGCGTTGCTTTGGAATCTACGGACCAGGGTTCGATGCCGTGTTGCGGAAGTGATTTTTTGCATTTTTTTTCGACTTTTTCCTTCATTAATAGACCAAATATGCCCATTCCAGTAACTCTAGGTGGTTGTCCATATCAAATCAGTGAATAATTTTAGTTTGAATTCGGTAGAAAAAAAAAATTTTTTTGGTGGTGAGGGGGTCAAATTTTTTTTATGATGGTTTCCGATAGAATTCGGTACTAGTAACGTAATGCAGTTAACCCCGTCGATCAATTCGAAATAGTTCAGAAGTTATGACGTTTTGCAAATAAGGAGTGAGAAGAACGATATGGGCATTTCTTGTAGTCCAGTGGATCAGTGCGTTGCTTTGGAATCTACGGACCAGGGTTCGATGCCGTGTTCCGGAAGTGATTTTTTGCATTTTTTTTCGACCTTTTTCTTCATTAATAGACCAAATATGCCCATTCCAGTAACTCTAGGTGGTTTTCCATATCAAATCAGTGAATAATTTTAGTTTGAATTCGGTAGAAAAAAAAAATTTTTTTTGGTGGAGGGGGGGTCAAATTTTTTTTATGACGGATTCCGATAGAATTCGGTACTAGTAACGTAATGCAGTTAACCCCGTCGATCAATTCGAAATAGTTCAGAAGTTATGACGTTTTGCAAATAAGGAGTGAGAAGAGCGATATGGGCATTTCTTGTAGTCTAGTGGATCAGTGCGTTGCGTTGGAATCTACGGACCAGGGTTCGATGCCTTGTTCCGGAAGTGATTTTTTGCATTTTTTTTCGACTGTTTCCTTCATTAATAGACCAAATATGCCCATTCCAGTAACTCTAGGTGGTTTTCCATATCAAATCAGTGAATAATTTTAGTTTGAATTCGGTAGAAAAAAAAAATTTTTTTTGGTGGTGGGGGGGTCAAATTTTTTTTATGACGGATTCCGATAGAATTCGATACTAGTAACGTAATGCAGTTAACCCCGTCTTTCAGTTCAAAATAGTTCAGAAGTTATGACGTTTTGCAAATAAAGAGTGAGAACAACGAATCATCATCAAATCATCAAATCAGTGGATAATTTTAGTTTAAATTCGGTAAAAAAAAAAATTTTTTTTGGTGGGAGGGGTTCAAATTTTTTTATGATTGAATCCAAAAGATATCGATACTATTAACGTAATGCAGTTAACCCCGTCCCTCAGTTCGAAATAGTTCAGAAGTTATGACGTTTTGCAAATAAGGAGTGAGAAGAACGAATCATCACCAAATCATCAAATCAGTGGATAATTTTAGTTTAAATTCGGTAAAAAAAAAAATTTTTTTTGGAGGGGGTCAAATTTTTTTATGACGGATTCCGATAGAATTCGATACTAGTAACGTAATGCAGTTAACCCCGTCCTTCAGTTCAAAATAGTTCAGAAGTTATGACGTTTTGCAAATAAGGAGTGAGAACAACGAATCATCATCAAATCATCAAATCAGTGGATAATTTTAGTTTAAATTCGGTAAAAAAAAAAATTTTTTTTGGTGGGAGGGGGTCAAATTTTTTTATGATGGATTCCAAACGATATCGATACAAATAACGTAATGCAGTTAACCCCGTCCTTCAGTTCGAAATAGTTCAGAAGTTATGACGTTTTGCAAATAAGGAGTGAGAACAACGAATCATCATCAAATCATCAAATCAGTGGATAATTTTAGTTTAAATTCGGTAAAAAAAAAAATTTTTTTTGGTGGGAGGGGGTCAAATTTTTTTATGATGGATTCCAAAAGATATCGATACAAATAACGTAATGCAGTTAACCCCGTTCTTCAGTTCGAAATAGTTCAGAAGTTATGACGTTTTGCAAATAAGGAGTGAGAAGAACGAATCATCATCAAATCATCAAATCAGTGGATAATTTTAGTTTAAATTCGGTAAAAAAAAAAATTTTTTTTGGTGGGAGGGGGTCAAATTTTTTTATGATGGATTCCAAAAGATTTCGATACTAGTAACGTATTGCAGTTAACCCCGTCCTTCAGTTCGAAATAGTTCAGAAGTTATGACGTTTTGCAAATAAGGAGTGAGAACAACGAATCATCATCAAATCATCAAATCAGTGGATAATTTTAGTTTAAATTCGGTAAAAAAAAAAATTTTTTTTGGTGGGAGGGGGTCAAATTTTTTTATGATGGATTCCAAAAGATTTCGATACTAGTAACGTATTGCAGTTAACCCCGTCCTTCAGTTCGAAATAGTTCAGAAGTTATGACGTTTTGCAAATAAGGAGTGAGAACAACGAATCATCATCAAATCATCAAATCAGTGGATAATTTTAGTTTAAATTCGGTAAAAAAAAAAATTTTTTTTGGTGGGAGGGGGTCAAATTTTTTTATGATTGAATCCAAAAGATATCGATACTATTAACGTAATGCAGTTAACCCCGTCCCTCAGTTCGAAATAGTTCAGAAGTTATGACGTTTTGCAAATAAGGAGTGAGAAGAACGGATCATCACCAAATCATCAAATCAGTGAATAATTTTAGTTTAAATTCAGTAAAAAAAAAAATTTTTTTTGGTGGGAGGGGGTCAAATTTTTTTATGATGGATTCCAAACGATATCGATAGAAATAACGTAATGCAGTTAACCCCGTCCTTCAGTTCGAAATAGTTCAGAAGTGATGACGTTTTGCAAATAAGGAGTGAGAAGAACGATATGGGCATTTCTTGTAGTCTAGTGGATCAGTGCGTTGCGTTGGAATCTACGGACCAGGGTTCGATGCCTTGTTCCGGAAGTGATTTTTTGCATTTTTTTTCGACTGTTTCCTTCATTAATAGACCAAATATGCCCATTCCAGTAACTCTAGGTGGTTTTCCATATCAAATCAGTGAATAATTTTAGTTTGAATTCGGTAGAAAAAAAAATTTTTTTTGGTGGGGGGGTTCAAATTTTTTTTATGACGGACTCCGATAGAATTCGATACTGGTAACGTAATGCAGTTAACCCCGTCCTTCAGTTCAAAATAGTTCAGAAGTTATGACGTTTTGCAAATAAGGAGTGAGAAGAACAAATCATCATCAAAGCATCAAATCAGGGGATAATTTTAGTTTAAATTCGGTAAAAAAAAAAATTTTTTTTGGTGGGAGGGGGTCAAATTTTTTTATGATGGATTCCAAACGATATCGATACAAATAACGTAATGCAGTTAACCCCGTTCTTCAGTTCGAAATAGTTCAGAAGTTATGACGTTTTGCAAATAAGGAGTGAGAAGAACGAATCATCATCAAATCATCAAATCAGTGGATAATTTTAGTTTAAATTCGGTAAAAAAAAAAATTTTTTTTGGTGGGAGGGGTCAAATTTTTTTATGATGGATTCCAAAAGATTTCGATACTAGTAACGTATTGCAGTTAACCCCGTCCTTCAGTTCGAAATAGTTCAGAAGTTATGACGTTTTGCAAATAAGGAGTGAGAACAACGAATCATCATCAAATCATCAAATCAGTGGATAACTTTAGTTTAAATTCGGTAAAAAAAAAAATTTTTTTTTTTGGGGGGGGGTCAAATTTTTTTTATGACGGATTCCGATAGAATTCGATTGTTGAGTACGCTCGCACGAGGACAGAGCGCACCGTCGTTCGTTGATCCATAGACCGCGCGACGTCATAATCGTTTGGTCAAGGTGTGTCTCTGTCCCGCGCGCACGGTCATGCGTTACGGCGTGAATTGTAGATTTTCTACAATTCTTAGTGGTTGGCAAAACTACTTCACCGCCGTAGCCGCCGTTCTCTTATCATATCTCAGTACGCACGTTGTTGTTATCGGGTTGTTGATAACCACATTTTACGCGCGTTTTTATCGTAGTCCGTCGTCGTCGTATTTTTTGTCTCGTCTTTTTTTCGCATCGCACCGAAATCGGTTTTTATTTTTTACCGCGTGTGTATCTCGTGTCGTACGACGTGTATCTTTTTTTGTCCGTCGTCGAACTACCATTTTTCGCACTACGTAAAGTACTGTGTAGACCTATTCCGTCGCGTGTCGTATGTTCGCCGCGTCGTTGGTGTCATTCCAGTACCGTGTGTGGCCTTGAGCATTGTGGATTTTGTAGCCCGCCCTTGGTTCGCGTGTTGGCGATTGTTGGCCGTCATACGTACCGCCGTTGTTGTTCCACGTAAATTCGTGGAAATTTGGCGTCTTTACGTCGCGCCACCGGAATCGCCACTTTGGTATCGCGTGCGAGTCCCGCGTTTTATACGTACGGATAATCCGGAGCTATTCGATTTGATCTTGCCGTTGCTGTTCGTCGGACCTTCAGTGCGTTTGTATTGTTGGCGGCCACCTAACGTGTTGCGTTACGACCGTCAGTCATCGTTGTCGCTGTCTTCGTTATCGTATATGGTTTGGGGTTCAGGTCAGATCGTTCTTTATTGCAACATAATATATATATTTTACATTGTTTTAGTATAATCATAATAGTCGCGTGTGATGTCGATTTGCCTATGTGCCCCCCCCCGTGGCCCTATTAGTATTTAAGTAAAATTACATTGTTTCTTTGTTATTAGAGTTAATACAGTCCATTTTGTTTTCTTGTTAATTTACAGTTGTTGTTTCATACCTTTAATGTAAATATTTGTCTTCTTCTATTCCTAGTCTGTTTTCAACCATTAATTTGTTCCTCTGACCGGCAAACTAGCGCTGTGCGCTTCGCTCTGGTATCCCTCCCGCCATCAACCAACTTAACGGGAGATTCTGGTGCGTACATTTGGTCCTTCGGGCCGGATATAGAGGTCCTTTTGGGTTCGTTGCAGACGGAATTCACGATGGCTCCCAGGAAACGAGATCAAGCCACTGAAGAGGCCAACCGGTCGTTGTTGCGAGCTCGTCTTATGCGTGATCGAGTTTTAAAGTCTATTACTGATGTTCATTTTTTAGCCAAAGGAGCACAGAGTAATGTACAATTGTTTTCGTCATTGGCTGTGCGTTTGTCCGATTTAGAGCACTTTGTGAAACAGTTTCGTCAAGAACAGTCGACTATTATTGATTCACTTATAGATCTCAATCGTTCAAATGAATATGAAGATGTTGATTCGTCAATTGAAGGTACAATGGAAGCCATGTACTATGAAATTCTGTCCATAGCTTCTCTTCATACTAATGTGACTTCACCAGCTACTTTGCCATCTACTGCTTCATCATTCAACGCATTACCAAGAATTGAATTACCAAAATTTGACGGAAGTCTAGTCGAGTGGCGGTCGTTTCGGGACACTTATATTTCTCTTGTGCATCACAATACTAATATTACTGATGTGGAACGCTTTCATTATTTGTTGTCCTGTTTATCCGGTCTTGCGTTAAGTCTTGTGAAGTCTGTTCCCCTCTCAGCCGAAAATTATAAGATTGCTTGGGCTGCTCTTACCGAGCGGTATGATAATCAGCGTCTTCTTGCGACGGCTCATGTGGACAAACTTTTCTCTTTCAAGCCGCTAACTCAAGAATCTCTTCCTGCATTAACAGCCTTTACTAATGTCTTCAAGGAGAATGTCGCTGCACTAAAGGCACTCGGCGTGGACGATCTAGCTGGTTTTATTCTATTTTATTTGGGCTCTCGAGTACTAGATCCTTCGACTAGACATTATTTTGAATCTACTGTTTCTCAATCTACGATTCCTAGTTTTGACGACCTATTGAGCTTTGTTCAGCAACGATGCAAAATTTTGGAGAATATTAAAGGCAATGAGAGAAGCTGTCGGAACGAAAGGGTATCAACAAAGAAGGGAAGTCACGCCTTTTAGTCAAGTCTGCATTAGCTGTGACTACCACATCCAATACGAGTGACTCTTCGTCTAAAGGGTGTACATTCTGTAACGAAAGCAATCATGTCATATACCGATGCTTTTCATTCAAAAGGTTGCCTGTAGTGAAGCGAAGGGATTTTGTGTCTTCAAAAGGATTATGTTTTTCATGTTTAAAATCGACGCACGTAGTAAGAGCATGTCCATCGAAGTCTTCGTGTTCTAAGTGTCAAAAACGTCATCACTTTCTGTTGCATGTTGATCAAGAGACCAATAATCCGCCTTCGACTGAAGCCAAAGACCAGTTAAGGAATGACGCCTCTACACTCAAAGATACGCAAGCACAGTTTGTTGGAGCCGTAACTACTAGTTCAACGGTAGTCTTGGGTACGGCTCTTGTTCGCGTTAAAGATGAATGTGGTCAGTTACATTATATACGCGCCTTATTGGATAGTGGCTCTCAGGTTTCCGCCATTACGAGTGATTGTGTCTCACGTCTTGGGCTGAAACGACAAAAATGTCATACTGAAATTGTTGGTCTTGCTCAGAATCCCGTAGCTCAGGTGAAAGGTATCACAAACTGCGAGCTATTACCACATTATGATTCTGAGCATTCGTTTAGTTGTAACGATCTGATAATTTTACCAAAAATCACAACGATCATGCCGTCGAAGAAACTGCCATCTGGTGTTCGAGACCGTTATCAACATTTAACCTTGGCTGACCCTAAGTTTGATGTGCCAGCAGAGATTGATGTCTTGTTAGGAGGTGACATGTTTCCAAGTGTTGTACGCCCTCGCGCAGACCTTATTCATCATCCTGGTTACCCATCAGCTTTGAATACGCTCCTTGGTTGGATTATCTTCGGCACCATTACTGAGCGAAGTTCATCGTTATTAACATCATTGACGGTGACTTCTACTCCTCCTTTGGATAAGTTGCTCCAGCAGTTTTGGTCAGTGGAAGAACCTGTTTCGTCACCGTCTCCTACGACAGAGGATAGAATGTGTGAAGAGTTGTTTGTCAACACCACGTTTCGAGATGCCTCTGGTCGATTTTGCGTAGCCTTGCCGTTTCGAGTTCAGTGTTCTGTCATGAACGATCGGACATCGTCGATGAGAGACAAGAAGGGAAGGCATCCTTTTGCATCGCTGATAAGTGACGTCCGGCTGTCTCATGGTCTTGGTGATTCCCGTAACTTAGCCTTGAAACGTTTATACAACTTAGAGCGTCGATTAGTTAAAAGTCCTGCCTTGTATGCTGCTTACCGAAAGTTTATGAATGAATACCAGACTCTCGGTCACATGGATGTTGCTACACAACCTGGAAGTTACTTTATTCCCCATCATCCAGTCTTGAAAGCAGATGGTGACGTCTCTACACTTCGTGTGGTTTTTGACGCGTCAGCGCCTTCGTCGTCTGGCCTTTCGTTGAATGATGTCTTGTGTACCGGTCCCAAACTGCAAAACGACATCCGAGATATTCTACTTCGTAGTCGGTTACACAAGTACATTTTACTGCCGATATTGTAAAAATGTACCGCCAGATTCGTATTCGACCTGAAGACCGTCCGTACCAACACATTTTATGGCGAAACTCGCCCAACGAGGAGGTGAAGGAGTTTCAGCTATTAACTGTTACATATGGTGTCAATTCTGCACCCTATTTAGCAATCCGCTGCCTACTTGAATTGGAGTCTCAAGATATTCATCATTTTCCATTAGCTAAGGGAGTGCTTTCAAAGAACACCTATGTTGATGATATCATTGTTGGTGCCGATTCCGAGGAAGAGCTGCTTCGTAAACAAGAACATGTCGTCGGCCTACTTCGATCTGGCGGTTGCGAACTAAAAAAGTGGGCGAGTAACTCTTCAAGGGTGTTAAAGAGAGTATCACCACAAGATTGCGCTCCATTATTGTCGTTCGATCCAAAGGATGAGCATTCCATTAAAATACTTGGACTCCATTGGGATACTATTTTAGACAACTTTGGATACCACACTCAAAGTCAAGAAGTTCAATTGACAAAGCGTAAGGTCCTGTCCGTTATAGCACGTCTGTTCGACCCGATTGGTGCATTAGGTCCGATGCTTATGTGGGCCAAGGGTTTTATGCAAAGTTTGTGGAGTGACAAGCTTGGTTGGGACACTCCGTTACCGGAAAATCTGTTCAGAGCTTGGACTCAATTTTTATCTGAACTCCCATTGATATCCAGTTTTGTGTTACCACGACACATCGACGTTACAACATATACAGATATTCAGCTTCTTGGATTCGCTGACGCCTCACAAAAGGGATACGCTGCTGCCACTTACCTTCGTGTCACGCTTCTGTCTGGTGATATTGCTATCTATTTTCTTTCATGCACGACCAAAGTTGCTCCAATAAAGTTCTCTCAAGTCAGTGAATCCTTGTCTATCCCTCGTCTTGAGTTGTGTGCTGCCCTACTTTTGGCACAGGTACTCCAGAGGCTTCATCTGGTGTTATCAACTGAAGTAACCATTTCTCGCGTGCGTGCATGGACTGACTCATCTGTTGTGTTGTCGTGGTTAGCATCAGACCAAAAATATTTCAAAGTTTTTGTAACTAACCGCGTGGAGAAAATTCGTGCATTATTACCGGATTCTGAGTGGGCTCACATTTCAACATCTGACAACCCAGCTGATCCGGCTTCACGGGTTTGTTACCTTCAGCCATGATGTCTGCGTCTTTACACTTAAAGGGCCCGATGTTTTACTTCTTCCTGAATATCAATGGCCACAATCAAGTTTTGTTCCTGTAAGTTTAGAACAATTACCCGACATAAAGGTGAATAGTGTTACCAGTCTCCATGCAAGTACTCGACCGTGTCCTGAAGAACTAATTACTCGATTTTCTTCATTAACGCGAATGCAACGAGTATTATCCTACTGTCTTCGATTCATTAGTTTAACTCGAGGTCAGCCCGTTTCAGCAGGTCCACTCACTTATGCGGAATTAAACCAAGTCCTCACCGTTACTCTGAAGATTACTCAAACGATGTATTTCTCGAATTTGTTTGCGAGTTTGAAGGCTTCTAGTAATATCTCTCCTTCAACGTTGGCTCAACTGGCCCCATTTATAGACTCCAGTGGACTTATTCGTGTTGGCGGTCGTCTTCGTTTTTCTTTGTTGAGCTCCGATGCCAAGCATCCCATCTTATTGCCAAAGTCTTCGCATCTCACCACATTGATGATTCGTCATTATCATTTGAGCCTTCTCCATGGCGGACCGAAATTGATCTTGTCCATGATCCGCCAAAGATTTTGGATTTTGTCTGGTCGCAATGCTATTCGCCGTTTTATATTCTCATGTGTCACATGCACAAGATACAGAATGCAACATCCTCGACCGAAAATGGGAGAATTACCAGCATGTCGGGTCCAATCCCACCGCCCATTTCTACATGTAGGTGTGGATTATGGAGGTCCGTTCACCGTACGGGAGAATCGTCGTCGCAACAGTCGTACTGTCAAAGTGTATTTAGCCTTATTTATTTGCATGTCCGTGAAAGCCATTCATTTGGAAGTGGCGTCAGATTTGTCTTCTGAAGCCTTTCTGGCAGCATTCGACCGCTTCGTTGCACGTCGGGGTGTACCGGCACATATTTATTCAGATTGCGGTACTAATTTTGTCGGCGCGGCACGTCATTTCAAAACACTTTTTAAAGATATTGACGTCCAAAATAAAGTTACTGCTCATTCCCATGTACTTGGCATTTTAATGCTCCTTCCGCCCCCCATTTTGGAGGATTGTGGGAAGCGGCTATTAAAAGTTCAAAATTCCATCTGACACGTGTCATCGGGAATCAAGTTTTAACTTTCGAAGAATTTCAAACGCTAACTACGCGTATTGAAGGCATTCTCAATTCAAGGCCATTGACACAAGCTTCATCGGACCCACATGACCTTTGTGCATTAACTCCTGGTCATTTTTTGATTGGAGAACCTATCTGTGCTGTCCCAGAACATAATGTAATTGATATTGCTATGAATCGACTGAACCGTTGGCAACTAATTCGTCAGTGTCACCAATCCTTTTGGAAGCGATGGTCCAGAGAGTATTTGACAACATTGCAAGGCCGACAAAAATGGTTTCAAAATAGTCCAAACTTGTCGACTGGCGATCTGGTCATCGTTGAAGCTCCTAATCGTTCGCCTAGTGATTGGCAACTGGGACGCATTTGCCAGATTCATCCAGGAGTCGACAAAACGGTTCGTGTGGTCACTGTACGTACCCGAGAAGGACTCTATCAGCGGCCCGTTGTCAAGTTAGTGCGGTTGCCGGTTGACGATTCCCAATGAGAGCCTTTTTTCCTTGTTTTAAGTTCTTAATCCCTCGTTCCTCTATTTGTCTCCTAGTTATTTGTAAGCTATGTAAATAAGACTTAAGTAGATTTGTAGTAAAAAAAAAATATTTTGTACGAACGATTAGACTTGGACTCAAGATTGACTGTTATGATCTTGGAAGACACGCTGCATCTTCCAACGTGGGGAGGATGTTGAGTACGCTCGCACGAGGACAGAGCGCACCGTCGTTCGTTGATCCATAGACCGCGCGACGTCATAATCGTTTGGTCAAGGTGTGTCTCTGTCCCGCGCGCACGGTCATGCGTTACGGCGTGAATTGTAGATTTTCTACAATTCTTAGTGGTTGGCAAAACTACTTCACCGCCGTAGCCGCCGTTCTCTTATCATATCTCAGTACGCACGTTGTTGTTATCGGGTTGTTGATAACCACATTTTACGCGCGTTTTTATCGTAGTCCGTCGTCGTCGTATTTTTTGTCTCGTCTTTTTTTCGCATCGCACCGAAATCGGTTTTTATTTTTTACCGCGTGTGTATCTCGTGTCGTACGACGTGTATCTTCTATTGTCCGTCGTCGAACTACCAGTTGTCGCACTACGTCAAGTACTGTGTAGACCGATGTCGTCGCGGGTCGTCTGTTCGCCGCGTCGGTGGTGTCATTCCAGTACCGTGTGGCCTTGAGCATTGTGGATTTTGTAGCCCGCCCTTGGTTCGCGTGTTGGCGATTGTTGGCCGTCATACGTACCGCCGTTGTTGTTCCACGTAAATTCGTGGAAATTTGGCGTCTTTACGTCGCGCCACCGGAATCGCCACTTTGGTATCGCGTGCGAGTCCGCGTTTTATACGTACGGATAATCCGGAGCTATTCGATTTGATCTTGCCGTTGCTGTTCGTCGGACCTTCAGTGCGTTTGTATTGTTGGCGGCCACCTAACGTGTTGCGTTACGACCGTCAGTCATCGTTGTCGCTGTCTTCGTTATCGTATATGGTTTGGGGTTCAGGTCAGATCGTTCTTTATTGCAACATAATATATATATTTTACATTGTTTTAGTATAATCATAATAGTCGCGTGTGATGTCGATTTGCCTATGTGCCCCCCCCCCCCGTGGCCCTATTAGTATTTAAGTAAAATTACATTGTTTCTTTGTTATTAGAGTTAATACAGTCCATTTTGTTTTCTTGTTAATTTACAGTTGTTGTTTCATACCTTTAATGTAAATATTTGTCTTCTTCTATTCCTAGTCTGTTTTCAACCATTAATTTGTTCCTCTGACCGGCAAACTAGCGCTGTGCGCTTCGCTCTGGTATCCCTCCCGCCATCAACCAACTTAACGGGAGATTCTGGTGCGTACACGATACTAGTAACGTAATGCAGTTAACCCCGTCCTTCAGTTCAAAATAGTTCAGAAGTTATGACGTTTTGCAAATAAGGAGTGAGAACAACGAATCATCATCAAATCATCAAATCAGTGGATAATTTTAGTTTAAATTCGGTAAAAAAAAAAATTTTTTTTGGTGGGAGGGGGTCAAATTTTTTTATGATTGAATCCAAAAGATATCCATACTATTAACGTAATGCAGTTAACCCCGTCCTTCAGTTCGAAATAGTTCAGAAGTTATGACGTTTTGCAAATAAGGAGTGAGAAGAACAAATCATCATCAAATCATCAAATCAGTGGATAATTTTAGTTTAAATTCGGTAAAAAAAAAAATTTTTTTTGGTGGGAGGGGGTCAAATTTTTTTATGATTGAATCCAAAAGATATCGATACTATTAACGTAATGCAGTTAACCCCGTCCCTCAGTTCGAAATAGTTCAGAAGTTATGACGTTTTGCAAATAAGGAGTGAGAAGAACGGATCATCACCAAATCATCAAATCAGTGGATAATTTTAGTTTAAAATCAGTAAAAAAAAAAATTTTTTTTGGTGGGAGGGGGTCAAATTTTTTTATGATGGATTCCAAACGATATCGATACAAATAACGTAATGCAGTTAACCCCGTCCTTCAGTTCGAAATAGTTCAGAAGTTATGACGTTTTGCAAATAAGGAGTGAGAAGAACGATATGGGCATTTCTTGTAGTCTAGTGGATCAGTGCGTTGCGTTGGAATCTACGGACCAGGGTTCGATGCCTTGTTCCAGAAGTGATTTTTTGCATTTTTTTTCGACTGTTTCCTTCATTAATAGACCAAATATGCCCATTCCAGTAACTCTAGGTGGTTTTCCATATCAAATCAGTGAATAATTTTAGTTTGAATTCGGTAGAAAAAAAAATTTTTTTTGGTGGGGGGGGTCAAATTTTTTTTATGACGGATTCCGATAGAATTCGATACTAGTAACGTAATGCAGTTAACCCCGTCCTTCAGTTCAAAATAGTTCAGAAGTTATGACGTTTTGCAAATAAGGAGTGAGAACAACGAATCATCATCAAATCATCAAATCAGTGGATAATTTTAGTTTAAATTCGGTAAAAAAAAAAATTTTTTTTGGTGGGGGGGGGTCAAATTTTTTTTATGACGGATTCCGATAGAATTCGGTACTAGTAACGTAATGCATTTAACCCCGTCCTTCTGTTCAAAATAGTTCAGATGTTATGACGTTTTGCAAATAAGGAGTGAGAACAACGAATCATCATCAAATCATCAAATCAGTGGATAATTTTAGTTTAAATTCAGGAAAAAAAAAAATTTTTTTTGGTGGGAGGGTCAAATTTTTTTTATGATGGATTCCAAACGATATCGATACAAATAACGTAATGCAGTTAACCCCGTCCTTCAGTTCGAAATAGTTCAGAAGTTATGACGTTTTGCAAATAAGGAGTGAGAAGAACGATTCATCATCAAATCATCAAATCAGTGGATAATTTTAGTTTAAATTCGGTAAAAAAAAAATTTTTTTTGGTGGGGGTTCAAATTTTTTTTATGATGGATTCCAAAAGATTTCGATACTAGTAACGTATTGCAGTTAACCCCGTCCTTCAGTTCGAAATAGTTCAGAAGTTATGACGTTTTGCAAATAAGGAGTGAGAACAACGAATCATCATCAAATCATCAAATCAGTGGATAATTTTAGTTTAAATTCGGTAAAAAAAAAAATTTTTTTTGGTGGGAGGGGGTCAAATTTTTTTATGATGGATTCCAAAAGATTTCGATAATAGTAACGTAATGCAGTTAACCCCGTCCTTCAGTTCGAAATAGTTCAGAAGTTATGACGTTTTGCAAATAAGGAGTGAGAAGAGCGAAATGGGCATTTCTTGTAGTCTAGTGGATCAGTGCGTTGCTTTGGAATCTACGGACCAGGGTTCGATGCCGTGTTCCGGAAGTAATTTTTTGCATTTTTTTTCGACTTTTTCCTTCATTTATAAACCAAATATGCCCATTCCAGTAACTCTAGGTGGTTTTCCATATCAAATCAGAGAATAATTTCAGTTTGAATTCGGTAGAAAAAAATAATTTTTTTTGGTATTGGGGGGGTCAAATTTTTTTTATGACGGATTCCGATAGAATTCGGTACTAGTAACGTAATGCAGTTAACCCCGTCGATCAATTCGAAATAGTTCAGAAGTTATGACGTTTTGCAAATAAGGAGTGAGAAGAACGAATCATCATCAAATCATCAAATCAGTGGATAATTTTAGTTTAAATTCGGTAAAAAAAAAAATTTTTTTTGGTGGGAGGGGGTCAAATTTTTTTATGATGGATTCCAAAAGATTTCGATACTAGTAACGTATTGCAGTTAACCCCGTCCTTCAGTTCGAAATAGTTCAGAAGTTATGACGTTTTGCAAATAAGGAGTGAGAACAACGAATCATCATCAAATCATCAAATCAGTGGATAATTTTAGTTTAAATTCGGTAAAAAAAAAAATTTTTTTTGGTGGGAGGGGTTCAAATTTTTTTATGATTGAATCCAAAAGATATCGATATTATTAACGTAATGCAGTTAACCCCGTCCCTCAGTTCGAAATAGTTCAGAAGTTATGACGTTTTGCAAATAAGGAGTGAGAAGAACGATATGGGCATTTCTTGTTGTCTAATGGATCAGTGCGTTGCTTTGGAATCTACGGACCAGGGTTCGATGCTGTGTTCCAGAAGTGATTTTTTGCATTTTTTTTCGACTTTTTCCTTCATTAATAGACCAAATATGCCCATTCCAGTAACTCTAGGTGGTTTTCCATATCAAATCAGTGAATAATTTTAGTTTGAATTCGGTAGAAAAAAAAAATTTTTTTTGGTGGTGGGGGGGTCAAATTTTTTTTATGACGGATTCCGATAGAATTCGATACTAGTAACGTAATGCAGTTAACCCCGTCCTTCAGTTCAAAATAGTTCAGAAGTTATGACGTTTTGCAAATAAGGAGTGAGAACAACGAATCATCATCAAATCATCAAATCAGTGGATAATTTTAGTTTAAATTCGGTAAAAAAAAAAATTTTTTTTGGTGGGGGGTCAAATTTTTTTTATGACGGATTCCGATAGAATTCGATACTAGTAACGTAATGCAGTTAACCCCGTCCTTCAGTTCAAAATAGTTCAGAAGTTATGACGTTTTGCAAATAAGGAGTGAGAACAACGAATCATCATCAAATCATCAAATCAGTGGATAATTTTAGTTTAAATTCAGGAAAAAAAAAAATTTTTTTTGGTGGGGGGGTCAAATTTTTTTATGATGGATTCCAAACGATATCGATACAAATAACGTAATGCAGTTAACCCCGTTCTTCAGTTCGAAATAGTTCAGAAGTTATGACGTTTTGCAAATAAGGAGTGAGAAGAACGATTCATCATCAAATCATCAAATCAGTGGATAATTTTAGTTTAAATTCGGTAAAAAAAAAAATTTTTTTTGGTGGGAGGGGGTCAAATTTTTTTATGATGGATTCCAAAAGATTTCGATACTAGTAACGTATTGCAGTTAACCCCGTCCTTCAGTTCGAAATAGTTCAGAAGTTATGACGTTTTGCAAATAAGGAGTGAGAACAACGAATCATCATCAAATCATCAAATCAGTGGATAATTTTAGTTTAAATTCGGTAAAAAAAAAAATTTTTTTTGGTGGGAGAGGGTCAAATTTTTTTATGATGGATTCCAAAAGATTTCGATACTAGTAACGTAATGCAGTTAACCCCGTCCTTCAGTTCGAAATAGTTCAGAAGTTATGACGTTTTGCAAATAAGGAGTGAGAAGAGCGAAATGGGCATTTCTTGTAGTCTAGTGGATCAGTGCGTTGCTTTGGAATCTACGGACCAGGGTTCGATGCCGTGTTCCGGAAGTAATTTTTTGCATTTTTTATCGACTTTTTCCTTCATTTATAAACCAAATATGCCCATTCCAGTAACTCTAGGTGGTTTTCCATATCAAATCAGAGAATAATTTCAGTTTGAATTCGGTAGAAAAAAATAATTTTTTTTGGTATTGGGGGGGTCAAATTATTT
>JAMBTI010000063.1:0-41069 GCA_032441825.1 Chaetogeoica ovagalla | reverse complement strand
TCTTGAGTGAGCCAAATTGGACCCCGACTGGCGATGACAGATGGGTGGTTAGCACAGATGGCAGCTGTGCGATCGTCCTCACGGCTACTGCCGATACCGTCGTTGAGGCAAAAGGCGCTGGACGTGGATTCGCTTGGATTCGGAGCCGAGGGACTTACATCTATAGTTGCTATAACTCCCGCAACGACACAGAGGAAAACTTCCAGGCGTTCCTCTTCGATCTAGAACAGTCACTGCGAATGGTTGAACAAGAATACAACGTCATCGTCGGTGGCGATTTCAACTCGTGGTCCAATGAATGGGGATCTGCGGAAAACGATGCAAGAGGAGAAAGCCTTGCTAGTTTGGCCGCTAGCCTGGACCTTATCTCGGCGAACACGGGGAATAAGCCGACTTATCAACGAGCGAATGCTGAATCGGTGATCGACGTTACATTTACACGAATTAGAGCGCCGTGGGTTGTAAGCCAGTGGAATGTTCTGGACAACGTCGTGTCGGGCAGCGACCACTTTTACATAGAGTTCGACCTTGTCTCCACTGCTGAAATCGAGGATAGTGAAGGGACTCGACTGCGCGGTTGGGCTATAAAAAAACTGGACACGGTGGCTCTAGACCGGTACCTGGACGTGACCCCTTGGGAAGATCTAGCAGCGACAACGAACGCTGATCAGGCTGCAGAGAGACTCGCTGGATACCTCGAAGCAGCCTGCAACGCCAGCATGCCCTCAAGGGGGCGGATCAGGCCGGGAAGGAGGAGCGTGCATTGGTGGACGCAAGAGATCGCTGAGCTCAGAAAGGAATATCACCGAGTCCGTAGGACATACCAGCGATCATTCAAAAGAAGCGGACATACACCCCAAGTTGAAATGAACCGTGAAGTGTTTGCAGCTAAGCGCAAGGAACTGAGGAGCGCAATCCGCAAAGCCCAAAACACCAGCTGGGAAGAGCTTTGTCGTGCAGTCGAAACGGACCCGTGGGGAATCCCGTATAGAGTCGTTACCAAACGAATTGGAAGAAGACGACCTGGTGCTGAAGCACGGGGAAAGGAGGGCGTTGTAGCTGATCACTTGTTTCCGGAACTACCAACCATAGTCTGGGAACAAGAGCATCAGCTGTCGGGCCACGCAGACGAGACAACAGATTTAAAATTTACGCTGGATGAACTGAAATCTGCTGCCATCAGACTTTCTACGGGAAAGGCCCCTGGGCCCGACTGCGTCCCCAACGAAGTGCTGCGTCGTGTTGTCGTGAAGAAACCGGGTACACTGTTGGATACGTATAATGCGTGCATCCGGCAACAAGCTTTTCCTGTGAGATGGAAAATGGCAAGGCTTGTACTGTTATACAAGGGTGCGGGAAAGCCTACTGACGAGCCGTCTAGCTACAGACCTTTGTGTCTGATAGATGCGGCCGGGAAACTCCTCGAGCGGCTCCTCTTGAACAGGCTGGATGAACATCTGAACAGAACCGGAATGAGGTCGGAGAGTCAGTACGGTTTTAGACGCGGTCGTTCAACCGAAAACGCCATTGAACGGTTGATCGAAGTTGCTACAGGGGTCGCAAGAGGAGCGGTACAACATCGCGATTTGTGTGTTGCGGTGTCCTTAGATGTAAGGAATGCGTTTAACACCGCCCCCTGGCGCAGGATAGACGATGCGGTTCGAAAGCGTAAGGTACCAGCTTATCTGAACAACGTAATACGGTCCTACCTCGAGGACAGGAGACTGCTGGTAGGCGACGATCTGACTCCTCGCGCAGTGACCTGTGGTGTTCCACAGGGATCAGTCCTTGGACCAGCCCTGTGGAACATCTTTTACGACGACCTGCTGGATGTGAAAATGCCTGACGGTGTCCAGATTATTGCCTTTGCGGACGATGTGGCGGTTATCGGCGCGGCGCGGACAGGGGAGCTGGCCGCAAGGATCCTAAATCCGGCATTAGACGCAGTAGCACGATGGATGGGTGAGAACGGTCTGCGGCTGGCACCAGAGAAAACAGAAGCAGTCGTTCTCACAGGAAAGAAAAAGTTTGATAACCCGGAGTTGTTGCTTGAGGGACACACTGTGGCGGTCAGAAGCAGCATAAGGTATCTCGGTGTGGAATTGGATACCAGGTTATCCTTTAAGGCGCACGTCGAATCAGCCTCAAGGAAGGCCGTTGAAGCTGCTCGAGCTATTGGTAGGCTCATGCCTAATATTGGAGGCCCTAGTCAGCGGAAGAGAACACTACTGGGTACGGTGGCGGACAGCAAGTTGCTCTATGCTTCCTCTGTATGGGCGGAACGCGGGACGAGGACGGCCAGGAACCGTGCGGTGATGCTTAGGGCCCAAAGAGCAGTAGCTCTGCGGGTCATAAGAGCTTACCGGACGGTATCCACCGAAGCTTCTCTGGTGGTTGCATCTGCCATTCCGGCGGATCTAATCGCGAATGAGCGCGCCAGAATACGCAGGCGGCTCGAAGAAGGGGTTCCTGTGGACCAAGTAGGAAAGATGCGCAAAGAAGAAAGGGCGATATCAGTCAGGGCCTGGCAGAATAGGTGGGATCGGTCCACCAAAGGCAGATGGACGCATAAGGTGCTGCCTTCGATACAAAGGTGGTTGGATAGGCCCAACATCAAGGTCTCCTTTCATCTAACACAGGCCCTGACTGGCCACGGCTGCTTTCGTCAATACTTATATAAAAGAAGCAGGGCGACAGATGGTATGTGCGTCTATTGTGAAGATCCAGAAGACTCTGTGGAGCACACCATCTTCGAATGCCACAGATGGGAAATGGAAAGAAATGAGATGCGACCATTTCTAAACGGTAGGCTGCCTGAAGCCAGCGATGTGGCAGACATTCTATGCGGATCTGAAGGATGGAACGAGTGCGGTGCTGATATTCGAGAGGCGACTATTCGAGCAAGTATAGGCTTCACCAACATGGTGGAGTCTATACTCGCAGAGAAGGAAAAGGACGAGAGAGCGGCCCAGAGACAACAGAACAGGATTCAACAGCACGAGAATCTAGGCTGGCGGGCTCAGATGCCGGGCCGCGAAGAGGTTCGTAGAACGTGAAACTAGACCGGCGGGTTCGATACCGGGTCGAGAAGACCAATGGGAAGGCTAATTCAAGAACTTTATTATTATTTATTATTTGCGTACTAGTTAGTACGGTAGGATAAGATTTACTTTTTGTTATATATTTGGTTATGGTATTTACTAGTTAAGGTTTACTTTATTTTGTTTATATACTTGGTTGATATTTTGTTTTCATAGTTCGGTTAAGATTACTTTTGTATATATTTTGCATAGTATTGTTATTATCATATGTTTTGTTTTATCAATAAACGATGGCGGCGACAGGGAAGCAATGCGCAAGCGGTCCCCCTGTCGTCGTCGATTCAAACACGGAAAAAAAAAAAAAAAAAAAAAAAAAAAAGGGTTAGGTTAGGTTAGGTTAGGTTAGGTTAGGTTAGGTTAGGTTAGGTTAGGTTCTCCCCCGACGGGACCCACCTTGACGTGGTGGGGGAGCTTGCGGGCCCTTAATTGGGTCTTACTAAGCGGTCCCAAATCCCGGCTCTGACCTTAGTTGGTTGGAGTCGGGGCGGCGGTCTCCCGGACCCGGCATGAAGGAGAACAGCGGACCAGCTACGTCAGTCGGGTGTAGTAGGGGTGGCGGTGGCTCGCTGTTTGTACACGGCGTCTCCCTGCCGCCACCAAAGAAGATCCCGACTGCGTGGCTGGTTCGAGACGGTGAGCAGGGCATCAGTCACACCCAGTAGGGTGTAGTAGGGGTGGCGGGGGCTCGCGGTTTTGAACACTGCGTCTCCCTCCCGCCACCAAAGAAGATCCCGAACAGTGTGACTGGTCCCTGCAGAAGAGGATTGGATGGCCGGGCCCGGGAGACAGAAGAACAGCCAACGCGGGACGGGAAATCCCGGTGCGCTGGGAGGAAGTCGGTCGCTTTTGGCGGAGGGCCAGAGGTGGACAACTTTGCGCCCGGCTTGGGAGGATGTCGGTCGCCTCTGGACTGATCACCCAGAGGTGGACAACTTCGCTCCCAGCCGTTGCGTACATGTCGGTCGCCTCTGGTCAGCCGTGCGGGGGTGGACAGCTTCTCTCCCGGCCACCGGGAGGACCCCTATCGAAAACCCAGCACGAAGAGGAAGGAGGATGCGGTGTACCGGTGAGGAAGCGGCGTTCCTAGGCAGGCGGCCCGGGATGGGACGTCGTTTCCTCCCCGGTCACCGCGAAGATCGGTGAAGAGGAAGTGGAAGAACGGCGGAAGATGGAAGAACGGCGGAAGATGAACGGAGCGGAGAATCGAGGTGTATCGGGGAGGTTGCGGCGTCCCTAGGCAGGCGGCCCAGGATGGGACGTCGTCTCCTCCCCGGTCACCGAGAAGACCGGAGAGGAATCATACACGACAGAGAACGGCGGCGGCGTACCGGGGATGAAGTGTCGTTCCTAGACAGGCGGTCCAGGATGGGACGATACTTCCTCCCCGGTCGCCGCGAAGATCAATGGAGCGGGAAGAAGAACGGAAGAGGAACCAGGACGGAGTGCAACCAGGACGGAGAATGGCGGTGACCGGGGACGAAGCGCCTCCCCTAGGCAGGTGGCCTATGATGGGGTGACGCTTCGTCCCTGGGAGCCACAAAGACCGGAGGAGAGACGATTGACGAGATCCGGGATGGAAAGGACGGCGGCGACGGACCAGCGAAGAGGCGGTGTCACCAGGCAGGAGGACACGCGGGGACGATGCCAATTCCTGGCGAAGGAAGGACGGAGACACGAAGGGTGCGAAAGAGGCAAGGAGACACGGTGCCAGAGCGACAGCGAAGTGGCGGCGTCACCAGGCAGGAGGCCACGAGGGGACGACGCCAATTCCTGGTCGAAGGAAGGAAGGATGGAAACACGGAGGCAAGGAGACACGGTGCAGAGCGACAGCGAAGAGGAAGAGGCTGAAGCTAAACGACGGAGAAGTTATAAAAAAACTTAGTTAAGTTTAAACTATGTTGGCCGAAGGCCGAAACGGGGGGGTTAGAGGCCCCCCAATTGGTGTAAAAAATACATTCTTTTTATTAATTTTTGTTTGTATTTGTACAATGTTGTGATTTTGCTTTGCAATAAACGATGGCGGCGGCAGGGAAGTAATGCGAAAGCGGTTCCCCTGTCGCCGTCGATTTAAACACGTAAAAAAAAAAAAAAAAAAAAAAAGGTTAGGTTAGGTTAGGTTAGGTTAGGTTAGGTTAGGTTAGGTTAGGTTAGGTTAGGTCTCCCCCGACGGGACCCACCTTGACGTGGTGGGGGAGCTTGCGGGCCCTTAATTGGGTCTTACTAAGCGGTCCCAGATCCCGGCTCTGACCTTAATTGGTTGGAGTCGGGGTGGCGGTCTCCCGGTCCAGGGACAAGGAGCAGCGGACCAGCCACATCCGAGATTGGGAGTCCTGGCGGTCTGGGTAGGTGTAGGTCCCTATCCGAAGCGTATGCTGAGGAGGGGACCACATCTATTCGGGCGTCGGGACGACCTAGAGTTCGGTGAAGCTGGTCGTGGATCATGGTGTCACCGGCTTGCCTTAACTGGCTGGCCGGTGACGAAGACGGCAGCGGTCCAGTCACACCTAGTACGGAGAAGGCTCGGCGGATCGGGGGCATGCGCAGTTCCCGGAAGGGGCTGCCCTCCCGGACGTCGGGTCAATCCAGGAACAGTGTGGCTGGCCGCTAAGAACAGCAGAAGATCGGGACCGGGAGACTGAAGAGCAGCAGGCCGGTCGACGAACGAAGACGTCCCGGGGGGTCGAGGCGTGGCCCCTAGGCAAGGTGGCCCATAATGGTTGACTGCGCCTCCCCCCCGGTCGACCCGTGGACGAGAGGAGACCGACCTGCCGTTGGATGACGCGGCGGCTGTTGGATTTGGGTCCCCCGGTTCAACAGCCGGGGCGTGAAGCAGCCCACAACTTCTTTTATGTAGTTAAGCTTCTAAAATGCGGGCCGACGGCCGAAAACAAGGGGGTTAGAGGCCCCCTGTTTTGCTGTATGGTACTGATGTACCCCCCCCCCCGCGGCATAGTTACGTGCGGTTTCGTACCCGTAACTATGCCGCAGAAGAAAGTATTGTGTTTTCCCCATTTTTCCCCATTTGATGTAAATTTGGTGTTTCACAATAAACGATGCGGCTAGGGAGGAAGTAATGCCTCACGGCGGTTCCCTCCCTAGCCGCGATTTTCGACGTGTAAAAAAAAAAAAAAAAAAAAAAAAAAAAGGTTAGGTTAGGTTCCCCCTCGTGGAACTCACCTTGTCGTGGTGAGGGGGCTTGAACGGTTGTTCGTCGGGGATTAGTGCTATGCCAACTAGGGTCTCCCATGTTGGACAGGACTAAGCCGCGGCGAGCATCCTGACTAAGCAGTTCCAAGGGTAGGACGGGCTCTTTAGCCTTGGTTGGCAACCGTCCTAGGGGAAGGAAAACCCCGAACAAAAACCCCCTGGCGGCAGGGTTAAAACGTAAAGGAGAGACACCTTTCAAAAAAACTGAACATGGAGGACAATTGTGGAAGTTTAGTTACCGCACCAGGGGGGTCGGAGCCCCAGGTGCCGGCATCGGCGGGTGGTTCCGGGGTTAAAGCCGGAACCACCGTAGCGGGCCCGCCGAGGTCGTCATCAAGCGACCGCGAGAGCACGGGGGTGGCCAGCCAGGCCCCCGATGCTCTACCGATTACTAGTGCTGAGAACGGTGATGGTTTGAAGAATAGGAAAGATGACTCCCAGACGAGGACCATCGACATTGGTACCCTGGATGAGGTAGAGCTGCTAGGCTTGCTTCGCGGGTACATCAATACAATGTGCGCCTTTGCCCGCAGCAACAGAAATGTGCACAATAAATTGAAGGAGACACTTGCGAACTCCAGCAAAGTCTTGCTTCAGTACACTAAAGTAATCAAGAAGGGACAAAATAAGGATACCGGGCCTAGGGTGCAAAAGTCAGTCCAAACGCAGACGCAGGCAACCGACGACGACTGCGCTGGTCCCAGCGATATAACTAAGACCACCTCCAAACCAAATGAGAAGGGCAAGGGTAACAACGTCGAAATCCAAACGTCAATGTCGATAAACGGAGACAAGCCAGACGGCCCCCTAATGAGCACTCTAGTAAATATCCAGGAGCAGCTGACGGCGCAACAAAGAGCAATCGACCAGCTAGTCGCCGAACGGAACCGCCAGAAGCGACCGGAGAAGCAGCAAAATAAACAGAAGAAGCCCAAACAGCAGAATCAGCTACAAGTACGCCAACAACATGCCCCTGCTTCTTCGGACAGGAGGACTGATCGGGCCAAGCAGGCCAGGCTTGAACCGCGTAAGGACGAGGGGAGCAATTCAAAGGAGCCAGTACACCCTGAATCCCAAGTAGGAACTTCCCACGTCAACGCAGCTAAGCCTAACGGGGGACCAACGGTGACTCACGGTTCCAACGCCACAAACGAACATAATGGGAACGGTTTCACTTTAGTTACCAAAAAGAAACGGGTTAAAAATCCACTTAAAATCGGTCCCGACGTCGTAGTGATTAAGGTCAGCGCTAACAAGACCTACGCCAGCACTCTGAGGGAGGTCAGACATGGGCTTGGAAATGCGGGTCTCACTGACGGCATCACTCAGGCGAGGAAAACTCTGAACGGGAACCTTCTTCTGAAAATGAAGGGAAACGCTCATGCGGATAAGATCAGGTCAGTAGCTTCAAATTGTTCTGGGGCAGAAGCAATCACCCTCCAAAACAAAGCTGCAGTAGAATTCAGAGGACTAGACGGTGACATCACCAAGGACGAACTAGTCGAGCACCTAAAAACTACCCATCCAGACCTACATGTGGAAGATGTAAAGGCGATGAAAACTGGCCAAGACGGCAGTGTTACCGGCGTGGTGGTGCTCCCTGCAAAAATTGCAAACAAACTCGCACTAGGACCGAAAATTAAAATCGGTTGGTCACACTGTCGGGTGCACGTGCGAACCCCCATGGTCAGATGTTCTCGGTGCCTTGAGTTCGGCCACCGGAAACACAGCTGCAGGGGCCCCGACCGCTCCAACACGTGTAAACGCTGCTGGGGCACCGGCCACTGCGCAAAGGACTGCGGCGAGGACCCCAAATGCGGCCTCTGCGCAGACGACAGCAGTGAAGAATCCGGCAAACACTACTCAGGAAGTAGAAACTGCCCCGCATTCAAGCGATTTCTGCACGAGAAGGGCCACCATGACCAGATTCCTACAAATTAACCTTAATCGCTGCAAGGTAGCCCAGCAGCTCCTACTGCAGACGGCCGTCAGCTCGGACGTAATCATCATAAGCGAGCAGAATCCATCTCTAGTACCTCCGTCCTGGCACAACGACAATAGAGGCGACTGCGCTATCTGGCTCTCGAACAACATAATTCCTGATGAAATCGGAGAACCCGGCCAAGGATTCATCTGGCTACGACTAAACGGGATCAGGATATACTCGTGTTACATATCCCCCAACACCAGCATCACCGAGTTCGAGACCTTCCTCACAGACCTGGAGAGAAGCATTCGTGGAGGAGACGGCGAAATCATCATAGCCGGAGATTTCAACGCGAAGCACACCGACTGGGGCCCAGTACGCAATGACAGGAGAGGAGATATTCTCAGCACATGGCTCGCAGCCCTGGGTCTACATGTGTGCAACAGAGGCGCAGCACCGACATTCCAAAGAGGGAGCTCGGCCTCTATCGTTGATATCACCCTGGCCTCAACGGGTATCGCACCACGGATCCAGGACTGGCACGTCCTAGAAGAGGAGTCGTTCAGCGACCACAACTACATAGCGTTCAAAATGTCGGACCAAGCGAACACCCACTACGCGGCAGCCACTGGCTGGGCATGGCGGAAGATAGACCACGACAAGCTCTATCATTTCCTCGGCACACAGCAGGAGACCAACGACCCTGACATCCTGATGCAAACCCTGAAGGAGGCATGTGACGAGTGTATGCCGAGACGCAACTTCAAACACATTTCCAGGAAGCCTAAGTTCTGGTGGACCCCAGAGATCGCCCACCTCAGGAAATCAGCCCTCACCGCCAGAAGAACATACCAGAGGGCAAAGAGAAGAGGAAATCCAGCCATCACCGAACACGCAACACTAAAGGAAGCAAGATCCAACCTCAAGATCGCTATACGCCGCAGCCAGGAAGCCTGCTGGCGTGCCTTGTGCGCCGACGTGGACAGAGACCCCTGGGGCACCCCCTACCGAGTGGTAATGAGGAAAATCGGTGGACGTCCACCCGTTCCAAAATTAATGATACCTCGCATCGTGGAAGCGTTGTTTCCTACTCACCCACCTCCCGCCAGAGATGGACACGAGGAAGCACCCACCACTCCAAAGTTCACAGAAGACGAACTAAAGATCGCAGTCCATCGCATGCCCAACAGGAGAGCCCCGGGGCCCGACGGGATCCCCAACGAAGTGGTCAAACTAGCGGCGAAAAGGAACCCCGACATGTTTTTGAGCACTTTCAACCACTGCATTGAAACCGGGCACTTTCCAAAAACGTGGAAATCCGCTTCACTCGTCCTTATAAAGAAGAGCGACAAGCCACAGGACCAGATCTCCAGCTACCGACCCATCTGTCTACTGAGCTCGGCGGGCAAGCTGCTGGAAAGACTCCTCTTCAACAGGCTGGAAGCCCATCTCCTAGTCACCAACGGACTTTCCACACAACAGTTCGGCTTCCGCCGGGGGAAATCTACCATCGACGCCATCCACGAAGTTCAAAGGATAGTACGGAACGCCTCAACCGTCACCCCCCGCAGGAGAGAGTTATGCGCACTGGTCACACTAGACGTGGCCAACGCATTTAACTCTGTCTCCTGGGAAGCCATCGACAGGGCCCTAGTTAAGAAAGACGTTCCAAGCTACCTCGTACGAATACTGCGGAGCTACCTCTCCGACCGAACCTTGCACCACGGAAACACCAGCACAGAGTTGTCCAGCGGCGTACCCCAAGGGTCCGTATTGGGGCCGACACTCTGGAACGTGGCGTACGACGACGTCTTCCAGCTTGACCTACCTCAAAACGTGAACATAGTCGGATATGCGGACGACGTAGCCATAATAGGAACCGGGAAAACAACTCCAACTCTCGAGTCCTCCGTCAACGACGCACTAGCGAAGGTGGCGGACTGGATGAAAGGCATCGGACTACGTCTCGCCGCCCACAAATCCGAAGCCGTGATGCTGACCCCCCGGAAAGGCTACACGCGCCCCACATTTAAGCTGGGAGACCAGACCATCAACGTGCAGCGCTCGGTTAAGTATCTTGGCGTACACATGGACTCATCCCTCACATTCATCGAACACGCGAAATCAGTAGGAGCCAAAGCAACAAGAACAGCTAACACATTATCTAGGATACTCCCCAATACCGGCGGCTCCTCGTCCGCAAAAAGGAAACTACTGGCCGGAGTGGTGAGCAGCCAGCTACTCTACGCCGCATCCTCATGGGCCCATGAAGTAGTCAAGCGCGAGCACTGCATAAAACACCTCAGGGCCCCCTACAGGAAAGCCGCTCTCAGGACGATCATGGCGTACCGAACAACTTCCTACGAGGCAGCTACCTTGCTTAGCACCATGACCCCGATCGAACTCCTGGTTACGGAAAAAGAGAGGATCCGGAGCTGCTCAAGTGCAGATGAACTACTAGACATCAAGCGGAAGACCACCAGCGACTGGCAACTGATGTGGGACTCAGCCCCGAACGGGAGATGGACCCACAGGCTGCTGCCCGACGTCAGAAGATGGGCCTCAAGGAAATACGGGAAACTGAACCTAGGTTAGGTTAGGTTAGGTTAGGTTAGGTTAGGTTAGGTTAGGTTAGGTTAGGTTAGGTTAGGTTAGGTTAGGTTAGGTTAGGTTAGGTTAGGTTAGGTTAGGTTAGGTTAGGTTCCCCCTCGTGGAACTCACCTTGTCGTGGTGAGGGGGCTTGAACGGTTGTTCGTCGGGGATTAGTGCTATGCCAACTAGGGTCTCCCATGTTGGACAGGACTAAGCCGCGGCGGGCAACCTGACTAAGCAGTTCCGAGGGTAGGGCGGGCTCTTTAGCCTTGGTTGGCAACCGCCCTAGGGGAAGGAAAACCCCGAACAAAAACCAACACCGGGGGATTGATCGACCCCCGGTGTCCTGGTAGATCCGGATCATGGACTGTAAACAGACAGACGGCGCGAGGCTGGCGCCGTCGGTGGGTGCTAAGCCAACTTTAAACTTTTATGATGGAGGACAACAAAATGAATAAAGTTACGGTCACAGGAGTTTCGGATACTCCAGGACCGGCGGCTGGGGGACGGTGCCCGCCCCAGAAGTCGTCATCACATCCAGGCACCACAAATCCAGAAGTGCTGAGCCAGGCTTCTGGAGCCAGCCATGGGGCTGGTAACATTACTGGTGGGGGGAGTGCGAAACAGGCTCCCCCCGGTGGCGAAGAGGCCACTTCAGTTACTGCAGGCAACACAACGGAGAAAGCCAGGACCGACTTGAACGCGGAGAAGGGTGCTTCGCTGCGGATTGTGACGACAGCGGAGGCGGCTGCTGGCCGAACGAAGCAGACGAGCAGCGGAACGTTGCCGACTTCGCACACGGAGGAGGCTTTGGATCGAGCTAGCAAGAAGGTGGTGGCGGCCCTAATGGCCTCCAAGTCACCGAGGACCCCGGTTGGCAAGGTGACGCAGTGCGTGTCCACGACCCCGGTAGGCGGAGTGAAGAGGAAGGAGAGGACTCCGCCTTCCAAGAAGGACGAAGATGAGGACGCTGCGTTTACAAAGGCACTGCGTGGCCTTTGGGATGCGTACGCAGTAGTCAAGTACGAGGTCGATGTTGCGATGGGTGGTCGTGACGTCCCCTTTCTCAGGGATGCCCTGGAAGGGCTCCGTGAGAGCCTGGATCGGGTCATCACTGAGAGGGGGGAGTTGCGATCCCCATCGCAAAAGCGGACGAAGGCGGAACCGGAGGCAGACGTGCGTGTCCGGGTGGAGACCCGCGACGCGGCCACGGATACGCCCTGTTGGTGGCCGGTCGCAGAATCACGGAGGCAGCCAACTCTGAGTGCTCCTATTACAGGACACTCAGAGTTGAAGATCAAGAAGAGCGCGGCGACCGGCCCAGCAGAGGGCAGCCGACGGCGTGTCGACAAAAAGAAGATCGCGGGTACCTTCCCGCGCGAAAAGGACGGTCCTCCAGCGGCGGAGGTGCGGACTGCGGTGGCCCATGACGACCCGTCGGAGTGGACCACCGTTGTCCGCAGCCGAAGGAAGGATGCGAAAAAGGATTCCGCGAAACCCACGGTTCCGAAGGCGCGGAAAGGACCAGGCCCAGCAGCGTTGGTGAAGCGGAGGACGCCGGAGACGCAGGCGGTCTCCATCGCCCGGCCCACGGAAGGGAAGACTTTTGCGGAGGTCATGAGAAACATGACCTCCAAGGTCGACCTGAAGGGGCTGGGCGTGGAGGTCGTTAATACGCGCGTCTCCAGGGCCGGCGCCATCATTTTGGAGGTGCGGAAGAAAGAAGAGGCCGACAAGCTGGCAGCGAGCGTGGCTGCAGCCATCGGCAAGGATGCGGTGGTGTCCAGGCCCACCCGTAGGACTCCGGTTCTTGTACTCGGGATACCGGACTGGATGACTTCCGAGGAGGTTTCTCGGGAGATCATCGGGTCCGACCCTGAGATCGCGGGAACCGGGGTCACCGTCAGGGGCAACCCCGGCGGTGGCAGAGTGGCTCGTCTGGACGTGCCGATGGCTGCGGCCACGAGGATGGCGGAAGCAGGCGGCATCCAAGTGGGATGGGTGAGGTGCCGCATCAAACTGTTGGAAAGGAGGCAGCCCAGGTGTTACCGGTGTCAGGGGAGCGGCCATGTTGCAGCCAAGTGCACGGCGCCGGAGCAGCCGAAGAGATGCTATGGCTGCAACATGGCAGGGCACGTGGCAAAAGACTGCCCGAAGAGGAGGAGGTCCGAGCAGGGCCTGCCGGTGCAGAAGGCGGCCGAAGATAAAACTTAATTAGTTAAGTTGACCTTCTGTGGGCCGAACGGCCAAAAAACCAGGGGGGTTAGAGGCCCCCCACGTATGTATATATTATTATGTATATATTGATGTATGATTTGTGTTTTTTGTTGTTTCACAAATAAACGATGCGGCTAGGGGAGAAGTAATGCTTAACGGCGATTCCTCCCCTAGCCGCGATACCGTCGGGTTAGGTTAGGTTAGGTTAGGTTAGGTTCCCCCTCGTGGAACTCACCTTGTCGTGGTGAGGGGGCTTGAACGGTTGTTCGTCGGGGATTAGTGCTATGCCAACCAGGGTCTCCCATGTTGGACAGGACTAAGCCGCGGCGAACAACCTGACTAAGCAGTTCCAGGGGTAGGACGGACTCCTTAGCCTTGGTTGGCAACCGTCCTAGGGGAAGGAAAACCCTGATCAAAAACCAACGCCGGGGGCTTGATCGACCCCCGGTGTCCCGGTCGATCACGGCTACACTACTGGAGAAACAGACGGACGGCGCGAGGCTGGCGCCGTCGGTGGGGGCCAAGCCAACCACTACAATGATGAGTACAATCACAGGAAAAAATGTTACTGCTTCAGGGGCGTCGGATGCCCCAGAGCCGGCGGCTGGGGGACGGTGCACGCCCCAGGTGTCGTCATCAACCGTATGCACCAAAATCCCAGGAGTTCCGAGCCAGGCTCCTGGGGCCAGCCAAGGGGCTGGTAATACGACTGGCGGGGGGAGTGCGAAACAGGCTCCCCCCGGTGGCAGAAAGTCCACCGACATTACTGTAGGCACCACACGGGCACAAGCGGAAACGAAATACGTAAAGCTACTGGAGGACACTCAGAGATACTTAGAAGCTTTGGAAGCGTCAGTTCAGGCGGCGCCAAACACAAAAATGGACATAAAATCGGGGACCAGAACATTAGGTCAATGTTTTAGAGAATTTTTAAGCGTTGCGAAGAAAATTGGTATGACGCGTTCTCCCGACGCGGCAGAACTGCGCGTCCGAAACCTACAGCAGCAGCAACAACAGCAGCACGAACAAACTACAAAATTAATTAAAGAATTACGGGAAGAGCAGTCGAGCCAGCAGCAGCGCGCCCAGCAAAAATTAGAGTCAATATCTCGAAACCATCAGGCTGAAGGCTTGGGAGGAATCTCATCCTGGACACAAGAGAGGTTAAAAAGCCAGGACGAAAAACTCGCCAAACACGATCAAAAATTAGACAAAATAATTGCCGACCTGGCTCAAATATCATCTGGGGCCACATTGAGACACAAAAACAAAACAGAGAGTTCCAAAAACGAAGAGCCTCCACGGAAGGGGGAAAGAGAACAACAAGTCAACGCAACGAACGACCCAGAGGGCCCTGGCCCATCGTGGACCGAGGTCATCGGCAGGAGGTCAAAAAAACGAAACCCGAAACCAACGTCGACCGGGCCGCTCAGGAAAAACAAAGAAGGTGCGGTGAGAGCCAGGCCACCCGCGATACTAGTAGATGTCAGCAAGGAGGAATATTCGACAGTGGCGAAGAGGATACGTCAGGAAGCCAACAAGGAAATAATTGGTAACAGCGTAGTGGGAATGCGTCAGGCAAAAAATGGAGGTTTGCTGATCCGCATCCGAGGAGACCCCGCCCAGGTAGAAGCAGTCAGGGGAGAAGTGGCGAGATCGGTGGGTGATGAAGTAGGCGTCAGGGCGCTTCAACCAAGAACAATGGTGGAAATCAAGGACCTGGACGAATGGACGGAGAGGGAGGAGATTCTGGATGCCATCGCGAAGATCACAAGCAACGAGCGAAACGAGGTAAGGGTTCTAAGCCTTAGGAAACAATACGGAGGTGTTCAGGTCGCTGTAGTCCTCGCTCCGTCACAGGTAGCGCGTATCCTGGTGGGTGCAGGGCACATAAAAATAGGAATGGTAAGCTGTAGAGTTCGCCTAAGCGACGGAAAGATTAGGTGCTTCCGATGCTTGGCCTACGGGCACGACTCCAAGAAATGCAACGGTCCGGATAGATCTAGATGCTGCAGACGGTGTGGGGAAGAAGGCCACTTTGCGAACAAGTGCGAGGCGCCGCAACAGGAGACAGCACTATTCTCAAAAACTATAGGAGCGCTTGCAGACAGCAGCAACCTTGACGCGGCACAAGGAACACGTAGTGTTCAAAACAGCGATCACGCTGACAGGAGCCAACCGGAGGTCAACGATCAGTATAGAATGTAGATGGCTACGTTCTTACAGATCAATACAAACAGGAGCAGGGAAGCCCAGGATCTAGCCCTACATACGATGACGGAGAAAGGAGCGGACGTTCTATGCGTAAGCGAGCCCAACAGGATACCGAGCCAGCCAGGTTGGGTAGGTAGCACCGATAGTAAGTGCGCACTCTACTTACACCAGGACACCGAGGTGATGAGAACCGGAGCAGGTGCGGGATTCGCATGGGCCGAACTGAGATCTCTAAGAATTTACAGCTGCTACATTACACCAAATTGCCAGATAGAGGATTTCCTGGACTTCTTGAACCTCCTAGAGTATAGCATCAGATCAGCTAGCGGAGAAGTGATTATATCAGGAGACTTCAATGCGCATGCCCAGGTCTGGGGATCATCGGGAACGAACCGAAGAGGAGAAGCACTGCTAGAGATGGCTGAGTCACTAAATCTCCTAGTAATGAACGACGGAAAAACGCCAACTTTTCCGCGTGGCAACTCGTTCCTAGATCTAACAATGGCGACGCCAGGAGTAAGCAAAAAGTTCGGAAAATGGGTAGTTCTAGAGCAGGAGACAATGAGCGACCATCAGTATATATTATTCAAATTAAATGGGACAGACAGAAGACCAACAGCGAAACGGCACGGCTGGGCCTGGAGGAAGCTTGACAGAAACAAGCTGGATATTTTTATCCTCGGCGCCAGAGCGCCAACGGCGACAAACGCGGAAGAAAATGCGGCACAATGTTCCGAGCTTCTTGCAGCAGCGTGCAACAACTGCATGCCTAAGGGGATATACAAAGGAGGGAAGAAGCCATGTCACTGGTGGTCCACGGCAATCTCAAACCTTAGGAAAGAGTGCATGCACGCAAGGAGGATGCTCCGTAGAGGAAGACACCGAAACGAGGATTGTAGCCAGAAGCTCAATGAATACAGGGAGCTGAAGAAGAAACTTAAAGTAGAGATCAGGAAAAGCAAGGAAAAAAGCTGGCGAGACCTATGCAAACAAGTGGAGGTGGATCCTTGGGGCATCCCCTTCAAGTTGGTAACCAAAAACCTAGTTGGCCGCAGGCCTATAACGGGATTAACGATACCGGGACGGCTTGAGCTAATAGTCGACACGCTGTTCCCCAGCCAACAGGCGCCGGAATGGTTCACAATGGCAGAGACCGAAGAGTTCCCATGGATAACGGACGTGGAACTAAAGCAGATAGGATCAAGCCTCCCGCAGAACAAGGCGCCAGGACCAGATGGCATACCGGACGCTATCGTCAAACACATAATAGGGGCAAAGCCGGAGCTCATAATCGGTACCTTAAACAAATGCCTCCAGGAGGGACACTTCCCGACTGCTTGGAAGGAGGCAAAACTGGTGCTACTCCAAAAGGGTAATAAACCGCTAGAAGAACCAGCGTCATACAGACCGATTTGCCTGCTGAACACAGTCGGTAAGCTCCTGGAAAGAGTCATCAAGAAGAGGCTGGAAGACCATCTCGAAGAAGTCGGAGGTATGAGCGATCGCCAGTTTGGATTTACGAAAGGGCGCTCAACAGTGGATGCGATTATGTTAGCTATGGAAGTAGTGAATAAAGCGGGAAAAGGTCCTTTGCGCAAGAGACAGCTATGTGCCATGGTCTCCTTAGACGTGGCAAACGCATTTAACACAGCGGCATGGGCCAAAATAGATGACGCCTTGGTGACAAAGAGAGTCCCAATGTACTTGACACGGATCTTGAGAAGCTACCTCAGCAACAGGGCGCTACTGTACGGTGATAACGAGCGACGCGCGGTCACATGTGGCGTTCCCCAAGGCTCAGTTCTTGGACCAACGCTTTGGAACGTCATGTACGATGACCTGCTGCAAACGGAGATGCCGGGAAACATCCAAGGAGTATCGAGTTCAACCTTAATTGCTTTCGCCGATGATGTGGCGATATTGGCAACGGGACGCACTACAGCGGACTTGGAAGAGGCTATGAACTCATCGCTTAATGTAGTGGCCGAATGGATGACCGAAATGGGACTTAGTTTGTCAGTCAACAAAACGGAAGCAATTATGCTAACTACGAAGCGCGGCTACCAAACCCCTAGATTTTTTCTCGAGAACGTTCAACTCCAGCTCAAAGAACAGATAAGGTATCTAGGTATCGAACTTAGTAGGAAGGTAGGATTCGGTAAACACCTGGAGTGTGCAGCAGCAAAGGCCACAAAAACGATTTGCTCGCTGGCAAGACTCATGCCCAACATAGGAGGACCAAAACATAAGAAACGGCAGCTGTTGATGTCCGTCGCCCAAAATCAACTGCTGTACGCAGCGCCGGTATGGTCATCAGCCCTAGTGTTCCAGAAAAATATACAGGTGATTTCGGGGCCACAGCGGAAAATGGCTATAAGAATAACTCGCGCGTACAAGACGGTGTCCACAAATGCGATATTGGTCGTGGCAGGCATACTCCCACTGAAACTACAAGCGGCAGAAAAATACAAAACACACGAGCTAAAGCGAATGGGCGAAAACCCCCCATCCAAGAGGGAACTGAGAATGGAGTCTATCCGAGAGTGGCAGAGCGAATGGGAGATATCCGAAACCGGCCGGTGGACAAGAAGACTCATACCTGATTTGAAGCCATGGGTAACGAGAGGCTACGGAGACACCAGCTACCACATCACGCAGTTTCTTACCGGACATGGGTGTTTTGGCAGCTACCTGTTTAAATTTAAAAAGCTGGACAACCCGGAGTGTTATGACTGCAAAGCGCCCATGGATGATGCAGAACACGCGTTCTTCAGTTGCGACCGCTGGTGGAGGCAACGACGGGAACTAGAGGCTAGGATCGAAGCAGAGTTCACCCCAGAGTCAGCAGTCAACCAAATGATGGAGAACAGGAATCACTGGGAAGCGATAACCAGCTTCATCACCAACGTGCTGTCAACCAGAGAGGAGGAAGAAAGAAGGCGACAACAACAACCAGCATAATTAAATCTATTTAGTTAAAAAATGTATTGTGGCCCAATGGGCAAAATAGAGGGGATAGAGCCCCTCATGTATTTGTAAATTAATATTGTAAGGATTGGTGTGTGGGAAAATGGCCCATCACAGTCCCGCATCAGTGTAATTATTGTGTTTTAGTGTGAATAAACGGCACTCGACTGCATGGGGGTAGGATTACCGGAAGGCAAAGTTCCCCCCATGCGGTTATGGAGCGCATTACAAAAAAAAAAAAAAAAAAAAAAAGGTTAGGTTAGGTTAGGTTAGGTTAGGTTAGGTTAGGTTGAGTCCGGTGTTGGCAGTTGGCGCGTACACATCGTTGTCGCGTCGCTCCGCATTCGAGTGTGTTTTTGTCGAGGTCAAAGTGTTCCGTTTTTTACGTGCGTGGTGTCGAAAGATCCGTCTAGTGACGGTGATTTTGGAAAACTATCGACCGTGAAAATCGGATAACTATCGAGCGAGATATTACAATTATAGTGCCGTGCGTTTCGTTACTCGGGAACGGAATAATTAGTGTTGTGCTATTTTGCGTAATTTTCGTCGGATTGGCGCGTTTAAGGTACCGGTGCATCCGCATTTTTATGCAGAGCCGGCCCTGCGACGGGCGCGCTAATCGAAGTAGAATTAACGGTTTTATCGTACTTTTTCGTTTTTTGTATTATAAAATAATATAGTACATTACGCGTCGCGGGTTATTATCGGCCGCCGCCGACGAGTTATTATCGTGCGTTATTATTATCGGCCGCCGCGGATCGCCGTGTTGCAAGGCGTACAGGTAATATATATTGTATTGCATAATTATAATCGTAATTTTCGCGTCGCGAGTAATTATCGGCCGCCGCGAACGCGTTATAACGACGTGATTATTTTCGGCCGCCGCGGACGCGTTATAACGGTGTTGCTATTATCGGCCGCCGCGGACGCGCTATAACGACGTTGGTCATTATCGGCCGCCGCGATTTATAACGGAGTCGTTATTATAGACCGTCGCGTAGTATTATTGTTATTGTTTTTTTTTTTTTTTTTTTAATGTATACTGTACTGAGATACGAGTAAATGGCGAGGTCGGTTAAATTCATTAAAGAAATGGAATTGGATACGGAAAAAGACACTGAAAGGGGCTCCCGTGGTTCGGCCCCCACAGGTGCCGAACTTGGGCGATATGAGGGGGAGGTTCCTCCGAAATTTAATAGTAAGAAGCGGCCGAACGAAGCAACGCGGGAGGATAGTCAAGTGCTAGCCTCCGAGTCTAACACCGATATTGACTACGACGACTCGTTTGCGTCATTGGAGACGACACAAACGCGAAAGAGCGGTGAAGGGGACGATGGAAAGCAGACTGCGTCAGCGGACTGCGACTCGAGCAGAAGCAAAATCTTGAGAATACTGGAGAAGAGTTCATCACAGGCCAACCGCGATGCTGCAAAAATTGAGCAGAAGGAGGAGGCGTCGATCAGTCGGATAATGTGCCGCGTGGAGACGGTGTCCAATTTTATTGGGGAGAAGAATGGAAAGGGGATTCATCGTCCCATACAGGATGCGATCAACGATATTAGGTTCGAGCTTCACGTGCTTAAAAACATCAGGAGCAGGAGGGCGGTCGTTCTGCCTTCAGAGGACGAGCCGGCTGTTTGTTCGGACAAGTCGCCGCCGGCAAAAAGGCTTCGGGCCGATGACTGCCGGGATGAAGACAGCACAATGGAGGATGAAGACAATTGTCCGGGGGTGACCACGCAGGTCCTCGCTGCACTGGAGAAAATGCAGGAGGTCTTAAAGGAACAGTGGGTAGTCATCAATGGATTGTCGGCCCAAAACCGCATTATGCAAGAGCAGTTACAAAGGCACCTGGGCCTTGAGAATTCGGCGACAAAGCAGATGACGTGGGCGGAGCGAGTACAATCGACTCGCGAGGCACCACACGAGCAACAGTTGACACGGCAAAAGAAGCAGAGCGTTAACAGAGGTCAGCGAATGGATGCTTCTGCCGGTGCGTTTCCCATTCTGCACGAAGTTGGTCAGGGTTGTCCAGGCGGGACAACTGTAATTAAATCAGGCACCACCCTGGTCCCTCCCCCGGAGAGAAAGCCACCGAAGAAGCCGCACGCCAAGCCACCCGCTGTGCTTGTGCAAGTAGCCCCGGGGTCGAGTTACGCGGATACCGTCCGAGCGGTGCGTGGCTCAACCAATATCAATATCAACGAGATCGGGGCGCGAGTTAAAGCGATGAGGAAAACTCGCGACGGACATCTTCTAGTGGAGCTTGCTAAAGGTGATAAGGCCGTAGCTGCCGCTGATAAACTGAGTGTAGCCATTAAGGAAGGTCTGGGCGACCAAGTTGGAAAGACGGTACGGTTAGGCCGCCTAGCGGAAGTCGAAATCATGGACTTGGACGCAGCTGCTACTGGCGAAGAAGTACTCGCAGCCTTGCGGGCGGCGGTCGTAGGAGATCCTGAGGATGATGCTATCAAGGAAGCAAAGGAGGCCATCCAATTGACTGGTATCTGGTCGACTCGGTCTGGAATGCAGATCGCCACGGCGAGAATGCCCAGATCTGTCGCGGAAAGGATCACGCGTATCGAGGTGGGGTGGACCCTGTGTAGGGTGAGGGACAGGAGGCCTGGCCCTATCCGATGCAACAAGTGCCATGGCTTTGGGCACACCGTAGTGAACTGTACCGGGCCTGATCTTGCAGATGCTTGCAGAAGATGCGGACAGACCGGGCACAAGGAAGCTGAGTGCCAAGAGGGTTCCGACCGGTGTGTGGCGTGCGAGCGCGCGGGAGCGCCTAGAGGCACATCGACCTGATCCGGAGAGTGCTACGCGCGGAAAATGGCCAACACCGGGCGGTCGAATAAAACACGCGATGTATAAATTTCTCCAAATTAACCTGCACCGGAGCTCGCTCGCACAGGATCTCCTGCAACAGACAGCGGCAGAAAGGGGCACGCAAGTGTTGCTCCTGAGCGAACAAAACTGGACTCCGGTCGGCAACGATAGATGGGCATCGAGTACAGACGGCAGCTGCGCGGTCGTCCTCACGGCTTCGGCTGACCTCGTCGCTGAAGCTAAGGGGGCTGGGCGCGGCTTCGCCTGGATTCGGTGCCAGGGGATGTACATATATAGCTGCTACAACTCCCGCAACGACACGGAGGAAAATTTCCAGGCGTTCCTTCGTGATCTGGAACAATCACTGCGAACGGTGGATTACGATAAGCACGTCATCGTGGGAGGCGATTTTAACTCGTGGTCCAACGAATGGGGTTCAGCCGAGAATGATGCCAGAGGAGAAAGCCTCGCCAGTCTGGCCGCCAGTCTGGATCTCATCCCGGCAAACACGGGAACCAGGTCGACGTACCAACGTGCAAACGCAGAATCAGTGATCGACGTTACCTTTACTCGACTACGAGCGTCGGGGATCGTATGCGGGTGGAGAGTACTGGACAACATCCCGTCAGGCAGCGATCATTTGTACATAGAGTTCGACCTGGTTCCTGCTGCAGATACCGAAGACAGCGAGTGCACCAGACCGCGCGGCTGGTCGACTAAAAGGCTAGACATTGCTGCTCTTGATCAACACCTCGAGTCGGCACCGTGGAACGATCAGGAATGGGCAACGGATGCCAACCAGGCCGCTGAAAGGCTCGTAGGCTTCCTTGAGGCAGCTTGTGAAGCCAGCATGCCACCAAGAGGGCGGGCTAGGCCGGGTAAAAGAAGCGTTCACTGGTGGTCCCAAGAAATCGCAGACATCAGACGGGAGTTCCACCGACTTCGCAGGGCGTACCAGCGTTCGGCCAGAAGGCGAGATCCTGTGATCAGCGTCGAGCAGAGCCGCGAGGCCTTCAGGAGCAAGCGCAAAGAGCTGAGGAATGCTATTCGCAAGGCCCAAGACAAAAGCTGGGAAGAATTATGCCGCGCCGTCGACTCGGATCCTTGGGGGATTCCGTACAGAGTCGTGACTAAACGTATAGGAAGAGGACGACCGGGTGTTGAAGCACGGGGAAGGGAGGACGCAGTCGCGGATCACCTTTTCCCGGAGCTACCAGCCACTGCTTGGGAACAAGAGCCCCAACCCGAGGTCCACGACGACACAACGGAACATGAATTCACCCTAGACGAATTAAGAACTGCTGCTCTCAGGCTACCTACGGGTAAGGCTCCTGGACCGGATTGCATTCCCAACGAAGTCCTGCGACGGGTTGCTATCAAGAAGCCTCGTGTATTGTTATCTACATACAATATTTGTACTCGTCAGCTAGTATTTCCCATTAGATGGAAAATTGCGAGACTGGTGCTATTGTATAAGGGTGCGGGAAAATCAACCGACGAACCGTCGAGCTATAGGCCCATATGTTTGATAGATGCGGCTGGAAAACTTTTTGAACGGCTACTTCTGAACAGACTTGATGATCACCTAGACAGAACAGGAATGAGAGCTGAGAATCAATATGGCTTCAGGCGCGGACGATCAACAGAGGATGCGATAGAACGGCTAATCGAGGTCGCCACAGGGGTAGCGAGGGGTGCAGTGCAGCATCGTGACCTATGCGTGGCGGTGTCACTTGATGTCAAGAATGCCTTTAATACGGCCCCCTGGCCGAGGATAGACGAGGCGGTCCGAAGATGCAAGGTACCAGCCTACCTTAACAACATCATACGGTCCTACCTCAAGGATAGGAGGTTGCTGGTAGGTGACAGGCTGATTCCACGTGCAGTGACCTGTGGTGTTCCCCAGGGCTCAGTACTGGGCCCGGCCCTGTGGAACATCTTCTACGACGGACTCTTGAACGTGAAGCTGCCCGATGGCGTTCAGGCGGTCGCCTTCGCTGATGATGTAGCGGTTATCGGCGCTGCGCGGACAGGGGAACTGGCCGCTACGCTACTCAATCCAGCTCTGGGTACCGTAGCCCGGTGGATGAACTGCAACGGCCTGCAGCTGGCCCCCCAGAAATCGGAAGCAGTCGTGCTTACTGGGAAAAAGAGGTACGAAAATCCGGAGCTGCTTCTGGAAGGGCACACAGTGGTTGTCAAAAACAGTATACGGTATCTGGGTGTGGAGCTGGACACGAGGCTATCGTTCACTGCTCATGTAGCCACCGCGTCCAGAAAGGCAGTCGAAGCGGCGCGAGCCATTGGTAGGCTTATGCCCAATATCGGGGGCCCAGCTCAGAAGAAGAGAGCGTTATTAGGCTCAGTTGTCGACAACAAACTGCTCTACGCCTCCACCGTATGGGCAGAACGCGGGACAAAGACGGCCAGGAACCGTGCCGAGATGCTCAGGGCTCAAAGAACCGTCGCTCTGCGAGTCACAAGAGCTTATCGGACGGTATCCACGGAAGCCTCACTGGTACTGGCATCTATCGTCCCGGCAGATCTAATTGCCAATGAGCGTGCCAGGGTGCGCAGTCGGATCAATGAAGGGGTCCCAACCGACCAGGTGAGGAACATCCGAACGGAGGAAAGGAAGATCTCGGTTAGGGCTTGGCAGAGCAGATGGGATCGGTCCACTAAGGGCAGATGGACATACAGGCTGCTGCCCTCAATTCAAAGGTGGCTAGAGACCAAACACCAAGGTCACATTCCATCTGACGCAAGCCCTAACGGGCCACGGATGCTTTCGTCAATACCTCCATAGGATGAAAAGGGCGACGGACAGTAGCTGCGTTTATTGCGAAGCTCCGAATGATACCGCAGAGCATACCATCTTTATGTGTCCAAGATGGGAAACGGAGAGAGACGAGATGCGGCCTTTCCTAAACGGCAGGTTGCCCGACGCCAGCGACGTGACAGATATCCTCTGTGGGACAGAGAGCTGGAAGGAGTGCGGCGCGAACATACGCGAAGCAATCATTCGGGCAAGTATAGCCTTCACTAAGATGGTGGAGACTATACTTGCGGAGAAGGAGGAAGATGAGAGAGCGGCTGAGAGGTCAAGACAGAACGAGACTCCAGGCCGGCGGGTACGAATACCGGGCCGCTAAGACCGTACGAGAGCCTAGACCGGCGGATTAAGATCGGGTCGCGAAGACACTGGGAGACAGAACGAGACTCCAGGCCGGCGGGTGCGAACACCGGGCCGCAAAGACCGTACGAGAGACTAGACCGGCGGATTAAGATCGGGTCGCGAAGACAATGGGGAGCAGCCAATCGAACCAGCGAAGAATGATAAGGAAGGAAGAAGAAATAAATATTATGTAGATTATGTGATGTATTATATTGTAAATAACGTTGTTGTATTGTTAATTTATTTAAAACGTTGTATTGTATTGTTGTAAATAACTCTGTATTGTAAATAATGTTGTATTGTTAACATATTTTAAACATTGTAATGTATTGTTGATTAACCAATAAACGATGGGAACCTGGCGGAAGTAATGCGAAAGCAGGCCCCGCCAGGTTCCCGGTTCAAACAGTAAAAAAAAAAAAAAAAAAAAAAAGGTTAGGTTAGGTTAGGTTAGGTTAGGTTAGGTTAGGTTAGGTTAGGTTAGGTTAGGTTAGGTTAGGTTAGGTTAGGTTAGGTTAGGTTAGGTTAGGTTAGGTTAGGTTAGGTTCCCCCTCGTGGAACTCACCTTGTCGTGGTGAGGGGGCTTGAACGGTTGTTCGTCGGGGATTAGTGCTATGCCAACCAGGGTCTCCCATGTTGGACAGGACTAAGCCGCGGCGAGCAACCTGACTAAGCAGTTCCAAGGGTAGGGCGGGCTCTTTAGCCTTGGTTGGCAACCGTCCTAGGGGAAGGAAAACCCCGATAAAAAACCCCCTGGCGGTAGGGTTAAAACGCCGTTAGAATTTACGTAAAAATCAACTATGAGGAAGACGAAACAAACAGGCATCGTTACTCCTCCAGAGGGATCGGAACCTCAGGAGGCGGCGGCCGGGGGTGGAGACATGCCCCGGGTGTCGATATCGCGTAATGCAGATCGGAAAAGGCCAGGTGTGGTGAAGCAGGCACCTGGCGCCAACCATGGGGTTGGTACTGCGACTGTTGGTGGGGATGCGAAGCAGGTCCCCACCGGTGGTGAAAAATCCACCGGCACTACTGCACCGGCAAAACTGATTAGGACGGGCACGGATGTAACATTGATGGATGAAGAACCTGGAGAGGACGAACTTTTGGTCGGACTGAGCGATCGGATACAATTCCTGTCTAGGTTCGTCCAAAAGACAAGGAACGTCCATACTGAAGTCAAGGAGACGGTTGCTGAACTGATCAGAGCTTTTAACAGTTTCTCGTCGGCTAGACGACGGGGGCAGAAAGCGCTGAACGAAGCAAAGGAAACTACTCATGCCGGAAAAAAGATAGTGAAGAAATTGACGGGAAAGGAAAAAACGGAACATCCCAATTTAACACTAAAAGATGCAGAAACGTCCACACCTTGCTGGTGGGGCGCAGGAGCAACGGAAGGACTGGAAGATAGTAGGACACCGTGGACGGAGGTGGTCGGCAGACGAAGAAAGGTTGCGGAACCAAGCACTGCGGTCATGGAAGCAAATAACGAAAACGGGACGACAGAGAAGCAGAAACACACAATATAGGACGGAGCAAAATCCCCAACCGAAGAAGATGACGAGAACCCAGGCACGCCAGGTCGGGAGCGTTCCCTCGGAAGCTACCCAGAGAACATCAGCGACTAAGAAGCAGGCAAAGCGATCTCGCCCGCCGGCGATTTTGGTCGACGTTGGACGGAGGATTTCCCAGAAATGGCGAAAAAGATTAGGCAAGAGGCGAGGAAGGAAATAATCGGGAACAGCGTCGCTAGATTCAGGCAGACAAGATCGGGTGGCCTGCTGATCGAGATCCGAGGCGATGAGGCGAAGGTCGAGGCAGTCAGGACGGAAATCGAGAGATCGGCCGGAACAGACGTAGACGTCAGGGCCCTCCAGAAAAGAGCGCTCATAGAGATCAGGGACCTTGATGAGTGGTCAACGAAAGAGGAGGTATTGGAGGCTGTCTCTGAAATCGTGGGGACCTGCCGAGACTCAGTCAGAGTCATCGGACTCAGAAAACTCTTTGGGGGAACGCAAGTTGCCCTGATCTCGATGTCGGAGGAGGCCTCGTCAAAGCTTATGAAACTGGGACATGTGCTGATAGGCTTGGTCAGCTGCCGTGTCCGAGAAAGCGATTCGAAGAAAGCGAGATGCTTCAGATGCCTGGGCCAGGGACACGTGTCTCGAAACTGCCGCGGTACGGAAAGAAAAGGCTGTTGCAATAAGTGCGGGAAAGAGGGGCATATCGCACGAACATGCATCGCAACGAGGGAAGAGACAGATCACTTCAGAGCGATCCTAGAAGCTGAGACAACGAAAACCCGAGACAATGATAGGGTGTCTACAAGTAAATGTGAATAACAGCCTAACGGCACAAGATGTGAGTACACAGATAGCGCACGAAACTGGCTCAAGCCTTATACTTCTCAGCGAACCAAATCATATACCCCTCAAACCAGAATGGTTCGGTAGTAAGGACTCGAGGTGCGCTATTCAACTTATAGACGACATGGACGTTCTGCAAAGCGGTGAGGGCCGAGGATTCGTTTGGATCGAACTAGAAGAAGTTAGAATCTATAGCTGCTATTTTTCACCATCCAAGAGCCTAGCAGAGTTCACAGAGTACATAGAAACCCTGGCCTCCAGTGCGCGGCAAGCGACCACTGGAGTTATCATAGCCGGTGATTTTAATGCTCACTCGCCAGGTTGGGGATCTTCGTTCCTTAGCCCTAGGGGCAACATACTCGAGGATATGGTAGCTTCATTACGATTGACGCCAAGAAATGAGGGAAGTACTCCGACGTTCATAAGGGCCGGGACGTTCATCGACGTGACTTTTGCATCGGCAGACATATTAAGGAAGATCGCCGAATGGAAGGTCATAGAAGACGAGCCTTACAGTGACCATCGTGGCATATACTTTAACATCAAAACGCAAACCCAGAATTCCCAAGATCGGCCCACGGGGTGGGCGTGGAAAAAATTCAATGTCAATGGCCTACTCGCCTTCCTGGACGCGAACATGACCGTAACGTGCAACGACGCAGAGTACGATATTTTCGAGGGAATTACAAGTTTCCTGCAGAAAGCCTGCGACAGCGCAATGCCCCGGACGGCATACAACAGAGGGAAAAAACCAGTATATTGGTGGACCCAAAATATAGCTGACCTAAGGAAAATATGTCTTTCCAAAAGAAGGGCGCTGCAGAGAGCAATTCGCAGAAGACCGATAGAGGAATGCGCAGCAGAACGTGAAGAGCTCAAAGGTGCCAGAAAGGACCTCAAGATTGCGATTAAGAGAAGTAAGGAGGCCTGCTGGAAAGATCTATGTCGCCAAGTAGATCTCGATCCTTGGGGACTACCTTATAAAATAGTGGCCAAAAATTAGTCGGGAAGAAGAAGATCGAAGGCTTAAAACTACCGGGGAGATTAAACTACATCGTTGACAGCTTATTCCCTCCACATCCAACCATACGGTGGCCAGAAAGGACCAGAGACCAAGCAATCGAATACTTCACCGTTGACGAACTGAAAAAAGCAGGAGAAAATCTGCCGATAGGAAAAGCTCCCGGCCCAGACGGGGTTCCGGACATAGTTCTCAAATTCATAATCCGGAAAGACCCTAATATACTATTAGAAGTGTTCAACAAACTCCTCGACACGAGAACATTCCCAAACATCTGGAAAGAATCCCGTCTGGTGTTGCTGAGGAAAGGAGATAAACCCCTGGATAAGGCCTCCTCATATCGTCCGATTTGTCTTTTGAATACGGCAGGGAAACTCTTCGAACGCTTAATCAAATCCAGAATCGAAAAGCATATGAAGGAGATGGGATCAACTATAAGTGAAAATCAATATGGCTTCCGCAAAGGCAGGTCCACCACAGACGCAATCGAAGAACTAATGAAACGAGTCACCAGAGCGGGTAGCGGTCCACTAAGGAAGAGGGTACTTTGCGCAGCGGTATCATTAGACGTCGAGAATGCGTTCAACTCGGCCTCGTGGCAAAAAATTATTGAGTCACTCGTCAAAAAGAGGATACCAACTTACTTAATCGAGATTGTACAGAGTTACCTCAGCAACAGGACCTTACTTTATGGCGAAGGGGAAAGAAGGAATATCACGAGCGGGGTTCCCCAGGGATCGGTCTTGGGACCGACCCTGTGGAACCTAATGTACGATGACCTTCTTACATCGGACCATCTGAAGATCAAGCCGATAAATTCGAGCATCGAGTTGGTGGCGTTCGCCGACGACGTCATCGTGGTCGCCACAGGAAGCTCGTCCAGCATACTACAAGACGCGATGAATCAGAAACTGGAAGAAATAGCCATTTGGATGTCCGAAAACAGCTTGAAATTATCGCTAACTAAAACAAGAGCCATAATGCTGACCACAAAAAAGGGCTACGACAGACCAAGGTTCGTGCTCATGGGTGTTGAACTACCGTTGGTCAAAGAAATAAACTACCTCGGCATACGGCTAAGCAGCAACACCAGATATAGTAACCACGTAACATACGCAGCAGAGAAAGCGTCGAAAACCGCATCGCAACTAGGGAGACTACTAAACATAGGCGGGCCGAAGCCGCAAAAAAGAATTTTATTTTTAAAGGTAGTTCATAGCCAACTATTGTATGCAGCTCAGATTTGGTCAGACGCACTCGTTCACGAAAGTAACGTACAAAAAATTTCGGGACCACAACGGCAAATGGCCCTCCGCGTGTCGAGCGCGTACAGAACTGTGTCAACACAGGCCCTGATGGTAGTCACCGGGATACCACCAATAAAACTATTGGCAGCAGAGCGGAGCAATGAATGCAGACTAATTAGAAGTGGCATGAATATGGCGGAGGCCAGAAGACAAACTAAAACCGAAACGACTACGGAATGGCAGAGACTATGGGAAGCCTCGGTCACCGGTTTATGGACCAGAAGACTAATTCCCAACATAGAAGCGTGGAGGAACAGGAAACATGGGCTGGTATCATTCCACGTGACGCAGTTCTTAACCGGTCACGGTTGCTTTAAAAGCTACCTATACCGGTTTAAGAGGGCTAAATCAAGAAACTGCACGTCATGTGGATATGACAACGATGATGCGGAACATACGTTCTTCGGATGTGACCGATGGGCGAACAAGAAAAGAGAAATCGATACATACATGGAAATGGAAGTAACACCGGAGAATGTCATAGAAGCGATGCTACGATCCCACGAGAATTGGACAAGGATAGAGGAGTACATACATCTGATACTGAAAACAAAGGAGAAAGAAGAAAGAGAAGCTGAAAAAGAAAGTTCTAGATAGATAAACTTTAGCATAAGTCATTTATTATATGCCGAAGGCAAAAATTTAAGGAATAGAGTCCTTAATGAAGTGTGAATAGTAATTGATGTAAATAGTTAAGTAGCATAAGTTGTTTATTATAAGCCGAAGGCAAAAATCCAAGGAATAATGAATTGTAAATATTAATCGATATAAATATTAAATTGTAGATATTTTGAATAAAAGAGACATCCGCGGGGGGGACCACCCTCGTCGGCAAAACCAGATGCGCTCCTGCCGAGGAAGGATTTCCCGCGAGGGAGTGGTTCCCTCGGTAGGTGTATTTACAAACCCAAAAAGGTTAGGTTAGGTTAGGTTAGGTTAGGTTAGGTTAGGTTAGGTTAGGTTAGGTTAGGTTAGGTTAGGTTAGGTTAGGTTAGGTTAGGTTAGGTTAGGTTAGGTTAGGTTAGGTTAGGTTAGGTTAGGTTAGGTTAGGTTAGGTTAGGTTAGGTTAGGTTAGGTTAGGTTAGGTTAGGTTAGGTTAGGTTAGGTTAGGTTAGGTTAGGTTAGGTTAGGTTAGGTTAGGTTAGGTTAGGTTAGGTTAGGTTAGGTTCTCCCCCGACGGGACCCACCTTGACGTGGTGGGGGAGCTTGCGGGCCCTTAATTGGGTCTTACTAAGCGGTCCCAGATCCCGGCTCTGACCTTAATTGGTTGGAGTCGGGGTGAAGGTCTCCCGGTCCTGGGACCAGGAGCAGCGGACCAGCCACATCCGAGATTGGGAGTCCTGGCGGTCTGGGTAGGTGTCGGTCCCTATCCGAAGCGTATGCTGAGGAGGGGACCACATCTACTTGGGCGTCGGGACGACCTAGAGTTCGGTGAAGCTGGTCGTAGATCAAGGTGTCATCGGCTTGCCTTAATTGGCTGGCCGGTGACGAAGACGGCGGCGGTCCAGTCACACCCAGTACGGAGAAGGCCCGGCGGATCGGGGGCATGTGCAGTTCCCGGAAGGGGCTGCCCTCTCGGACGTCGGGTCAATCCAGGAACAGTGTGGCTGGCCGCCAAGAACAGGACGACAACGGGACCGGGAGACGGAGCAGCTGGCCGGTCAACAAACGAAGACGTCCCCGGGGGGTCGAGGCGTGGCCCCTAGGCAAGGTGGCCCATAATGGTTGACTGCGCCTCCCCCCCGGTCGACCGGCGGAAGAATGGAGACCGGCCCAGCAGAAGGAAGACGGTACGGCTGTTGGGAACGGATTGGGTCCTCCGGCTCAACAGCCGGAGCGTGAAGAAGCCCACGGAAGAGATACTTAAACTTAGTTAAGTTACCTAAGATGTGGGCCGACGGCCGAAAAGAGGGGGTTAGAGCCCCCCTTTTTTGTTGTATGGTACTAAGGTACCCCCCCCCCCGCGGCATAGCTACGTGTGGTTTTGTACCCGTAGCTATGCCGCCGTAGAAAGTATTGTGTTTTGCCCCCTTTTTATGTAAAATTGTTGGTTTTCACAATAAACGATGTGGCCAGGGAGGAAGTAATGCCTAACGGCGGTTCCCTCCCTGGCCACGATTTTCGAAAAAAAAAAAAAAAAAAAAAAAAAAAAAAGGTTAGGTTAGGTTAGGTTAGGTTAGGTTAGGTTAGGTTAGGTTAGGTTAGGTAGGTTAGGTTAGGTTAGGTTAGGTTAGGTTAGGTTAGGTTAGGTTAGGTTAGGTTAGGTTCTCCCCCGACGGGACCCACCTTGCCGTGGTGGGGGAGCTTGCGGGCCCTTAATTGGGTCTTACTAAGCGGTCCCAGATCCCGGCTCTGGCCTTAATTGGTTGGAGTCGGGGTGGCGTCTCCCGGTCCTGGGACCAGGCGCAGCGGACCAGCCACATCCGAGATTGGGAGTCCTGGCGGTCTGGGTAGGTGTTGGTCCTTATCCGAAGCGTATGCTGAGGAGGGGACCACATCTACTTGGGCGTCGGAACGACCTAGAGTTCGGTGAAGCTGGTCGTGGATCAATGTGTCACCGGCTTGCCTTAATTGGCTGGCCGGTGACGAAGACGGCGGCGGCGGTCCAGTCACACCCAGTACGGAGAAGGCCCGGCGGATCGAGGGCATGTGCAGTTCCCGGAAGGGGCTGCCCTCTCGGACGTCGGGTCAATCCAGGAACAGTGTGGCTGGCCGCCAAGAACAGGACGACAACGGGACCGGGAGACGGAGCAGCTGGCCGGTCAACAGACGAAGACGTCCCCGGGGGGTCGAGGCGTGGCCCCTAGGCAAGGTGGCCCGAGATGGTTGACCGCGCCTCCCCCCCGGTCGACCGGCGGAAGAATGGAGACCGGCCCAGCAGGTGGAAGACGGGACGGCTGTTGTATTGGATTGTGTGGTCCTCCGGTACAACTACCGGAGCGTGAAGAAGCCCACTGAAGATCTTTACTTTAGTTAAGATTCTAAGATGTGGGCCGAAGGCCGAAAACAAGGGGGTTAGAGGCCCCCTGTTTTGGTGTAAGGTACTGAGGTACCCCCCCCCCCCCGCGGCATAGCTACGCGTGGTTTCGTACCCGTAGCTATGCCGCCGAAGAATGTATTGTTTTCCCTTAATTTTTTGTAATTTTGGTTTTTTCAATAAACGATGTGGCCAGGGAGGAAGTAATGCCTAACGGCGGTTTCCCTCCCTGGCCACGATTTCGGTTAGGTTAGGTTAGGTTAGGTTAGGTTAGGTTAGGTTAGGTTAGGTTAGGTTAGGTTAGGTTAGGTTAGGTTAGGTTAGGTTAGGTTAGGTTAGGTTAGGTTAGGTTAGGTTAGGTTAGGTTAGGTTAGGTTAGGTTAGGTTAGGTTAGGTTCCCCCTCGTGGAACTCACCTTGTCGTGGTGAGGGGGCTTGAACGGTTGTTCGTCGGGGATTAGTGCTATGCCAACTAGGGTCTCCCATGTTGGACAGGACTAAGCCGCGGCGAGCAACCTGACTAAGCAGTTCCAAGGGTAGGGCGGGCTCTTTAGCCTTGGTTGGCAACCGTCCTAGGGGAAGGAAAACCCCGATAAAAAACCCCCTGGCAGTAGGGTAAAAATGCACGGGAGAGTACCCGTTAAAAAACTGAACATGAACGTCGGCAAAGGAGATTTAGTTACCGCACCAGGGGCTTCGGAACCCCAGGTGCCGGCAACGGGCAGTGAGCAAGCGGGCTGCCCGGGGTCGTCATCCAGCGACCGCACGGAGCAAACCCTGGTGGTGGGGAAGCAGGCCCCAGGGGGTGGCAATTGTAAAATTGCCACTAACACTACTGTTGGTGGGGGTGCACCGCAGGCACCCACCGGCAGCCTAACGGCTGCTGACATTACTGCGAGGAAGCAAGGAGGATCGGTCTTCGCTGAGGTGCCTCGCTCCAAGCTGATGGCGGCATTGATGGCTTGCTCGAAGCCACGCGCGTCGGGAGGCCAGGACTCGCCGGGCTCGCCGAGCGTGTACCATACGCCGACAACGGGCGCGAAGAGGAAGGAGAGGTCCCCGCCTACCAAAAACCAGGAAGAGGAGGATGCGGAGATGTCGAAGGCCTTTCGCAATGTGTGGAAGGCGTACGAGGGTGTGACGTACGAGGCCGGAATTGTTATGGCCGAAAGCGATTCCCCCAACTCGCCCATGCTCAGGGTGGCGTTGGAAGACCTCCGGGACAGCCTGGCTCAGGTGATTACGAGCAAGGGAGAACTTCGCTCGCCTTCACAGAAGAGAGCCAGGCCGGAGCCGGAACCAGTTCAACACGCTCAGGTGGAGATGCGTGACGCTACAACCGACACGCCTTGCTGGTGGTCTCACACTGGCCTGGAGAGGCAACCAGCCCGGAGTGCTCCTGCAGGACAACCAGGGAAGAAGGCAAAGGAAGGCGAGGGCGTCGCGCCCGCACCGCGGAAGGACAATCGCCGTCGCAATCGCGGTAAGGCCGTGGGCTCCACCACCGGCGAAGCAACCCGGCCGCCAGTAGAAGAAGGGAGGACGACGGAGGCTCACGTTGATGGATCGGAGTGGACCACCGTCGCCCGCAAGAAGAGGAAGGAAGTGACGGAGGTGGCTGCGAAGAAGAAGAGGCGGATCTTCCAGGACGCGGTCGCTCTCGTAAAGAGGAGAACGCCGGCCACGGAGGCGGTGACGATCGGCAGGCCCAGAGAAGGTAAGACGTTTGTGGAGGTCATGAAGAACGTGACCTCCAAAGTCGACCTTAAGCAGCTGGGCGTGGAGGTCGTCAATACTCGCCTCTCCAAAGCCGGAGCTATCGTCTTGGAAGTGAAGAAGAAGGAGGAGGCGGACAAGCTGGCAGCCAGCCTGGAGGTGGTCATCGGCGAGGACGCTGTGGTATCGAGGCCCACCCGTAGGACCCCGGTTCTCATCCTCGATATTCCGGAGTGGATGTCGCCCGAGGAGGTGTCTCGGGACATCGCGAAGGCTGACCCGGATATCGTGGGAACTGGGGTCACCGTCAGAAGTAACACTGGCGGTGGGAGAGTGGCACGCCTCGATGTGCCGATGGCCACAGCCACAAGGATGGCGCAGTCCCGTGTGGTACAGGTCGGATGGACAAGGTGCAGAATTAAGTTGCTGGAGAAGAAGACGGTAAGATGTTACCGATGTCAGGGCACTGGACATGTGGCAGCCAAGTGTACGGCCCCCGAGAGACCCAAGAGGTGTTACGGATGCAATTCAGCGGGGCATGTAGCCAAGGACTGTCCCAAGAGAAAGAGGGCCGAGCAGGGCCAGCCGGCACAGGAGGCGGCCGAAGAGACTATGCTTATTTAGTTAAGTTTACTTCCTGTAGGCCGAATGGCCAAAAATCAGGGGGGTTAGAGGCCCCCCATATATTGTATTTTATATAATATCGTTGAGTGTATTGTGTTTTCCTATGTATATATATATTTTGGTTTCACAATAAACGATGCGGCTAGGGAGGAAGTAATGCCTCACGGCGGTTCCCTCCCTAGCCGCGATACCGTACGAAAAAAAAAAAAAAAAAAAAAAAAAAAAAGGGTTGGTTAGGTTAGGTTAGGTTAGGTTAGGTTAGGTTAGGTTAGGTTAGGTTAGGTTAGGTTAGGTTAGGTTAGGTTAGGTTAGGTTAGGTTAGGTTCCCCCTCGTGGAACTCACCTTGTCGTGGTGAGGGGGCTTGTGTTCCTCTGCGACCCTGAGAGCTATGCCAACGGTGGTGTATTCCACCAGCAGGGTCTCCCATGTTGGACAGGTCAAAGGGTAGAGGACAGACCAAGAGTTCCAAGCCCGGCTCTTACCTTAATTGGTTGGAGCCGGGCAGCGTCCTCCCGGATCATCCGGGACGGCGGGAGGAGCCGAGGCCACATCCGGCTCGGAGCCGCGCAGGTCGGTGAGCAGCGGCGCACCGGGTTGAGTCGAGGCGTTGTCCCTAGACAAGGTGGTCCAAGATGGGGCAACGTCTCCTCCCCGGTCCCCCCCTGTGGAACACGGCGGAGCGGCAGATGTGGCAGGAGGAAGATGGTACCACGGACCAGGACCCGCCCAGCCAGGACCTTGGGAGTCGTTGGTGCCATATTCAGAGGTCCGGATTTTGAAGATCGGGCTTCTCCGAGCAGGGCTCGGAGTAGGAAGCGGCCCATATAGTTAAGTTGTTAATATGTGGGCCGAAGGCCAAAACAAGGGGGTTAGAGGCCCCCTGTTTTGTTGTAAATAATGTATATATTTTTTCTTTTGTATATATTTTTATTTGCATGTTGTAAGGTACCAAGGTACCGCAGCACAGTTACGGGGAATTAAGTACCTGTAGCTGTGCTGCAGTAGGATGTATTGTGTTTTTCACCTTTCAATTTATTTTATTGCATGTATATTATATGTTGATTGGTTTTCACAATAAACGATGCGGCTAGGGAGGAAGTATTGCTTAACGGCGTTTCCCTCCCTAGCCGCGATACCGTACGAAAAAAAAAAAAAAAAAAAAGGTTAGGTTAGGTTAGGTTAGGTTAGGTTAGGTTAGGTTAGGTTAGGTTAGGTTAGGTTAGGTTAGGTTAGGTTAGGTTCTCCCCCGACGGGACCCACCTTGCCGTGGTGGGGGAGCTTGCGGGCCCTTAATTGGGTCTTACTAAGCGGTCCCAGATCCCGGCTCTGGCCTTAATTGGTTGGAGTCGGGGTGGCGTCTCCCGGTCCTGGGACCAGGCGCAGCGGACCAGCCACATCCGAGATTGGGAGTCCTGGCGGTCTGGGTAGGTGTTGGTCCTTATCCGAAGTGTATGCTGAGGAGGGGACCACATCTACTCGGGCGTCGGGACGACCTAGAGTTCGGTGAAGCTGGTCGTAGATCAAGGTGTCATCGGCTTGCCTTAAGTGGCTGGCCGGTGACGAAGACGGCGGCGGTCCAGTCACACCCAGTACGGAGAAGGCCCGGCGGATCGGGGGCATGTGCAGTTCCCGGAAGGGGCTGCCCTCTCGGACGTCGGGTCAATCCAGGAACAGTGTGGCTGGCCGCCAAGAACAGGACGACAACGGGACCGGGAGACGGAGCAGCTGGCCGGTCAACAAACGAAGACGTCCCCGGGGGGTCGAGGCGTGGCCCCTAGGCAAGGTGGCCCGAGATGGTTGACCGCGCCTCCCCCCCGGCCGACCGGCGGAAGAATGGAGACCGGCCCAGCAGAAGGAAGACGGTACGGCTGTTGGGAACGGATTGGGTCCTCCGGCTCAACAGCCGGAGCGTGAAACAGCCCACTGAAGAAATCTTATTTTAGTTAAGTTTCTAAGATGTGGGCCGAAGGCCGAAAACAAGGGGGTTCGAGGCCCCCTGTTTTGCTGTCTGGTACTAAGGTACCCCCGCGGCATAGGTACGTGCGGTTTCGTACCCGTAGCTATGCCGCCGAAGATTGTATTTATGTTTTCCCCATTTTATTGTAATTTGGTTTTCATGAATAAACGATGCGGCCAGGGAGGAAGTAATGCCTCACGGCGGTTCCCTCCCTGGCCGCGATTTTCGAAGTGTAAAAAAAAAATAAAAAAAAAAAAAAAAAAAAAAAAAAAAGGTTAGGTTCTCCCCCGACGGGACCCACCTTGCCGTGGTGGGGGAGCTTGCGGGCCCTTAATTGGGTCTTACTAAGCGGTCCCAGATCCCGGCTCTGGCCTTAATTGGTTGGAGTCGGGGTGGCGTCTCCCGGTCCTGGGACCAGGCGCAGCGGACCAGCCACATCCGAGATTGGGAGTCCTGGCGGTCTGGGTAGGTGTTGGTCCCTATCCGAAGCGTATGCTGAGGAGGGGACCACATCTACTTGGGCGTCGGGACGACCTAGAGTTCGGTGAAGCTGGTCGTGGATCAAGGTGTCACCGGCTTGCCTTAACTGGCTGGCCGGTGACGAAGACGGCGGCGGTCCAGTCACACCCAGTACGGAGAAGGCCCGGCGGATCGGGGGCATGTGCAGTTCCCGGAAGGGGCTGCCCTCTCGGACGTCGGGTCAATCCAGGAACAGTGTGACTGGCCGCCAAGAACAGGAGAAGAACGGGACCGGGAGATGAAGCAGCTGGCCGGTCAACAACAACGACGTCCCGGGGGGTCGAGGCGTGACCCCTAGGCAAGGCGGCCGACGATGGTTGATCGCGCCTCCCCCCCGGTCGAAGGAAGGATGAAGACCGGCCAAGCCGATGGATGACGCGATGAAGCGTGAAGATGCCCACAACTTTCACTATTTGTAGTTAAGTCTTCTAAAATGTGGGCCGAAGGCCAAAACTGGGGGGGTTAGAGGCCCCCCGTTTTGATGTAGGTACTGAGGTACCCCCCCCTTCCCGCGGCATAGTTACGTGAGGTTTCGTACCCGTAACTATGCCGCCGTAGAAAGTATTGTGTTTTGCCCCCTTTTATTGTAAATAAATTGATGGTTTTCACAATAAACGATGTGGCCAGGGAGAAAGTAATGCCTAACGGCGGTTCTCTCCCTGGCCACGATTTCGAAGTTGAAAAAAAAAAACAAAAAAAAACAGGTTAGGTTAGGTTAGGTTAGGTTAGGTTAGGTTAGGTTAGGTTAGGTTAGGTTAGGTTAGGTTAGGTTAGGTTCCCCCTCGTGGAACTCACCTTGTCGTGGTGAGGGGGCTTGAACGGTTGTTCGTCGGGGACCAGTGCTATGCCAACCAGGGTCTCCCATGTTGGACAGGACTGGGCCGCGGCGGGCAACCCGACTAAGAGTTCTGAGCTGGTCCTTACTTTAGTTAGTTGGGGCCAGTAAGGCCTGAGCACGCCTTTCGCTGATGACAAACCGGCTCCTCCAACCCCTAACTCGTCAAAGGGGTCACTTGGCACGGGAGTAGTTACGTGTCCACGAGGACCCTGCTGGGCACCTGGCGCACCCAGCAGTATACAGCCTTACCGCTACACCGGGCTCTGTAGCGGCGGACGACCCTTTCCTGTGTTCTCGTGGGAACAAGATGGATGACAACAGAAAAAACAAGACCCCAGGCTCACCAGCTGGTCATCTGGTGAAACCGGCAGGAGAGGACGCTGCGAAGCGGACTCCGGTAACGGACGAGGTGCTGGAGCGAACCAGCGCGAAGGTGATGGCGGCTCTTATGGCCTCCATGTCGCCACAGACGACGGCTGGCAAGGCGTCGAAGAGCGTCTCCGCGACCCCGACAGGAGTCGTAAAACGTAAGGAGAAGGAGTCGTCTCCGCCGACCAAGAGGCAGGAAGACGTGGACGCTGCCTTCACAAAAGCGCTGCGCAACCTTTGGGATGCGTATGCAGTTGTGAAGTACGAGACCGAGGTCGCGTTGGGTGGTCGTGATGTCCCCTTTCTCAGGGATGCCCTGGAAGGGCTCCGTGAGAGCCTGGATCAGGTCATCAATGAGAGGGGGGAGTTGCGGTCCCCATCGCAGAAGAGGGCGAAACCAGAGCCGGAGCCGCTTGGTCGACCAGCTCGGGTGGAGACGGCGGACGCCTCGACCGACACGCCCTGCTGGTGGCCGGTCGTGGAGTCGAAGAGTCCTCCAACTCTGAGTGCTCCTGTTTCAGGGCACTCAGGGGTGAAAAAGAGGAAAGGCGTGGACGCAGCGACCGGTCCATCCGAGGGCACTCGTCGTCGTCGTGCCAAGCAGAGAGAAACGGACGCTCCACCGGACGCAGATGTTCCTCCAGCGGCGGATGTGCGGACTGCGGTGGCCCACGACGACTCGTCGGGGTGGACCACCGTCGTCCGCAACAGAAGGAAGACCGTGGCGGTGGATCCTGCGATGTCAGCGAAGCCAGCGAAGGAGGCAAGACGGAAGACCCTGAGTGCGGCGGCCCTCATCAAAAGAAGGACGCCGGCGACGCAGGCGGTCTCCATTAGTAGGCCGAGGGAGGGGAAGACTTTTGCGGAGGTCATGAAGGACATGACCTCCAAAGTCGACCTCAAACAGCTGAACGTGGAGGTCGTCAACACGCGTTTGTCGAAGGCCGGCGCCATCGTTCTGGAGGTGAGGGCCAAGGAGGAGGCCGACAGGCTGGCGGCCAGTGTGGCTGCAGCCATCGGAAAAGACGCGGTGGTGTCTAGGCCCACCCGAAGAACCCCGGTGCTCGTTCTCGGTATTCCGGAGTGGATGTCCCCCGAGGAGATTTCTCGGGAGATATCCAGGTCCGATCCGGATATCGAGGCAACCGGGGTCACCGTCAGGGACAACCCTGGCGGTGGTAGGGTGGCCAGAATGGACGTGCCGATGGCTGCGGCTACGAGGCTGGCGGAGGCTCGCGGGATCCAGGTTGGCTGGGTGCAGTGCCGCATCAAGTTGCTGGAGAAGAGGGCACCCAGATGCTATCGGTGCCAGGAGGCGGGCCACGTGGCAGCAAAGTGTAAGGCGACGGAGAAGCCGAAGCGATGCTACGGCTGCAACGTGGCGGGGCACCTGGCCAACGCGTGCCCTAGGAGGACGAGGACCGAGAGGGACCTGCCGGTGAAGGAAGCGGCTGAAGTCATTAAAACTTAGTTAAGTTCACTTCCTTGTAGGCTGAATAGCCAAAAAATCCAGGGGGGTTAGAGGCCCCCCACGTATGTATAAATACCGTGAAGGATTTGTGTTTTGTATTATTTAATAATTTCACAAATAAACGATGTGGCTAGGGGAGAAGTAATGCTTAACGGCGATTCCTCCCCTAGCCACGATACCGTTAGGTTAGGTTAGGTTAGGTTAGGTTAGGTTAGGTTAGGTTAGGTTAGGTTAGGTTACATAGGCCCACCCGAAGAACCCCGGTGCTTGTTCTCGGTATTCCGGAGTGGATGTCTCCCGAGGAGATTTCTCGGGAGATATCCAGGTCCGATCCGGATATCGAGGCAACCGGGGTCACCGTCAGGGACAACCCTGGCGGTGGTAGGGTGGCCAGAATGGACGTGCCGATGGCTGCGGCTACGAGGCTGGCGGAGGCTCGCGGGATCCAGGTTGGCTGGGTGCAGTGCCGCATCAAATTGCTGGAAAAGAGGGTACCGAGGTGCTATCGGTGTCAGGAGGCGGGCCACGTGGCAGCAAAGTGCACGGCGGCGGAGAAGCCAAAGCGTTGCTATGGCTGTAACGTGGCGGGGCACCTGGCCAACGCGTGCCCTAGGAGGACGAGGACCAAGAGGGACCTGCCGGGGAAGGAAGCGGCCGAAGATAATAAAACTAGTTAAGTTTACTTCCTTGTAGGCTGAACAGCCAAAACCAGGGGGGTTAGAGGCCCCCCACGTATTGTACATACAGAGTATGATTTGTGTTTTTTGTATATATTTGTATATATTTTACATTTCACAAATAAACGATGCGGCTAGGGGAGAAGTAGTGCTTGACGGCGTTCCCTCCCCTAGCCGCGATACCGTCGGAAAAAAAAAAAAAAAAAAAGGTTAGGTTAGGTTAGGTTAGGTTAGGTTAGGTTAGGTTAGGTTAGGTTAGGTTAGGTTAGGTTAGGTTAGGTTAGGTTAGGTTAGGTTAGGTTAGGTTAGGTTAGGTTAGGTTAGGTTAGGTTAGGTTAGGTTAGGTTAGGTTAGGTTCTCCCCCGACGGGACCCACCTTGACGTGGTGGGGGAGCTTGCGGGCCCTTAATTGGGTCTTACTAAGCGGTCCCAGATCCCGGCTCTGGCCTTAATTGGTTGGAGTCGGGGTGGCGTCTCCCGGTCCTGGGACCAGGCGCAGCGGACCAGCCACATCCGAGATTGGGAGTCCTGGCGGACTGGGTAGGTGTTGGTCCCTATCCGAAGCGTATGCGGAGGAGGGGACCACATCTATTCGGGCGTCGGGACGACCTAGAGTTCGGTGAAGCTGGTCGTGGATCAAGGTGTCACCGGCTTGCCTTAACTGGCTGGTCGGTGACGAAGACGGCAGCGGTCCAGTCACACTTAGTACGGAGAAGGCTCGGCGGATCGGGGGCATGCGCAGTTCCCGGAAGGGGCTGCCCTCCCGGACGTCGGGTCAATCCAGGAACAGTGTGGCTGGCCGTGAAGAAACGGCAACATCGGGTCCAGGATCGGGAGACGAAGCAGCTGGCCGGTCAACAAACAACGACGTCCCGGGGGGTCGAGGCGTGACCCCTAGGCAAGGTGGCCGACGATGGTTGATCGCGCCTCCCCCCCGGTCGAAAGAAGGATGAAGACCGGACCAGCAGCAGAAGGAAGACGCGACGGAGCGTGGA
>JAMBTI010000062.1:0-42652 GCA_032441825.1 Chaetogeoica ovagalla | reverse complement strand
AACCTAACCCAACCTAACTAATCCTAACCTAACCTAATCCCAACCTAACCTAACCTAACCTAACCTAACCTAACCTAATCCTAACCTAACCTAACCTAACCTAACCTAACCTAACCTCTAACCTAACCTAATCCTAACCTAACCTAACCTAACCTAACCTAACCTAACCTAACCTAACCTAACCTAACCTAACCTAACCTAACCTAACCTAACCTAACCTAACCTAACCTAACCCAACCTAACCCAACCTAACCTAATCCCAACCTAACCTAACCTAACCTAACTCAACCTAACCTAACCCAATCCCAACCTAACCTAACCTATCCTTACCTAACCTAACCTAACCTAACCTAACCTAACCTAACCTAACCTAACCTAACCTAACCTAACCTAACCTAACCTAACCTAACCTAACCCAACCTAACCCAACCTAACCCAACCTAACCCAACCTAACCTAACCTAACCTAACCTAACCTAACCTAACCTAACCTAACCTAACCTAACCTAACCTAACCTAACCTAACCTAACCTAACCTAACCTAACCTAACCTAACCTAACCTAACCTAACCTAACCTAACCTAACCTAACCTAACCTAACCTAACCTAACCTAACCTAACCTAACCTAACCTAACCTAACCTAAACTAACCTAACCTAACCTAACCTAACCTAACCTAACCTAACCTAACCTAACCTAACCTAACCTAACCTAACCTAACCTAACCTAACCTAACCTAACCTAACCTAACCTAACCTAACCTAACCTAACCTAACCTAACCTAACCTAACCTAACCTAACCTAACCTAACCTAACCTAACCTAACCTAACCTAACCTAACCTAACCTGTTTTTTGTTTTTTTTTTTTCACTACGGTATCGCGGCCAGGGAGGGAACCGCCGTTAGGCATTACTTCCTCCCTGGCCGCATCGTTTATTATGAAACCAAATAAAATATACATAAATTTGGGAAAAACATAATACTGTCTTCGGCGGCATAGTTACGGGTACGTAACCTCGCATAACTATGCCGCGGGGGGGGGGGGGGTACCGTAGTACCTACAACAAAACAGGGGGGCTCGAACCCCCTAGTTTTGGCCGTCGGCCCACATTTTAGAAGCTTAACTACTTTTAGAAAGTGTCGTGGGCTGCTTCACGCCCCGGTCGTTGGACCGGAGGACCCAAATCCAACGGCCGCTGCGTCTTCCTCCTTCTGGTCGGTCTTCATCCTTCTTTCGACCGGGGGGGAGGCGCGATCAACCATCTTGGGCCACCTTGCCTAGGGATCACGCCTCGACCCCCCGGGACGTCTCTGTCTGTCGACCGGCCAGCTGCTTCGTCTCCCGATCCTGGACCCGATGTTGCCGTTTCTTCACGGCCAGTCACACTGTTCCTGGATTGACCCGACGTCCGGGAGGGCAGCCCCTTCCGGGAACTGCGCATGCCCCCGATCCGCCGGGTCTTCTCCGTACTGGGTGTGACTGGACCGCTGCCGTCTTCGTCACCGGCCAGCCAGTTAAGGCAAGCCGGTGACACCATGATCCACGACCAGCTTCACCGAACTCTAGGTCGTCCCGACGCCCGAATAGATGTGGTCCCCTCCTCAGCATACGCTTCGGATAGGGACCGCCACCTACCCAGACCGCCAGGACTCCCAATCTCGGATGTGGCTGGTCCGCTGCGCCTGGTCCCAGGACCGGGAGACGCCACCCCGACTCCAACCAATTAAGGTCAGAGCCGGGATCTGGGACCGCTTAGTAAGACCCAAAACCTAACCTAACCTAACCCAACCTAACCTAACCTAACCTAACCTAACCTAACCTACCCTAACCTAACCTAACCTAACCTAACCTAACCTAACCTAACCTAACCTAACCTAACCTAACCTAACCTAACCTAACCTAACCTAACCTAACCTAACCTAACCTAACCTAACCTAACCTAACCTAACCCAACCTAACCTAACCTAACCTAACCTAACCTAACCTAACCTAACCTAACCTAACCTAACCTAACCTAACCTAACCTAACCTAACCTCAACTAACCTAACCTAACCTAACCTAACCTAACCTAACCTAACCTAACCTAACCTAACCTAACCTAACCTAACCTAACCTAACCTAACCTAACCTAACCTAACCTACCCTAACCTAACCTAACCTAACCCAACCTAACCTAACCTAACCTAACCTAACCTAACCCAACCTAACCTAACCTAACCTAACCTAACCTAACCTAACCTAACCTAACCTAACCTAACCTAACCTAACCTAACCTAACCTAACCTAACCTAACCTAACCTAACCTAACCTAACCTAACCTAACCTAACCTAACCTAACCTAACCACCTAACCTAACCTAACCTAACCTAACTTTTTTTCTGTTTGAACTGGGGACCTGGCGGGAACTGCTTGCATTACTTCCGCCAGGCCCCATCGTTTATTTTAATAAAATACCAACAACATTAATAAATATAAGGATATATAGAAATATATATACTGTACAAAATAATGGGGGAGGCCTCTAAGCACCCCCATTTCGGCCTTCGGCCAACATCAAGTGAACTTAATTAGATTAAAGTCCTTGACGTTCCGCCGCTCTTTCGTCCGTCTCCTTTTGGACCAGTATTTCCTCGACCGTCTGGGTGAACAGGGATCGAGCTCGCTCCGGCCTCAACAGCCCGCCGACGAAGTTCAGGAACTCTCCGTTCTCCGGTATGTCTAGTGGCCCGCACATGATATCCTGGACATCCTCGGGCCTGACGTCTCTTCCTCCGAAGAAGGGCCTCAATCTTGCTCGGGTGTCATCCCAGTGTGGACAGGTGAAAACTGTGTGTTCAGCGGTATCTGCGGGGTCATGGCAGTACAAGCACTCCGGACCGGTGGCCCGGTTCATCCGGTGCAGGTAGTGCCTGAAACAGCCATGCCCCGACAGCGCCTGCGTTAGATGAAAAGAGAGACAGAGACGGGGTCTGTCAAGCCACCTCTTGACGTCTGGGAGGATCCTTCGTGTCCAGTCACCTCGTCCGCCTCTGTCCCATCTCATCTGCCACTGATTTACGGTGATCTGGCGTTCCGTTTTTCTCACTTCGGTCCTCGTTCTTGTGTCAGTTTCCTGCAGTCTGTTTCGCACTCTACTTCTCTCCATGACTAGTAGATCTCCAGGCGGGCAACCCGCTAGGAACTGTGCAGCCTCTGCAGATACAGTACGGTAGGCCCTGACCACCCGTATCGCAGCCGTCCTTAGGGTCCGGTCAATTGTGGCAGTGTTCACACCGAACTTGGTGGCCTTCTCCGCCCAGCACCCTGCGGCGTAGAGCAGCTTGCTGCTCGCCGCTGACATCAGCAGTTCCCTCTTCCTCTGGGAGGGCCCACCGACGTTCGGCATTAACCGCCCTAGAGCACCTGCAGTCTGCGAAGCCTTGCCTGCTGCCGCCGCGACGTGGCACCTAAATGTCAAGTGGGAGTCAAGCGTTACTCCCAGATAAGTCAGGCTTCTCTTGACTTCAACCACGTGTCCCCCGACGATGAACTCGGGGAGGGCATAGTTCCTCTTTCGTGACAGCACAATTGCTTCCGTCTTGTGGTGGGCGAGCTGGAGACCGTGGTCGGTGATCCAGTCGTTTACCATTCTTAATGTCCCGTTCACCGCTACTTCCAAGGCCTCGGTCGTCCTGGCAACCGCCAGCACCGCCAGGTCATCAGCGAAGCCAAGCAGTTGGACGCCCTCGGGAACCGCTATATTAAGCACGTCGTCGTAAAAAACGTTCCACAAGGCGGGACCAAGGACCGAGCCTTGTGGAACGCCGCACGTCATTCTTCTGGTAACGCTGCCACCATCAGCTGGGCAGACGATCAAGGCTCTATCGCTCATGTATGACCTTAGTATATCGATCAGGTAGCTGGGGACCTCTTTGCTCTGGAGAGCCTGATCAATGCGCTCCCATGGCGCCGTGTTGAACGCGTTCCTCACATCAAGTGTCACAAGGACGCACAGCTCCTGATACGCAGCTGTTCCGCGGCGAGCCCAGCTAGCTGTCTCCAGCACGCGGTTGATAGCATCTTCCGTCGAATACCCATTTCGAAAACCATATTGATTTGGGCTAAGCCCGCCTGCTGCATCGATGTGCACCTTGAGTCGGTGGAGGATTATCCTTTCCAGCATCTTGCCCGCCGAGTCCAGCATACAGAGCGGTCTGAAACTCGAGGGGCTCGATACTGGTTTTCCGGATCCTTTGTGGAGAAGGACCAGCCTAGCACGCTTCCAGATAGTGGGGAAGAAGGATCCCTCGATGCACCTTTTGAAAACGGAGACTAGTGTTCCTGGTGCCTTTTTAGCGACGACCGATAACACCTCGTTTGGCACTCCATCAGGACCTGGCGCCTTGCCCGCTGGGAGCCGAGTTGCGGCAAGCTCAACTTCAGCAATTGTAAGTGGAGGGGCGTTTGCACCAGGCACGCCAATCGTTCGGGGCGATGAGTTGGCCCAGTCCACCACAGGTCTCACCGGGAACAGCGCATCGACGATCTCGCCTTCCCTGCCGGCTGCCGCTATGCCCGGTGGTTGCCTGGATAGTTTTTTGGCAACAATCCTGTAGGGAAGTCCCCAGGGGTCGTTTTCAACGACGGCACACAGGTCGGCCCAACATCTCTCCTGGCTGCTTTTAATGCATGTGCGAAGGGCTTTCCTGGCGAGCCGATATTCCTCGCGTTCATCTTGGCTGCCATCAGGGCCTCTCCTCCTCAACGTCCTCATGTATGCTCTGCGGGTTCTGATGCATAAGTACCTCTTTTCGGCTATACGTTCGTTCCACCAAAAAACCGGTTTACGAGTTCGAGGTCCTGATCCAATTCTCGGCATGCATGCATCGCAGAGCGCTGCAAGGTACGCCTGAAGTGTCTCAGCAGCTTCATCGGCAGTTGCGCTCGCAGGAAGCAGGAAAGGTCCCCCGTCGATCTTCTGGGACAGTGCCGCGAGGTCTAGCTTCTTGGTTGACCACTTCGCGTATATGTTGGGTTCCACCTCTTGTGTTTGCGTTCGCCTGTCCTTGAATTCGAATACTATATATCGGTGGTCGCTGGCCGTGTATTCATCCAGCACTGACCATCCCGAGACATCCCAGGGTCCCGGACCCGCGAAGGTGACATCTATTATGGAGGTGCTGTCGCCTCTCACGAACGTCGGCCTGCTCCCCACATTGCACGACCTGAGCCCCAGGCTCGCCGCAAAGGTCTCGAGCGCTTCGCCTTTACTGTCCGTGATCGACGAGCCCCAGCACGCTGACTTCGCGTTAAAGTCACCGGCTATCAATAGGGTCTCATCGGTCCTTCCGGCACTTCTCACCGCTCCTTCCAGCCCGTCGAGGAACTCATTAAAGCCGTCCATTCTTTGGTCCGCTGTTGGTCCGTTCGGAGTCCAGTAGCAACTGAAAACTAAGGCACCCCTTATCCTCATCCAGGCAAAGCCAGGTCCAGAGCCTGTCTCCTCTGCCATCAGACCCGCGCCAGGCGTCAGGGCTATCGAGCACTTGTCGTCCGTGCTGGAGGACCAGCTGGCGAAGTTCCTCGGAGCCCGGTTGTGTTCGCTAAGGATTAGCATTCCGATGTCCCGATCAGCCATCGTTTTGGCCAAAAGTTGCTGGGCTACCCAGCACCTCCGGAGGTTGATCTGTAGGCACTTGATCATCGCGAATTCTGTTTCCTCGCCGTCGTCGTACCACGCAGTACCGCCTTGCGGGCCGCGCAGGCACCAGAGCCCGTCCGATGGACAACCCTCGCCAGTCCGGCGCGCTCGCACGCCACGCATCGGTCGCCTTCGGCGCTACACGTCTTTTCAACATGGCCGGGTTCGCCGCACCGTCTACACGCTTTGGAGAGGTCGGGGCCAGTGCAATCTCGGGTTGTGTGTCCAAAACCATGACACCGGAAACATCTAGTGGGAGGTGGCTTCCGCTCCCGAACCCGACACATGGTCCACCCAATCGCTACCCTGGTGATATGGGAAGCGGCGGCTCTGGACAGTTTTGCAGTCGCCACCTGCTGACCAGACCTCGTTAACCAGAGGCCCGTCACTGTCACCGCCCGTCTTTCGCTGGCAACAGACGGATCTTCATCCCCACCAGGGATCGCCGCCTGGAGCGCTTTTAGGACCTCGTCCCGGTCAGCAGCTGCGTCGATGTCGACTATTTCTACCTCGACCGCGTGCCCAAGCTGGGTAACCGCCCCAACGTTACTCCCCAACTTAGCGACGATTTCGTCTTTGAGCTTCCCAGCCACGGCATGGGACTCGGCATTCTGTCCGAGCTCGAGAAGGACGTGGCCATCGCGTGTTTTTTTAATCGCCTTCACTTTGGCCCCCACTGTCTCGGGACTAATGCCACTCGTGGACCGAAGAGCCCGCACCGTATCGGCGAAAGACTTACCAGCAGCAGCCTTCACTAAGACTGCCGGAGGTTTCTTCCCTAGCGTCTTCTTCTTCTTCTGCTGGACCACCGCCTGGACTTTTGTTTTTTCGGCCGCCATCACCTTTTTTTGATTCCGCCGATTCTTTTTTGATGTGACCGTGGCCCACGTGCCTTCTCCGGTGTCAGTCACCCCCGAAGCCGGGGGGTGCTCTGTTTCCTTCGGCCGTTCAGTTTTGGCGTCCTCCACCCTAGAGTCACTGTATGGCCACCAGCAAGGTGTTTCAGTCGACGCGTCGCATGTCTTCACATGGACGCGCGGGACGGGGGATGCTGGCGCCGGCTTTGCCTTTTTTTGCGTTGGAGAGCGCAATTCTCCGTTGTTTGTAACGATCTCACCCAAATGTCTCGAGAGGCGCCCCAACGCATCTCTTAACATGGGAGAGTCGTCCCCATGCATCGCCATGTTTGCCTCGTATGTGACCACCTTGAACGCCTTCCATACTTCGCGTAGCACCCTTGCCAATTCGGTGTCCTCATTTTCGCTTTCAATGTCGCTTTCAGGCTTCTTGGTGGACAAGGCCTTGAACTTCCGTTTAGTGCCGCTTACCGGTGTGTCAGACGTTTCCATCGGAAGTTGGCTGTCTGCCGCACGAGGCTTGACACTGGCTAACAGTGCCGCCTTGACCCTCGAGCCCACCGGTTCGGTAGAGTCCGACGTGTCACCAGACACCGCAGTAATGTCAGCAGCCGTAAGGCTGCCGGTGGGTGCCTGCGGTGCACCCCCACCAACAGTAATGTTAGTGGCAATCAGATTGCCACCCCCTGGGGCCTGCTTCACCACCGCCAGGGTTTGGTTCTTGCGGTCGCTTGATGACGACCCCGGGCAGACCGCTTGCTCTCTGCCCGTTGCCGGCACCTGGGGTTCCGAGGCCCCTGGTGCGGTAACTATAACTCCCTTGTCGACGTTCATGTTTAGTTTTTTAACGGGTGCTCTCCCGTGCATTTTAACCCTACTGCCAGGGGGTTTTTTATCGGGGTTTTCCTTCCCCTAGGACGGCTGCCAACCAAGGCTGAAGAGCCCGCCCTACCCTTGGAACTGCTTAGTCAGGTTGCTCGCCGCGGCTTAGTCCTGTCCAACATGGGAGACCCTGGTTGGCATAGCACTAATCCCCGACGAACAACCGTTCAAGCCCCCTCACCACGACAAGGTGAGTTCCACGAGGGGGAACCTAACCTAACCTAACCTAACCTAACCTAACCTAACCTAACCTAACCTAACCTAACCTAACCTAACCTAACCTAACCTAACCTAACCTAACCAACCTAACCTAACCTAACCTAACCTCACCTACCCTAACCTAACCTAACCTAACCTAACCTAACCTAACCTAACCTAACCTAACCTAACCTAACCTAACCTAACCTAACCTAACCTAACCTAACCTAACCTAACCTTTTTTTTTTTTTTTTTTTTTTTTTGTGTTAAATCGCGGAGGTTACAGGGGGGCACTTCTCCCAAAGGACCGTCCTTCCCCCTGTATCCGCATCATTTATTAAGAAAAAACATAAAATATTTCACAAAAAATGTTGCTTATTCTAAGGCATGCGCCTGTACAAACAAAGAAGGCTCTATCCTTCTAATATTCCACCTTTAGGTGCACATCATGATTGTCTTAACTACGAGTTTAATCTGTTATATTTCTCGCCGCCTGCTCTGCTGCTCTTTGTACTGCTCTTTCTTCTTCCTCCTTCGTCGATAATACTTTGTACACGAAAGCATTGACCGCGTTCCAGTTATCCCTGCACCTTAGCATCGAACCAACTATAGTCTCTGGTTCCATGTCCGCTCCTGTTTGAACCTCCAGAACCCTGCGCTGCCACCACCATCTGTCACATCTAAAGATCGTGTGCTCCGCGTCGTCCACCGCTGCCCCACAGTCTACGCATCGTGGGTCTAGGCGCTTCTTAAATCTATGGAGGTAGTGTCCAAAGCACCCGTGGCCCGTCAACATCTGGGTGAGATGGAAGTTGCACTCACCGTGTTTCCTCTTGGTCCACTGACGCACGTCCTTGACTAACCTCCACGTCCATCGGCCCTTAGTAGTGATCCCCCATTCTTCCTGCCATATGTCAAAGGATCTTTCTCGTTCCGCCACGTCATCACCAGGTTCGCCCTTTCTCATTCTCTTGTAGTTTCTTTGCCTTTCATTCGCTAGTAGGTGTGCTGGAAGCATACCAGCTACCACTAGTATCGCCTGCGTTGAAACCGTTCTATACGCCATCGCGGTTCTTAGTGCGATCTTCCTCTGCGGCCCCTCTAGGACTCCGATGTTACAGTCAAACATTAGGGCGCCTGCCCAGATTGGGGCTGCGTATAGAAGTTGGTTGTTAACCACGGTCGCCAGTAGCTTCCTAGCCCTTGGTCCCGGACCCCTCACGTTGGGCATTATTCTTGAGAGCGCCTCCGCCGTAGCACCTGCTTTCACCGCTGCTCTCTTTATGTGGTGTCTGAACCCTAACCTGCGGCTAATCTCCACTCCTAGATATTTGAGTTGCTCCTTTGGTTCCACTGTCGCTCCGTTTAGCGTAAAGCTTGGTTTCTCATATCCTCTCTTTGTAGTAAGTATCACCGCCTCGGTCTTGTGGGCCGCAAGAGTCAGGCCGTTCTGCTCCATCCAGCCCGCCACTGCCGCCAATGCCCTGTTTGTTGTTTCCTCGAGTGCTTGTGTTGTGCGACCCGTTGCGACTACTGCTATATCGTCTGCAAATGCAATTAGCGTGGCTGGAGAGTATTCCATGACTTTTTCCCCTAGGTCAATTCGAAGGAGATCATCGTACATTACGTTCCATAACGCTGGTCCGATGACCGAACCCTGTGGAACTCCGGCTACGACGTCTCTTCTTGCATCCTTCCCGTACACCAATATCCGTTCGCTAAGGTAACTGTGGATTATTTGCACTAGGTACTTCGGGACATGCCTTCTCACTAGCGCTTCGCTGATTCTCGTCCAGTCGGCAGAGTTGAACGCGTTCGCTACGTCTAATGTCACTAGCGCACAGATTTCCCTTTTTCGCAGTGGTCCTGATGATACGGACTCTACTAATTCCATTACCCTAGCAATAGCATCGACTGTCGACTTGCCCTTACGAAAACCAAATTGCCGGTCGCTAAGCCCTCCATATTCCTCGAGATGTTTTTCGAGCCTACATTTAATTAACCGTTCGAAGAATTTGCCGGTGGTATTTAGTAAACAAATCGGTCTGTAGGAGGAGGGTTGCTCTAACGGCTTGTTCGCTTTCCTGAGTAGAACTAACTTGGCAAGTTTCCACTCCGATGGAAAGTAGCCGTCTCTAAAGCACATGGTGAATACCTTGCTCACGACGTCTGGTCTGCTCCTGGCGATTTCTCTGATTACCATGTCGGGTATGCCATCCGGCCCAGGTGCTTTCCCTGATGGAGTCTTGCGGACGCAGTTCAGGATTTCCTCGCATGTGACCTCCGGGAATGTTGAGCCCTTAACTGTTGCTGGCCATATGGTTAAAGCTGCTTTCGGAAATAGAGTATCCACTATGTGCTCCATGCGTCCTGGTAGAGTTATTTCTGGGATAGGTCTCCTGCCTACTAATTTCTTCATAACGATTTTAAAAGGTAGTCCCCACGGATCCGCGTCCACTTGCTTGCATAGCTTGTCCCAACAGCCTTTCTTACTGTTTTCGATGCCTATTTTAAGTGCCTTTCTAGCCTCCTTGTATACTTCGTATTCGACTCTATTTTGCTCGTGGGGTTCCCTCCGCCTTTTCCTTTTTAATTTCCTCCTTGCAACATGACACTTCCTTCGCAGCTCCTCGATTTCTTTTGACCACCAGTATGTTGGCTTCTTTCCCCATTTGTATGAACCCTTAGGCATACTCTGATTGCATGCTTCGACCGTAATGTTCACCAGCTCGTTCACACCTTGCGCCGCGTCTTCAATTCCCTCCATGGTGATGTTTGACATAAATTGTTGTAATTTCTCCAGGCTGAAGTTCCTCCAACTCCACCTGTTCTCCGCCCGCTGTCCGCTTAGTCTACGTGGACTGGACTTAATGTCGAAAGTAATATACCTATGGAGACTAAGTGATTCTTTTTCTAGAATCTTCCAGCCTTCTATCCTGCCAATTATATTGGATTTAGCGAATGTGATGTCTATGTACGTTTCGGAGCTCCCTCGGACGAAAGTTGGTGAATTTCTTTGGTTGCAGGTCGTCATGTCAATCGATGCCATTAAATCCGCTAGTAATGCGCCTCTAGCATCTTCTGTTGGGCTGCCCCAGCTGCCGGATTTTGAATTGAAGTCGCCTGCTGCAATGACTGGCAGATCTGAATCCCGGATACTGTCCTCAAGTCGGGTCAGGAAGTCTTTGAATTCTTCAATATTCGAACTTGAGCTGGGTGGCCAATACACGCTGTATACTCTTAATCCATCGATCTCCACCCATCTGAAGCCCGCTTCTTGTGGGCCTGCGCGTTGCACTGAAACGTCTCCCGTGACCACAACCGCTGTTCGTCCGTTTGAGTCGGGGAACCATCCCTCGTTGTCCTCTCCGCTATAAATTTGTTCGCTCACAAGTATAATATCAGCTCCGATCTCCTCCGCCGTCCGCATCATCAATGCTTGTGCTGCACGGCCTCCCACGTTAATTTGCAGGAACCTTAGCATTTCTTCTTATCTGCAGGATCCGTGGACCCTACCGTGACCCCCTTATCTACCTCCTCCGTCAAGGATTGTGTAGTTATTTTGGACCCCGTTCCTCGATCCTCTTCCAGGTCCCTCCTAAACGCGGCCGCTGCTTCCGCGCTAGCTTCGCATGTTCTTACAAAGTGACCCTGTTGGCCGCATCGCCTGCAGCACTGCCTTCTATCTGTACTCCGGCAGTTATTGGCAACATGCCCCAGAGCAAAGCACCTGAAACATATAATAGGGGATTCCCTTACCCGGCAGTACACGAGACCAACGCGTAACCTCTCCTCTCTGAGTAGCTTATCGGCATTCTCGGTTGGGACCGAAATGACAGCCGTTTGACCTCCTCCAAAACTCTTCTTAAACCTGATGATCTTAACTGGAACCCCGTCGTGGCCTCCTCTCCGGACCGCTTCTACTACGTCTTCTTCGTTTGTCATTGCGTCCAGATCCCGTATTTCTACGATGGCCGATCCCGTAGTCATTCTAATAGACGCGCCAGGACCCATGGTCCTCTCGACTTCGAGTTTCACCGTATTCGCCGACTCCACATCTCCGTTGACTTCTATCAGAAGATTTCCGCTTTTAGTTTCCCTCATTTTGGAAATCATCGTTCCGGTCGTCTCTGGGTTAGCTTTGTCCCTAAAGGTCTTCAAAAGTTCCGAGAATGGATCCCCACCCCTTTTGACTATGACTGCTATCGGTCGTTTTCTCTTCCTGTTGGGGCGAGCGCCCTCTGTCCTAGCACCCCCGGCTTCTGGAGCCGCTCTCTGTTTTTTGGGCCTTCTTGCTACCTCGGTCCACTCGTTTCTCTTGCCTCCGAACCTGGACGTGACTTGATGTTCCTTTTCCATTTCACCTTGTAAACCTTTTCCTTGAGCAAAATGGTTGGCTGCGCTTTTCGTGACTTCCAGCTGAGGTGGTAGTGTTTGCTTTATTTCCTCTGATAATCTCTGTGTAAAGTCATATAGGGCTGTACCAGGGGTACCCGAGACAAGTCGTTGCAGTTGTTCCTGATGCTGCGTTTGTTCCTCAGTTAGCTTTTGAATTAGCCCTAGAGTTTCCTGGTGCTGCTGTTGTTGCTGCTGTTGGAGGGCTCGCAGTCGTTGCTCGACTGTGTCGGGAGATCTAATTAGGCCCAATGTTTTGGCCACCGTGCTGAATTCTCTGAAGCATGTGCTAAGAGCCGCAGTTCCCTTTTTAATTTCTCCTTTTGTGTTCGGCGCATCATTGACCGCTTTTTCGAGGACCAGCACTCGGTTGCGAAGTTCGTCTATTAGCTTAACGTATTTCCCTTCCGCCTGGAATCTCGTCATGCTCTGACTAGATCCAGTAGCCACCGAGGTCGTTAGTCCGGGCGGTGGCACTGTTGTCTTAATCGCGGATGGTTTGCCCTCGCTCAATGCAGCCGGTTCCTGAGAATCAGCAGCCTTTTTCCCTGCGCGAGTCATTACGGTATTGGTCCTCGGCCGTGCAATTTTCTCTGACCCGATGCTCGCTCGCGACGAATCCTTTAATCCCGGTACCTCCGAAGCTACCAAATTCCCAGTATTGCCGGTGCCACTAGTAATCGAAGTGACTCTTTCATCACCGGCGTGGGCCTGTGACCCACCCACGCCTACGGTTGCATTACCAACGCCGTTGTTGGCCGTGGGAGCCCGCATCAAATCTCCCACATTTTCGGTGCATGACGTTGATTCCGACTTGTGAGGCGCGCACCCGCCCCCACCCGCCGTTTCCAGATGTCCGATCCCTCCCATTAGGAGGGCACCTGGATGCTTCTTGCTTTCTTTATCTTCCATCATTGATTTTTAAAGGGAAATTCTACCCTGCGTTTTAGCCCTGCCGCCAGGGGGTTTTTTATCGGGGTTTTCCTTCCCCTAGGACGGTTGCCAACCAAGGCTAAAGAGCCCGTCCTACCCTTGGAACTGCTTCGTCAGGTTGCTCGCCGCGGCTTAGTCCTGTCCAACATGGGAGACCCTAGTTGGCATAGCACTAATCCCCGACGAACAACCGATCAAGCCCCCTCACCACGACAAGGTGAGTTCCACGAGGGGGAACCTAACCTAACCTAACCTAACCTAACCTAACCTAACCTAACCTAACCTAACCTAACCTAACCTAACCTAACCTAACCTAACCTAACCTAACCTAACCTAACCTAACCTAACCTAACCTAACCTAACCTAACCTAACCTAACCTAACCTAACCTTTTTTTTTTTTTTTTTTTTTTTTTTCCAAATGAAATGCAGACTCAGGTGGGATCCGTGTTGCCACATTGCTTCCACCCAAGCCTACCATTTATTCAACAATTACATACAAAACAAGAAAAAATTACATAAGGTAAAATACAGCGTAAAATATGTACAAAGCGTAAAGGGCTCTATCCCTTCAAATTTCACCGGTTGGTGTACAATATAATCTTAATTAAGTGTTAAACTCTGCCGCCCAAGCGCTGCCTTTGCCTCTCTGCTTCCTCCTTCGCCGACATGATGCCTTCCACCATCTTGCTGAACGCCTCCAGTCTCCTGCCAGCGACCGCAGCATCGTTCACCACGCCTTCCTGTTGTCCGACCGGTCCGAGAAGGAATTCAGTTGCATCCTCCGGCTCCAGCTCCCTTCCCAGGTCCAATATGAGGGGCTCGCGATGCGGTGCCCAATAAAGGCATCGGAAGATGGTGTGTTCTACATCATCTTCCTCAGCCCCGCAATGGTAGCAGAACGGATCGTGTGCCCTTCTCCTCTTGTGAAGGTAGGTTTGGAATGAACCATGGCCTGTTAAAACCTGTGCCATGTGAAAGCTGATTACCCGAAGCCTCGACTCCCAGTACCATCTTCGTACGTCGGGTATCAACCTCCTGGTCCAGGCGGCCTTGGTCTCTACAGCCCAGGACTCCTGCCACTTCTCCAACGTGGAGACACGTTCACTCCTCCTGATCTCGTTGCTAGAGATGAGTACCCGAGGGTCGGTGGATCTGCACCGCTCTTCGATCCTCTGCCGCTCTGCCACCATGAAGGCGGGGGGCATACGAGCCAAAACCAACGCTGCGGCATCCGAGACTGTGCGGTAACATCTCGCCACCCGAATCGCCGCCAGCCTTTGTGTCTGTGTCAGAGCCGCTCTATTAGTATGCGTGGCACAGGCCGCGTCCGCCCACACGGGAGCCGCATACAAAAGCTTGCTACTGACTACAGACATAAGTAGTGATCTCTTCGCCCCCGATGGTCCACCAGTATTTGCCATCAGCCTCCCCAAGGCGACTGCAGTGGTTCTCGCACCCATCGTCGCTGCCTTAATGTGAGCAGTAAAGGACAGCCTGGTATCCAATAGGACGCCCAGGTACCTTAGCGAGTTTTTTACTGCAACTGCCTGTCCTGCGACCCAAAACTGGGGAATTTTGTACTTTTTCTTCTTGGTGAGAACCACTGCCTCCGTCTTATGGGGAGCCAAACGCAAACCATTGTGGGCCATCCAATCTTCAACTGCCCTCAACACCGGGTTGACAAGCGCCTCCAGCAAGTCCGCATCGCGAGCTCTCGCCACCAGTGCAAGGTCATCAGCAAATCCGACCATTTGTACTTTGCCCGGAACCGGAAGCCGCAATACTCCGTCGTAGAACACATTCCAAAGGAATGGTCCTAGTACCGATCCTTGCGGCACACCACACGTGACCTCAAGTCTGGTCTCTGCGTCGTTGATGCCCCGGACGAGAACAGCCCTGTCATTCATGTAGGAACGTAGAACGTTTATTAGGTACCCAGGGAGTTTCATCTTGACTAGAGCCGCGTCAATGCGATCCCATGGAGCTGACCCGAAGGCATTTGCCACATCGAGGGATATCATGGCGCATAGGTCTCTATGTTGCACAGCACTTCTTCCCGCAGCATCAGCCACTCCGATAACCGTTCTCAGTGCATCTACCGTTGACCTGCCACTTTGAAAACCAAACTGGGAATCGCTGAGACCACCGACCGCACGGATGTAAGCATTCATCCTAGCCAGCAAGATCCTCTCGAAGAGCTTCCCGACTCCATCAAGAAGGGAGAGAGGTCTATAGCTGTGCGAATCGTCCACCGGCTTCCCCTTCCCTTTGTGCAACAGGACAAGTCTGGCGACCTTCCAGCGAGCAGGAAGTTACCCTCATTGAGGCATTTATTAAACGTCCTCAGAAATATATCTGGGTTACGACCAGCTGCACATCGTATCAGCTCATTTGGCACATGATCCGGCCCTGGGGCCTTGCCGCTTGGAAGTCTGGCCACAGCCGTTTGTAGCTCATCCAAAGAGATAGGAGAAACCGGCGTCGAATTGGTGGCTTGAGCTGATGGAAGCACCTGCCAGTTTATCTTTGAAGATAATGGGAACAGGTCTCGTGCTATGGCAACCTCACGACCACTGGAGGGGTCAGTCGTTTGCCCAATTTTTCATGACCACTTTGAATGGAAGTCCCCATGTATCACTCTCAACGGAAATGCAGAGCTGCTTCCAAGACTTCTCCTGCGCTCTCTTGATCGCCGCCCTTAGGTTTTTCTTGGCTAACGCTGCCGCTAATCTCTCTGCCTCCCTGGTATCAGTAGTTGCCCGTCTGCCCGCCCTCAGGTAACGTCTACGAGCTGCTATGCTGGCTTCCCTCAGTTCGGCAATCTCTTCAGTCCACCAGTGTACAGCACGCTTGCCCTTGAACGGTCTGCGCCTAGATTGATATATCGCAGAGAGCACTTAGATGAACTCCTAGGGCCTCTGCCATCTCGTTTGAAGAATACTGCGACTCATCCAGTAATTCGTGTGGCACATTCAAGGTGGTAAGTGATAATTTGGAAGGGTCAAAGTTCTTGACGGCCCAACCAGCAAACGTCTCGGACTCTAAGTACTCTATTGGAGGAGCTGGTACCACACTAATTCATAGGATATGTACTGATGGTCGCTTTCAGAATTTAGTGATGATAGCACCCGCCAGTTCATCATTTCCAGACCATGGTCCAACTTTGCTAAGGTGATGTCCACAATAGAAGAGGCGTTGTACCTTCTATAGGTGGGAACCGAACCTTCGTTGACGACCTGAAGGTCGTGCGCAACGGCAAAATTCATAACAAGGTTGCCCTAGCGTCATCGAATGGGCACCCCAGTCCGAGGCGTGTGCATTGAAGTCGCCACTGACCACAAGAGCCTTGTAACCTGGGCTACTGTTACGGATGGAGTGATCCAGGCGACCGAAAAGTCTTCAAAATCCTGTAGGCTACGGTTGGGGGAACAGTAACAGCTATAAATTAAGCAATCTCCGACGCGAGCCCAGGCAAAACCCACGTCGCTGCCGCTGTCATTGAACCCAGTCCTAGTTGAACTAGTTAGCGCCACTGCACACTTTCCGTCCCTACTGGAACACCAACGTTCAGGGTCTCCTTGGTTACGCAGCTGGTCCGATATTATCAGTACGTCAGCTGCCAGCTGCTGCGACGTCTGCGACAACAGTTGCTGGGCCTCCCAGCAATGGTTCAGGTTCAGTTGTAGGAACCTGATCATGTCGAATTAATGCTGGGTACATCCTGCCTCCGACTTGCCTGGGAGGATCCACTACTTGAAGCCTCAAGCTGGTCCTGAAGACTTCCGCCTGCTCGTGATTGGCTCTGCAATCTCTTGCAAAGTGACCAACCCCTCCGCAACGCCTGCATTTATCGGAGCGATCCTCACCTTTGCAGTCCCGCCGCTGGTGGCCGAAAGCCAAACACCTCGGGCACCGCCCTCCTCTGGGATTCAGCCTGGCCCGGGCAAATATCAGGCCAACTCTGATCCTCCCTGTCGCTGTCAAGGAGTTAGCCACTTCATGAGGCGCCAGTACCAGTGCTGATTGATCGCCACCAAACGATTTTCTCAGTCCCAGTACCCTGAATTCCTCCTGGTCTCCGTAGTCACGCTGCAATGCTTCCAGCACTTCGTCCTCCGTCGTGATAGCATCCAAGTCCCTCAGTTCGACCACGTTTCGTTGTTTCAACTTCAGCACGTCTCCTTTCGTGCCCAATGTTTTCTCTACCTCCGTCTTCACCAAATCAGCCGCTGTGTCGTCTCCATTGATGACTATGAGGAGTTCTCCATTCCTTGTCTCTCTCATCCTTCTAATTTTATTACCCGTTATATCGCCGCTAACACCGCTTCTAACCTTCCGGAGAGTATCGACAAATGGGGTGCCACTATCCCTGATTAGGATCGCCGGCGCCCTATTTCTTCTGCGCACCCTAGGTTCCAATCGATTGACTTTAGGCGGTGCTTCCCTTACCTTCTTCCGCTTTACCACTTCGGTCCACTGCTCAGATGAATTGACCTCTGGGGGATTGATCAACTTATTCAGGGTTTCTCCTTGTTTTGACAGCTTGTCGTTGACCTTGGCCAAAGCGTCCCAGATACTAGCACTCGTACTGTCAGGGACGGGCAATTGAGTGTTTGCTTCCGTTGCTATTGTCCTTTTGTATTGAGAGTAGATCTTGGTCGCCAGTCTAAGCGAGTCTCTCAATTCATTGTGGACATTCCTCGTCCTGTTGGCAAATCCCACCATGCCCTGTAAGGTTTCACCCAACTTACCCAGCAAGTCACCCGAACTCAGCGTGTCCAGGCAATCCGTTTGGTTATAGCTCTTGTCCCTCATCACCTCGCTGGGGGGGACTGCTGCTTTGCTATTCGTGTCAGCCATCTGCTCCTTAACAGCAGAAGTTTGAACGCCCGATGTCCCAGGGATCGCCAGAGTAGACCCAGTTTTCCCGTTATTGTCCGTTGCAGTAGTGGAGGTGGATTTTTCACCACCGGTGGGGACCTGTTTCGCATCCCCACCAACAGTAGAGTTACCAACCCCATGGTTGGCGCCAGGTGCCTGCTTCACCACACCTGGCTTTGGTCGATAGGCATTGCGCGATAACGACACCCGGGGCATGTCTCCACCCCCGGCCGCCGCCTCCTGGGATTCCGATGTCCCTGGAGGAGTAACAATAGTCTTCTTCCTTGTACTTCTCATTTTTGATTTTAACGTAAAATTCTAAACGGCGTTTTCACCCTACCGCCAGGGGGTTTTTTATCGGGGTTTTCCTTCCCCTAGGACGGTTGCCAACCAAGGCTAAAGAGCCCGCCCTACCCTTGGAACTGCTTAGTCAGGTTGCTCGCCGCGGCTTAGTCCTGTCCAACATGGGAGACCCTAGTTGGCATAGCACTAATCCCCGACGAACAACCGTTCAAGCCCCCTCACCACGACAAGGTGAGTTCCACGAGGGGGAACCTAACCTAACCTAACCTAACCTAACCTAACCTAACCTTTTTTTTTTTTTTTTTTTTTTACACTTCGAAAATCGCGGCCAGGGAGGGAACCGCCGTGAGGCATTACTTCCTCCCTGGCCGCATCGTTTATTCATGAAAACCAAATTACAATAAAATGGGGAAAACATAAATACAATCTTCGGCGGCATAGCTACGGGTACGAAACCACACGTAGCTATGCCGCGGGGGGGGGGGGTACCTTAGTACCAGACAGCAAAACAGGGGGCCTCGAACCCCCTTGTTTTCGGCCTTCGGCCCACATCTTAGAAACTTAACTAAAATAAGATTTCTTCAGTGGGCTGTTTCACGCTCCGGCTGTTGAGCCGGAGGACCCAATCCGTTCCCAACAGCCGTACCGTCTTCCTTCTGCTGGGCCGGTCTCCATTCTTCCGCCGGTCGGCCGGGGGGGAGGCGCGGTCAACCATCTCGGGCCACCTTGCCTAGGGGCCACGCCTCGACCCCCCGGGGACGTCTTCGTCTGTTGACCGGCCAGCTGCTCCGTCTCCCGGTCCCGTTGTCGTCCTGTTCTTGGCGGCCAGCCACACTGTTCCTGGATTGACCCGACGTCCGAGAGGGCAGCCCCTTCCGGGAACTGCACATGCCCTCGATCCGCCGGGCCTTCTCCGTACTGGGTGTGACTGGACCGCCGCCGCCGTCTTCGTCACCGGCCAGCCAGTTAAGGCAAGCCGGTGACACATTGATCCACGACCAGCTTCACCGAACTCTAGGTCGTCCCGACGCCCAAGTAGATGTGGTCCCCTCCTCAGCATACGCTTCGGATAAGGACCAACACCTACCCAGACCGCCAGGACTCCCAATCTCGGATGTGGCTGGTCCGCTGCGCCTGGTCCCAGGACCGGGAGACGCCACCCCGACTCCAACCAATTAAGGCCAGAGCCGGGATCTGGGACCGCTTAGTAAGACCCAATTAAGGGCCCGCAAGCTCCCCCACCACGGCAAGGTGGGTCCCGTCGGGGGAGAACCTAACCTAACCTAACCTAACCTAACCTAACCTAACCTAACCTAACCTAACCTAACCTAACCTAACCTAACCTAACCTAACCTAACCTAACCTAACCTAACCTAACCTAACCTAACCTAACCTAACCACCGGCACATCCGGCGTAGCGTGACTGACCGTCCCCCGCGGCGGCTTCACGCAAGCCATCAGTGCCGCCTTGACCCTTGAGCGGGGCGCATCCGCAACTTCCATCGCCTCCGAGTTCGTCGCCGTAACTGCGCTTCCAGCGAGTGACTCCGACGAACCTCCACTTCCGCTGGCATCGTCATGCCTCGACACATCTTCTCCTACGGTTTCCACCAGTGGACCAGCTGGTGAGCCTGGTTTGCTGTATGTTGTTTGTTTCTCCATATAGTTCCCACGAGTGGACGGGAAGGGGTGGTCCGCCGCCGCAGAGCCCGTTGCGGCGGTAAGGCTGTATACTGCTGGGTGCGCCAGGTGCCCAGCAGGATCCTCGTGGACACGTTACTACTCCCGTGCCAAGTGACCCCTTTGACGAGTTAGGGGTTGGAGGAGCCGGTTTGTCATCAGCGAAAGGCGTGCTCAGGCCTTACTGGCCCCAACTAGCTAAAGTAAGGACCAGCTCAGAACTCTTAGTCGGGTTGCCCGCCGCGGCCCAGTCCTGTCCAACATGGGAGACCCTAAGTTGGCATAGCACTGGTCCCCGACGAACAACCGTTCAAGCCCCCTCACCACGACAAGGTGAGTTCCACGAGGGGGAACCTAACCTAACCTAACCTAACCTAACCTAACCTAACCTAACCTAACCTAACCTAACCTAACCTAACCTAACCTAACCTAACCTAACCTAACCTAACCTAACCTAACCTAACCTAACCTAACCTTTTTTTTTTTTTTTTTTTTTTTAACACGTCGAAATCGCGGCCAGGGAGGGAAACCGCCGTTAGGCATTACTTCCTCCCTGGCCGCATCGTTTATTGTGAAATTCCAAAAAACATACAATATTAAGGGACAAAACACAATACTTCCATCGGCGGCATAGTTACGGGTACGAAACCACACGTAACTATGCCGCGGGGGGGGGGGGTACCTTAGTACCTACATCAAAACGGGGGGCCTCTAACCCCCCCAGTTTTGGCCTTCGGCCCACAGATTAAGAAACTTAACTATTGTGGGCCGCTTCACGCTCCGGCTTTGTAGCGCGGAGGAGCCCTAAACCGCCGTCCGCCAAGTTTCCACCGGAACAGTGAAGCCGTCCTCCTGGATCATCTCGGCGTCCAAGGGAGGCGCAGCCCCATCCTCGGCCACCCGCCTAGGGAACTGCGTCTCAACCCTGGAACACCGAGACTCTCCGCCCCTGATGTTGTTGGGCCTCTTCTTCTTCGGCGTCTTCTCGGTTACGCCGTGAACCGCTTCCTCCTGATCGTCCCGATCCGTCCTTGGTGGAATATGGACCGCCTCCCGCAGCGTCTTCCCGGTCCGCTGCCAACCGCTTCCTTCTGATCTTCGCAGATCCATCTCGGTGTCCAAAGGGAGGCGTAGTCCCATCCTCGGCCAACTGCCTAGGAACTACGCCTCAACCCTCGAACACCGAGATACTCCGTCCCTGGTGTAGTATGGACCGCCTCCCGCAGCATCTTCCCGGTCCGCTGCCAACCGCTTCCTCCAGATCTTGATAGATCTATCCCGGTGTCCAAAGGGAGGCGTAGTCCCATCCTCGGCCAACTGCCTAGGAACTACGCCTCAACCCTCGAACACCGAGATACTCCGTCCCCGATGTAATTTGGACCGCCTCCTCCTTCGACGTCTTCACGGTGACGCCGCTGACCGCTTCCTCCAGATCTTTCGATCTATCTCGGTGCCCAAGGGGAGTCGCAGTCCCATCGGCCTCCTGCATCCCGGAACTGCGTCTCAACCCCGGGGCCCCGAGACGCTACTGCCCGGCTCCAACCAACTAAGGTCAGAGCCGGACATGGAACTCTTAGTCTGTCCTCTACCCTTTGACCTGTCCAACATGGGAGACCCTGCTGGTGGAATACACCACCGTTGGCATAGCTCTCAGGGTCGCAGAGGAACACAAGCCCCCTCACCACGACAAGGTGAGCTCCACGAGGGGGAACCTAACCTAACCTAACCTAACCTAACCTAACCTAACCTAACCTTTTTTTTTTTTTTTTTTTTCGTGTTGGCACCGGGGACCTGGCGGGAACCGCTTTCGCATTACTTCCGCCAGGCCCCCATCGTTTATTTTCATAAATACTCATCGTACAAAACAAAAATACAAAAAGTTACAATGGTAACAAAAAAATATAAAAAAAGTTTCACATCAAAACAGGGGGCCTCTAACCCCCTCGTTTCGGCCTTCGGCCCACAGTTTAGTCACTTAACTACTGGGGCCGTTTCACGCTCCGATATTCCTATCGGAGGAGCCCGATCTTTTAACCGCAACCGTTTATTCGCCTCGCGCCAGGCGGAGCAGCTGCCTGAACCCGTTCGGTGCGCTGTCCTAGCGAGCCCCTCTCGCTCACATGCCACGCACCGGTCGTCTCCAGCGTTGCAGGCCTTTTCCTGATGTCCGTTCGCACCACATCTCCGGCATGCCGCGGACAGGTCGGGTCCGGAGCAGTCTCGGGACCGATGGCCGAATCCGTGGCACCGGTGGCACCTATCTGGCGTCGGACGTCGATCTCTCACCCTGCAAATTGTCCAGCCAACGGTCACCTTGCTGATCCTGGCTGCCGTCGCCCTGGCTACCATCAGCGTGGCGACCTGTTGGCCGGACCTTGTGCCCCACAGGCCGGTGAGCCTCACTGCTTCCCGTTCTGCGATGTTGTCCGCTCCACTGCTTCCCTCGGGGATCGCCGCGCGGAGTGCCTCCAGCACCTCGTCCCCCGTGGCCGCCGCATCTATATCCACAATCTCGATCTCGGCTAGTTGGCCCAGCTGCGCGACTGCTCCGACTCGATCCCCCAACTTCTCTTTTATCGCCGCTCCGAGTTTGCCCGCTGCCGCTCCGGATTTGGCGTCCTTGCCGAGTTCGACCAGCAGATGCCCGTCCCGGGTCTGTCTCATCGACCTCACGCTGGCCCCGAATTCCGACGGGTGAAGTCCCGCCGTACCGCGCAGCGTGCGCACGGTCTCGGCATACGTCGAGTTGGGGGCCACCTTCACCAGCACGGCCGGAGGTTTGACGCTTGTCCTGTTCGCGGCCGCCTGCATGTTCTTCTTCCTCTCGGCCGGTCTGCTTTCTGGTCTTCTCCTATTCTGGACTGTAGTCCAGCTTTCCTCCTTCCCTTCAACTCCATCGGACTGCGGCGCGTCTCTAGCTGTTTCCCGGCTTTCCTTATTGTCTCTCTTCTTCCTCCTTGCCCTGGGTGCCTGCCCCGCCGACTCCTCTTCCTGCAAAGGTGGGGCTCCAAAGGCCCACCAGATCGGTGTCTCGGTGGAGCTATCCACCATTGCCTTTATCGCAACATTCGTCACTGCCCTTGATGTGTCCACTGCCTCCTGATTTTTTTGTTTTTTGGGTCTCGTCTCGCTCGTCTCACCTGGCGTACTGGCCACCTTTTTAACTTGGTCGATCAGTCTTTCGACTACGTGTATTAGGAGCGGCGTTGGAAGCTCCGCGTCCACCATCCTGGCCTCGTAGGCCACGTCCTCGGCCGCCTCCATCACCTTTCTCCACGCCTTCCTCATTGCTGAATCCGCAAGACCCGGGCTGGCCGGCGACATTTCCTTCCTCTTCTTTCCGCTGCCCGAAAATCCCGCGTCCATTTCCGTGTCCGACTGGTCGTCGCTGGAGGACGTGTAGGACGCCATCCCTGTAGCTCAACCAGCAAAAATCTCCCGTAGCCGTAGTGGTTCCTCCAAGAACCGATGTACGGCGGCGGCGGCACGCGGCGGCGACTCGCGGCACGCGGCGGCGGCACGCGGCGGCGACTCGCGGCACGCGGCGGCGACTCGCGGCACGCGGCGGCGACTCGCGGCAAGCGACGGCGGCGGCGGCAACGCGCGGCGGCGGCGGCGGCAACGCACGGCGGCGGCGGCGGCAACGCGCGGCGGCGGCGGCTGCGGCAACGCGCGGCTGCGGTGGCAACGCGCGGCTGCGGTGGCGACCCGCGGCGGCGACCCGCGTCGGCGGCGCGTCGGCAGTAGATATGCCAGAAAAAATAAAAATCGAAAAACGCCGATAAAACTTTCAATTTTTGTGCGATTTGCGCACAAATCACACACAAAATCCACCGTTGCGAGACGAATCGATTGATGCGCCACACGCAAAAAACAAAGCACTATTTCCACCAAAAATCGCCAAAACAACACAGAGCGACGCGGACACGATGTTCACACGTCGACTGCCACAACCGGACTCAACCTAACCTAACCTAACCTAACCTAACCTAACCTAACCTAACCTAACCTAACCTAACCTAACCTAACCTAACCTAACCTAACCTAACCTAACCTAACCTAACCTAACCTTTTTTTTTTTTTTTTTTTTTTTTTTTTTGTAAATACTCTGAAGAGAGGGGCCGCTTTCGCATTACTGCCTCTCCACAGAGCCTCATTTATTAATCAAAACAATAAACAATTTACAAATATTCTTAACTAAACCGCATTGCGGATTTACAGATAATGGAGGGCCTCTAACCCTCCTGATTGCGGCCTTCGGCCTACAAAGTTGTAACTTAACTAAGTTATTGTGATTAATTGCTGTTGTTGCTGTCTCCTCTCCTCCTTTGTTTTGGTGGCCATGACGTATTCCAGGAATTCGGTGATTAGGTCCCACGATCTGCTGTCCTTCAGCATCATGCTGCCAACGGTCTCCGGTGATAGGTTATCTCCCAGCTCATTGAACAGTCTGCTTCTCCTCGTGGACCACGCGTCGCATTCAAATATTGTGTGCTCGGGATTGTCGTGTGGATGGTCGCAAACGATGCATTTAGGCGTGTCCACGATCTTAAATTTGTGGAGGTATTCGCCAAAACATCCGTGCCCAGATAGAGCCTGGGTGGTGTAGTAGTTCAGTTTCCCGTGTTTCCTTGAGGTCCATCTTCTGACGTCGGGCAGCAGCCGGTGGGTCCATCTCCCATTCGGGGCAGAGTCCCACATCCTTTGCCAATCGCTGATAGTCTTCCGTTTGATCTCTGACAGTTCGTCTGCGTTGGTGCAATTCCGTATCTTTTCTTTTTCCGTTGCCAGGAGTTCGATCGGGGTCATGGTGCTAAGCAAGGTAGCTGCCTCATAGGAAATCGTCCGGTACGCCATAATCGTCCTAAGAGCAGCCTTCCTATAGGGAGCCCTAAGGTGTTTTAGGCAGTGTTCGCGCTTAGTTACTTCTTGGGCCCATGTAGGTGCGGCGTAGAGCAGCTGGCTGCTCACCACTCCGGCCAGTAGTTTCCTTTTAGTGGATGAGGAGCCACCGGTGTTAGGTAGTAGCCTAGATAATGCGTTGGCTGTTCTTGTAGCTTTAGTTCCTACTGCTTTCACGTGTTCAATAAATGTGAGGGATGAGTCCATGTTTACGCCTAGATACTTAACAGATCGCTGCACATTGATGGTCTGTTCTCCCAGCTTGAATGTGGGTCGCGTGTAGCCTTTCCGGGGGGTCAGCATCACGGCTTCGGATTTGTGGGCGGCAAGACATAGTCCGATACCTCTCATCCATTCTGCTACTTTCGCTAGTGCGTCGTTGACGGAGGACTCTAGAATTGGAGTTGTTTTCCCGGTTCCTATTAGGGCGACGTCGTCCGCGTATCCAACTATACTCACATTTTGGGGTAGGTCGAGGTGGAAGACGTCGTCGTACGCTATGTTCCAAAGTGTCGGCCCCAAGACGGACCCTTGGGGTACGCCGCTGGACAACGCTGTGCTGGTGTTTCCATGGTACAAGGTTCGGTCGGAGAGGTAGCTCCGCAATATTCGTAAGAGGTAGCGTGGGACGTCTTTCTTAACTAAAGCCCTGTCGATAGCTTCCCAGGAGGCAGAGTTAAATGCATTGGCCACATCGAGTGTGACCAGTGCACAAAGCTCTCCTGCGGGGGGTGACGGATGAGGCGTTCCGTACTACCCTTTGTACTTCACAGATGGCATCGACGGTTGATTTCCCCCGGCGGAAACCGAACTGATGCGTGGAGAGTCCGTTGATGTCTAGTAGATAGGCCTCCAGCCTGTTGAAGAGAAGTCTTTCCAGCAGCTTGCCCACCGAGCTCAGTAGACAGATGGGTCTGTAGCTAGAGATCTGGTCTTGTGGCTTGTCGCTCTTCTTTATGAGGACGAGTGTAGCGGATTTCCATGTTTTTGGGAAGTGCCCGGTTTCAATGCAATTGTTAAAGGTGTTCAAAAACATTCCAGGATTCCTTAGCGCTGCTATTTTGACCACTTCGTTTGGGATTCCGTCAGGTCCCGGGGCTCTCCTGTTGGGCATGCGATGGACTGCGACCCTCAGTTCGTCTTCCGTGAACTTTGGCGTGATGGGTGCTTCCTCATACCCATCTCTGGCGGGGGGTGGGTGTGTAGGAAACAGCGCTTCCACGATGCGAGGTACCATTAATTTCGGGACGGGTGGCAGTCGGCCGATTTTCCTCATTACCACTCGGTAAGGAGTGCCCCAAGGATCTCTGTCCACGTCGACACACAGAGCGCGCCAGCAAGCTTCCTGGCTGCGACGTATCGCGATCTTAAGTTTGGTTCTTGCTTCTTTTAATGTTGCATACTCGGTGTCGGCTGGATGTCCTCTTCTCTTTGCCCTCTGGTATGTTCTTCTGGCGACCAGGGCCGTTTTCCTAAGGTCGGCGATTTCTGGGGTCCACCAAAACTTTGGCTTCCTAGAGTTGTGCTTGAAGTTTCGTCTCGGCATACACTCGTCGCATGCCTCCTTAAGAGTTTGCATCAGAGTATCCGGGTCGGTGGTCTCCTGCTGTGTGACGAGGAACTGATGGAGCTTATCGTAGTCTATTTTCCGCCATGCCCAGCCGATGGCAGCCGTGTTATGGGAGGTCACCTGGTCCGACATTTTAAACGCTATATAGTTATGATCGCTGAACGACTCCTCCTCTAGGACATGCCAGTCCTGGATCCGGGGTGCGATGCCCGTTGAGGTCAGGGTAATATCGACGATAGACGCCGAGCTCCCTCTCTGAAAAGTCGGTACTACGCCTCTGTTGCACACGTATAGACCCAGGGCTGCGAGCCATGTGCTGAGAATATCTCCTCTCCTGTCATTGTGTGTCGGGCCCCAGTCAGTGTGCTTCGCGTTGAAATCTCCGGCTATGATGATCTCCCCGTCTCCTCCCCGAATGCTTCTCTCCAGGTCTGTGAGGAAAGTCTCGAACTCTGTGATACTGGTGTTGGGGGATATATAACACGAGTATATCCTGATCCCGTTTAGTCGTAGCCAGATGAACCCTTGGCCAGATTCTCCGATTTCATCAGGAATTATATTATTCGAGAGCCAAATAGCGCAGTCACCTCTATCATCGTTATGCCAAGACGAAGGTACCATTGATGAATTCTGCTCGCTTATAATAATAACGTCTGAGTTAACAGCCGTCTGCATTAGGAGCTGCTGGGCTACCTTGCAGCGATTAAGGTTGATTTGTAAGAATCTAATCATTGGTGGCCCTTCTCGCGCAGAAATCGCATGAATGCAGGGCAATTGCTACTACCTGAGTAGTGTTTACTGGATTCTTCATTACTGTCATCAATACAAAGACCGCATTTGGGATCCGCGCCGCAATCCTTTGCAGGATGGTCGGTGCCCCAGCAGCGTTTGCACGTGTTAGAGCGATCGGGGCCCTTACAGCTGTGTTTTCGGTGGCCGAACTCGAGACACCGAGAACATCTAACCATGGGGATGCGCACGTGCACCCGACAATGTGACCAGCCAATCTTAATCCTCGGTCCTGATGCAAGTTTGTTTGCTATCTTTACAGGGAGTACCACCACGCCAGTGACACTGCCGTCTTTGCCGGTTTTCATCGCCTTTACGTCTTCCACGCATAGGTCTGGATGGATCAATTTAAGGTGCTCAACTAATTCGTCCTTAGTGATGTCCCCGTCTAGTCCTCTGAATTCTACTGCAGCTTTATTTTGGAGGGTGATTGCTTCTGCTCCGGAACAAATTGAAGCTACTGACCTGATCTTATCCGCATGAGCGTTTCCCTTCATTTTCAGAAGAAGGTTCCCGTTCAGAGTTTTCCTCGCCTGAGTGATGCCGTCAGTGAGACCCGCGTTTCCAAGCCCATGTCTAACCTCCCTCAGGGTGCTGGCGTAGGTCTTATTTGCGCTGACCTTGATCACTACGACGTCGGGACCAATCTTAAGTGGGTTTTTAACCCGTTTCTTTTTGGTAACTAATGTGAAACCGTTCCCATTATGTTCGTTTGTGGCGTTTGAACCGTGAGTCACCGTTGGTCCCCCGTTAAGCTTAGCTGCGTTGGCATGGGTAGTTCCTGCTTGGGATTCAGGGTGTACTGGCTCCTTTGAGTTGCTCCCCTCATCCTTACGTGGTTCAGGCCTGGCCTGCTGATCAGTCATCCTGTCCGAAGAAGCAGGGGCATATTGTTGGCGTACTTGCAGCTGATTCTGTTGTTTTGGCTTCTTCTGTTTATTTTGCTGCTTCTCCGGTCGCTTCTGACGGTTCCGTTCGGCTGCTAGCTGGTCGATTGCCCTTTGTTGCGCCGCCAGCTGCTCCTGAATGTTTACTAGAGTGCTCATTAGGGGGCCGTCTGTCTTGTCTCCGTTAATCGACATTGGCGTTTGGATGTCGACGTTGTTACCCTTGCCCTTCTCATTTGGTTTGGAGGTGGTCTTAGTTATATCGCTGGGACCAGCACCGTCGTCGTCGGTTGCCTGCGTCTGCGTTTGGACTGACTTCCGCACCCTAGGCCCGGTATCCTTATTTGGTCCCTTCTTGATCACCTTAGTGTACTGAAGCAAGACTTTGCTGGAGTTCGCGATTGTCTCCTTCAGTTTATTGTGCACATTTCTATTGCTGCGGGCAAAGGCGCACATAGTATTGATGTACCCGCGAAGCAAGCCTAGCAGCTCAACCTCGTCCAGGGTACCGATGTCGATGGTCCTCGTCTGGGAGTCATCCTTCCTGTTCTTCAAACCATCACTGTTCTCAGCACTAGTAATCGGTAGAGCATCGGGGGCCTGGCTGGCCACCCCCGTGCTCTCGCGGTCGCATGATGACGACCTCGGCGGGCCCGCTACAGTGGTTCCGGCTTTAACCCCGGAACCACCCGCCGATGCCGGCACCTGGGTCTCCGACCCCCCTGGTGCGGTAACTAAACTTCCACAATTGTCCTCCATGTTCAGTTTTTTTAAAAGGTGTCTCTCCTTTACGTTTTAACCCTGCCGCCAGGGGGTTTTTGTTCGGGGTTTTCCTTCCCCTAGGACGGTTGCCAACCAAGGCTAAAGAGCCCGCCCTACCCTTGGAACTGCTTAGTCAGGTTGCTCGCCGCGGCTTAGTCCTGTCCAACATGGGAGACCCTAGTTGGCATAGCACTAATCCCCGACGAACAACCGTTCAAGCCCCCTCACCACGACAAGGTGAGTTCCACGAGGGGGAACCTAACCTAACCTAACCTAACCTAACCTAACCTAACCTTTTTTTTTTTTTTTTTTTTTTCACTACGGTATCGCGGCTAGGGGAGGAATCGCCGTTAAGCATTACTTCTCCCCTAGCCGCATCGTTTATTTGTGAAATGCAACATAATTACAAAAAACACAAATCATACAACATTATGTACAACAAAGAAATATTATACATACGTGGGGGGCCTCTAACCCCCCTGGTTTTTTGGCCATTCGGCCTACAGGAAGTAAACTTAACTACATGTAAGCGATGCAACTTCGGCCGCTTCCTGTGACGGCAGTCCCTGGTCGATCCTCCTCCTCCTTGGGCAGTCCCTGGCTACGTGCCCGGCCATGTTGCAGCCGTAGCACTTCTTCGGTCTTTCCGACGAAGTGCACTTGGCTGCAACATGGCCAGCCTCCTGACACCTGAAGCATCTGGGTGCCCTCCGCTCCAGCAGCTTGACCCGGCACTGCACCCAACCGACCTGGATGCATCCCGCTTCCGCCATCTTCGTGGCCGCAGCCATCGGCACGTCCAGGCGCGCCACCCTGCCACCGCCAAGGTTGTCCCTGACGGTGACCCCGGTTCCCGCGATATCCGGGTCGGACCTGGAGATCTCCCGAGAAATTTCCTCGGGAGACATCCAGTCCGGGATACCGACCACGAGAACCGGCGTTCTACGGGTGGGCCTGGACACCACCGCATCCTCTCCGATGGCTGCAGCCACACTGACTGCCAGTTTGTCGGCCTGCTTCTTGTCCGGAACCTCCAATATGATGGCACCGGCCCTTGAGACGCGGGTCTTCACGACCTCCACGCCCAGCCCCTTCAGGTCGACCTTCGAGGTCATGTTCTTCATGACCTCGGTGAAGGTCTTACCCTCTTTGGGCCGGGCGATGGAGACCGCCTGCGTCTCCGGCGTCCTTCTCTTGACGAGTGCCGCCGCTCCCGGGGATTTCCGTCCTTTCGGCTTCGGCTTCGCTGAAGGTTCCGCCGCGTCCTTCTTCCCCTTGCGGACGACGGTGGTCCACTCCGACGAATCGCCGTGGGCCACCGTAGTCCGCACATCCGCCGCCACTGGAGGAACGTCTTCGCCCTGAGGGGTGTCCGTCGCCTTCCCTCGTCCGACGCGACGACGACGATTACCCTCCGGTGGTCCGGTCGCCTTGTCCACGCCGTTCCTCTTCTTCACCCCTGAGCGCCCTGAAACAGGAGCACTCAGAGTTGGAGGACTCTTCGACTCCACGACCGGCCACCAGCAGGGCGTGTCGGTCGAGGCGTCCGCCGTCTCCACCCGAGCTGGTCGACCAAGCGGCTCCGGCTCTGGTTTCGCCCTCTTCTGCGATGGGGACCGCAACTCCCCCCTCTCATTGATGACCTGATCCAGGCTCTCACGGAGCCCTTCCAGGGCATCCCTGAGAAAGGGGACATCGCGACCACCCAACGCGACATCGGTCTCGTACCTCACAACTGCATACGCATCCCAAAGGTTGCGCAGCGCTTTTGTGAAGGCAGCGTCCACGTCTTCCTGCCTCTTGGTCGGCGGAGACGGCTCCTTTTCTTTCCGCTTGATGACTCCTGTCGGAGTCGCGGACACGCTCTGCGTGGTCTGACCGACCGTCCCACGTGGCTTCATGGAAGCCTTCAGCGCCGCCACCACTTTCGCGCTGGCCCGCTCCACAGCTTCGTCCGTTACCGGAGTCCGCTTCGCAACGTCCTCTGCTGCCGGTTTCACCAGATGACCAGCTGGTGAGCCTGGGGTCTTGTTGTGTATGTTGTCATCCATCTTGTTCCCACGAGAACACGGGAAGTGGTCGTCCGCCGCTACAGAGCCCGGTGTAGCGGTAAGGCTGTATACTGCTGGGTGCGCCAGGTGCCCAGCAGGATCCTCGTGGACACGTAACTACTCCCGTGCCAAGTGACCCCTTTGACGAGTTAGGGGTTGGAGGAGCCGGTTTGTCATCAGCGAAAGGCGTGCTCAGGCCTTACTGGCCCCAACTAACTAAAGTAAGGACCAGCTCAGAACTCTTAGTCGGGTTGCCCGCCGCGGCCCAGTCCTGTCCAACATGGGAGACCCTGGTTGGCATAGCACTGGTCCCCGACGAACAACCGTTCAAGCCCCCTCACCACGACAAGGTGAGTTCCACGAGGGGGAACCTAACCTAACCTAACCTAACCTAACCTAACCTAACCTAACCTAACCTAACCTAACCTTTTTTTTTTTTTTTTTTTTACGGTATCGCGGCTAGGGAGGGAAACGCCGTTAAGCAATACTTCCTCCCTAGCCGCATCGTTTATTGTACATGAAACAAAATACAATACATTTACAACGGAATAAATTAATTAATATTTACACTCATTGGATGGCCCTACGCCATCCTAAAGAAATTGGCCTTCGGCCTACAGTTAACTCGAGCTTAACTAGTTTCTTTTTATTTTTTTCAGGCTCGGCTTTCTCCTCTGCGAATCCGCTCAGCCACCTCTTTCGCTCCCATCACGTTCCGGCAGAAGATACTGAGTGCTTCCCAGCATGATGAGTCCTCTGCAGCCCGCTTCACGACTGATTCCATATCATTGCCTGGCACGAGATGAGCTGCGAGCCGGTTCCTGTCTTCCTCCCACGCTTCGCATTCCAATAATGTGTGCCTTGCGTCATCGACTTCCGTTCTACAGTGGTGGCAAGCCTCCGTAGCCTCCTTGCCGATCTTATGGAGGTACTTGCCGAAGCACCCGTGGCCGGTCAGCAGCTGAGTCATATGGAAGTTCAGCTGGCCGTGTGGACGTCGACACCATGCCTTAATGTCCCCCACCATGCGAATAGTCCACTCACCGGTGCTCGCCTCCGCAATTCTGGCGTTCCACCTCTGGTACGTGTCATCCCTGAAGTCGCCTCCTCCGCTTCTCCCTCGCTTCCGCAGGTACTCGGCCTCGCGTTCCATTGCCAGGAGATCAGCCGGTGGCGTGGACGAGAGTATGTTTGCCGCCGTCTCGGACACTGTGCGATAAGCACAGACAACTCGCAGCAGCACCTTCCTCTGCGTCTTGTTCAGCGCCCTAGCGTTACCGGGTACGTATTGCAGCGTACGCGCCCACGTCGGTGCCCCATAGAGGAGCACTGAGTTTACCACCGCCGACAATAGCCGACGCCTATGCTCTCGGGGGCCGCCAACATTCGGCATTAGCCTGGACAGTTGAGCACCGATGCGCTCAGCCTTGTCCGATGCTCGCCTTATGTGAGCCTTGTACAGACGGGTCCTGTCCACTATCATGCCGAGGTACGTCATCTCCGTGCCGACCGTCACCTGGCGCCCGCAGATCTCAATACGCGGAGTGTCGTACTTGTACCTGCTAGTGAACAGGACCGCTTCGGTCTTGTCCGCCGCTATGTCTAACCCCAGGCCACCAATCGCTCCGGTTACCATGTCCAACGCCGCGTTCACTCTTTCTTCGAGCTCGACGATGGATTTGCCCGACCCGATGACCATAGTATCATCGGCGAACCCGAGGATCTCGGTCCCGCGCGGAAGCACCTGCCTGAGCACCGCGTCGTACGTCATGTTCCAGAGCAGTGGACCGACCACAGAACCCTGTGGTACCCCACACGTGATGTTAACCTCCAGCGCACCTCCCAGAGCCGGGTCTCGGTCCACTGCTCCCGACCTGTTGTTAAAGTACGATTTGAACATATGGGAAAGATACTCGGGAACATCCCACGCTGCCAATGTCCTGAGAATGTCGGTCCATCTGAGGGTGTTGAAGGCGTTTTTGATGTCAATAGAGACAGCCAAGCAGAACTGCCCTTTGTTGACTTCGGCCAGCACGGTTTGGTCGAACTTCCGAACAGCGTCATCTGTGGACACCCCCTTCCTGAATCCAAACTGATTAGCGGTTAGTCCTCCCTTGCGTGTGATGGCGGCCTCCAGCCTACAAGCGAGCAAGTGCTCCAGGACTTTCCCGATATCATTAAGGAGACACAGGGGGCGGTAAGATGACGGTAGCCCTGCCGGCTTGTCCCCCTTCTTCAGCAGCACTATCCTCGATCTCTTCCACGCCGTTGGGAAAGTGCTGTTGCGTAGACACAAGTTATAGAGATCCGTGAGCATACCCGGGCAGATAGCATGAACTGCTCCCAAGATCTTCGTCGTTACGCCGTCTGGACCTGGCGCCTTGTTCCGGCTTTTGAATTTTTCCACTGCCGCGTTCACTTCCTCAGCTGTAAACAGATCAGCTTCCACCTCCAACGGCGACCCGCGGACAGGTGCAGCTGACTGATGCGTGGGGAAGAGCCCGTCTATTATGGAGATCAGGTCTTGGGTCTCCATGCTAGCTGTGACTGGGGGACCGCGAAGCTTTCTCATCACCAGTTTATACGGTTTCCCGAACGGGTCCCTATCCACCGCGCCTAACAGCTCCATCCAGCACGCCTTCTTGCTGCGCCTTATCGCGTTTCTCAGCTGCCGCTTGGCTTCGCGGTACGCTGTACTCGTCTCGATCCTCGCTGCTTCCGCCCGGACGCTGTCAAATTCCTCGCCTTCCCTGATCGCTCTTTGCCGCAGTCGATTGATCCGCGTTTCCATTCTTGTCTTTCCTCTCTTTGTCCTCACGCACTCTTGACGAAGGGCATGGATTTCGCTATTCCACCAATGGACGGGAGGTTTTCCATGCTTGTACGTTGTTCTCGTGGGGAGCGCAAAATCGCACGCTGCTGCAATCTTTATTCCCACGCTCGCTGCTGCGGATTCCACGTCTCTTTCGGCCACGTCATTGATCTGCATCCCCCATTCCGCCAGCAGGAATCCCGTCCGGAACGCATCGATGTCAATGCCCCCAGACGTATTCCAGCCAGACGGCACGGGCGTGGCAGATGTTACCATGCGGGCAGGAGCCCTCACCGAAAACCTAATATAATGGTGGTCGCTGCTGTTGTACTCCTCCTGCATGACCCTCCAGTCACTAAGTTGGTGGACGAGGGACTCCGAAACCGCAGTGATGTCTATTATCGACCCGTTACCTCTGGGAAACGTTGGAATTGACCCAGTGTTTGCAATGACCAACTCCAAGGTCTCGAAAAGGTCTCCCAAGTCATGTCCTCTCGCGCTGGTTACCCGATCGCCCCAGGCCGCCGACCTCGCATTGAAGTCCCCCGCAACCAGGATGGGGACACCGGTTTGAGTCCCCCGTATTTTGTCCTCAAGCCTCTGCAGGAACTCGTTGAACTCGGTTATCGACTGCCTGGGTGAGACATAGCAGCTAAACACCTGTATACCGTTAAGGCGCGCCGACACGAACTCCGGATCGCTGTGCACGTCCGCAACTGTGACGCCCTCGCCCGTGATCCATATGGCCGCTCTTCGCGTACCTCCAGCGACGAGCCATGAGGTCGAGTCGAGAACGGTCCTATAGGGATCACTTAGGAGCACCACGTCCACCCCCTGCTGGACAACATACTGCGCCAGCATATCCTGAGCCACACTATCGTGGTTCAGGTTACCTTGCAGGAACTTCATCATTTTGCCGTTCCTTAGAAACAGGGTGTTTTAACGCCCCGTCCTCCTCTCTTGATGCGCCATTTTGTTCTGGCGTATCTAGGTCGTCGCATCGGCCCCGGCCTTCTTCGCAGCATTCCCGTGCCATGTGTCCAAGCTTATGGCAGCGGAAGCACTTTGCTGGGCTCGGGGGCGCCTTGCAAGAGGCCGCGAGATGCCCGGGTTGCTGGCAGCGATAACAGGTTGGAAGTCTTTTTTCTAGTAGTTTGATCCTACATCTGGACCACCCAATACGGATCTTCCCAGCCATCGCCAGCTTATGTGCCAACCTCATTGGCACCATCAAGCGAGCGACCTTGCCTCCGCCAGGGGTATCTCTCATCGTAATTCTCACATCCTCCATTCCTTTGTCAATTTCTACCAGAGCCCCCCGCACATCCTGTACATCAATCCACTCGGCGATGTCCAGGACGAGCACTGGGGTCGTCCGCGTCACTCTAGCTACTTCAGCGGAGTCTCCTACGGCCTGCTTAAGCCGCCCCGCAAGGACATCCGCTGCGTCCACTCCTTTGGTTTCTAGCAGGATTGCTCCCGCCTTTGTCCTGCGGGATTTCACCTCAATCCCTAGGTCCTGAAGGTTAATGTCCGCTATGACGCGTTTCATAACCTCAGCATAACTTGTTCCCTCTTTTGGCCTGCTAATTGTTATCGCCTCTGTTTTTGGGATTCTTTTCTTCACAAGATCTTTCGCAGTGGGCCTCGCTACACTGGTCCCCTCCTTTCCACCCGCCGCTCCGCTATTATCTTTCTTTGAGATTGGCTTACCTGTCTCGACGGCGCTGTTACCTGCTGGTCCCTGCAAGTCTATTGCTGTGGTCGGACGCCTTCGATCCCGTTTTTTCTTCCTCCCAGCCGCTAGGGCCCAGCCGTCCCCGGGGGGCGCTAGCCGAGTTTCACCCGCTCGATCTAGCCGTGGTGGTCTTCCCTTCTCCTTCCCTGTCTCCGTCAATGGTCCATTATCCGCGTCCGCTGATGTAGTGTGCGTTACCTCCTGCTGTCGTTGCTCAATATCCATACGGTGGCACTCCCGTTCAGATAACAAAGACCACCAGCACGGGGTGTCCGTGGAGGTGTCAATGGAGCCCGAAGCTTTGCAAGTTCCAGCAACGTCCCTAACCTGCGTTTGTGCGTCCGCAGACTTCGGCACCCTTTTCGTAGTTCCGTTGATGGGCTGCTGCTTCCTCGCCTTGGTGTATTGCACCAGCACTTTGCTCGCGTTAGACAAGGATTCTTTTAACTCTTTATGGACATTCCTGTTGTTTTGAGCATATGTCAGCATTGAATTAATATAACCCTGGAGCATCCCAAAGAGTTCCTCTTCGCTAAGAGCACTGAGGTCAAGGGCTTTTTTTGAGGCAGCGTGGTCGTCGTGCCCGGCTGTTTCCGCCCTGGAAAAGTTGTCGGGTTCTTTTTTCCCGGATCCAGCCATCCGATCGAGTGGTTGGACCTGCGCAGCTGTGCCGTGCGATCCCTTAGTTTTTTGTTCCATTCCGTATCCAATCTCCGATGGGCCTGCAGTAACTTCAATGGACTTTCTGCCATCGACGAAAGCCTGCTTTTCACTTTCGTCAGCGGTCGCTCTACCAACTCCGGTGTTGGCGGCAGGATCCGCGAGTTTCCTGCCCTTTGGTGCTTGACTTTGATATCGACTTCTGGGGCGCGCACCGTCCCCCAGCCGCCGTCACCTGATGTCCGATCCCCCCCGGTAGGAGGGCATCAGGTTTCTCCGTTTTCTTAACTGACTTGCTCATATTTGGTTTTTTATGGTAAATCCAACCAGCGTTTTAACCCTACCGCCAGGGGGTTTTTTATCGGGGTTTTCCTTCCCCTAGGACGGTTGCCAACCAAGGCTAAAGAGCCCGTCCTACCCTTGGAACTGCTTAGTCAGGTTGCTCGCCGCGGCTTAGTCCTGTCCAACATGGGAGGCCCTAGTTGGCATAGCACTAATCCCCGACGAACAACCGTTCAAGCCCCCTCACCACGACAAGGTGAGTTCCACGAGGGGGAACCTAACCTAACCTAACCTAACCTAACCTAACCTAACCTAACCTACCTAACCTAACCTAACCTAACCTAACCTAACACCGCTTCTAACCTTCCGGAGAGTATCGACAAATGGGGTGCCACTATCCCTGATTAGGATCGCCGGCGCCCTATTTCTTCTGCGCACCCTAGGTTCCAATCGATTGACTTTAGGCGGTGCTTCCCTTACCTTCTTCCGCTTTACCACTTCGGTCCACTGCTCAGATGAATTGACCTCTGGGGGATTGATCAGCTTATTCAGGGTTTCTCCTTGTTTTGACAGCTTGTCGTTGACCTTGGCCAAAGCGTCCCAGATACTAGCACTCGTACTGTCAGGGACGGGCAATTGAGTGTTTGCTTCCGTTGCTATTGTCCTTTTGTATTGAGAGTAGATCTTGGTCGCCAGTCTAAGCGAGTCTCTCAATTCATTGTGGACATTCCTCGTCCTGTTGGCAAATCCCACCATGCCCTGTAAGGTTTCACCCAACTTACCCAGCAAGTCACCCGAACTCAGCGTGTCCAGGCAATCCGTTTGGTTATAGCTCTTGTCCCTCATCACCTCGCTGGGGGGGACTGCTGCTTTGCTATTCGTGTCAGCCATCTGCTCCTTGACAGCAGAAGTTTGAACGCCCGATGTCCCAGGGATCGCCAGAGTAGACCCAGTTTTCCCGTTATTGTCCGTTGCAGTAGTGGAGGTGGATTTTTCACCACCGGTGGGGACCTGTTTCGCATCCCCACCAACAGTAGAGTTACCAACCCCATGGTTGGCGCCAGGTGCCTGCTTCACCACACCTGGCTTTGGTCGATAGGCATTGCGCGATAACGACACCCGGGGCATGTCTCCACCCCCGGCCGCCGCCTCCTGGGATTCCGATGTCCCTGGAGGAGTAACAATAGTCTTCTTCCTTGTACTTCTCATTTTTGATTTTAACGTAAAATTCTAAACGGCGTTTTCACCCTACCGCCAGGGGGTTTTTTATCGGGGTTTTCCTTCCCCTAGGACGGTTGCCAACCAAGGCTAAAGAGCCCGCCCTACCCTTGGAACTGCTTAGTCAGGTTGCTCGCCGCGGCTTAGTCCTGTCCAACATGGGAGACCCTAGTTGGCATAGCACTAGTCCCCGACGAACAACCGTTCAAGCCCCCTCACCACGACAAGGTGAGTTCCACGAGGGGGAACCTAACCTAACCTAACCTAACCTAACCTAACCTAACCTAACCTTTTTTTTTTTTTTTTTTTTTTTTTTTTTTTCTCACGGTATCGCGGCTAGGGAGGGAAACCGCCGTTAGGCATTACTTCCTCCCTAGCCGCATCGTTTATTTGTGAAACCAAAATCAACATTTTACAAAAAATGGGGAATTTGGGGAAAACACAAATACATTCTTCTGCGACATAGCTACGGGTACATAAGCACCCGTAACTATGCCGCGGGGGGGGGGGGGTACCTCAGTACCATACATCAAAACAGGGGGCCTCGAACCCCCTAGTTTCGGCCGTCGGCCCACATTTTAGAAGACTTAACTATATAGTAAAGTTGTGGGCTTCTTCACGCTCCGGTTATTGGACCGGAGGACCCAAGTCCAACAGCCGCCGCGTCATCCAACTGCAGGTCGGTCTCCTCTCGTCCACGGGTCGACCGGGGGGGAGGCGCAGTCAACCATTATGGGCCACCTTGCCTAGGGGCCACGCCTCGACCCCCCGGGACGTCTTCGTTCGTCGACCGGCCTGCTGCTCTTCAGTCTCCCGGTCCCGATCTTCTGCTGTTCTTGGCGGCCAGCCACACTGTTCCTGGATTGGTACCCGACGTCCGGGAGGGCAGCCCCTTCCGGGAACTGCGCATGCCCCCGATCCGCCGGGCCTTCTCCTAACCTAACCTAACCTAACCTAACCTTTTTTTTTTTTTTTTTTGTGTGGTATCACGGCGCTACAGGGGGGCACATCACCCTTACGAGTCGTCCTTCCCCCTGTATCCGTATCATTTATTTTCAACAAATATACGTATATACAAATAAATAAAATACTTAAAATCTATGGCCTTAGCCTATACATAAGCAGAGGAGCTCTATCTCCTCAATTTCCACTTTCAGTGCACATAATAATGTTTCTTAACTATTTGTGATTAATCTTCTTTGCTCGATTCTCTCCTCTTCCTCCTTTATTGACAATACCGTGTTGACAAATTTCTTCACCGCATCCCAGTTTTCCCTATTCATCAGCATAAGTCCGACAATCGTCTCGGGGTACATGTCTCCTTGGATCGCCACCTCCAGTTCTCTGCGTTGACGCCACCATCTTCCACACCGGAACAGTGTGTGCTCCGCATCATCCTTGTTTTCGCCGCAGTCGACACACTTTGGGCTCTCCCTTCTCTTGAACCTATGTAGGTACTGGCCAAAACACCCATGTCCAGAGATCATCTGAGTCAGATGGAAATCTATATTTCCATGTTTTCTGCCAGTCCACTGTCTGACATCCCTTATGAGTCTCCACGTCCAGCGACCTTCAGTTGCCGTGTCCCATTCCTTTTGCCAGCTTTGCAGCGTTGCTTCCCGTATCTCTTTGTGAGCTGCCTTTCCATCAGCTCTTCTTTCTTGTCTCGCCTGTCTCTCTTTTGCCAACAGATGCACCGGTATCATACCCGCTATAACGAATATTGCTGCCGTAGAGACCGTGCGGTACGCACTTGCGACTCTTAGGGCCATAGTCCTCATTGGCCTCTGCAGGAACTTCACGTTTATGTCAAACGCTAGCGCGCTTGCCCAAATCGGGGCCGCGTATAGTAGCTGACTGCTCACCACTGACGCCACCAGCTGCCTTTTCTTTTGTCTGGAGCCCCCAACATTTGGCAGAATCTTCGATAGCGCTGCCGCTGACTTACCGGCTTTTGCTGCTACTGTCCGGATGTGGGCCTTAAAACCTAATTCTTTGCTCATCTCTACCCCGAGGTATCTCAGCTGTCTTTTCGGCTCCAAGCGCTGCCCGTTCAAATTGAAAATTGGTACTACGTACCCTCGCTTGCTGGTGAGCATTACTGCTTCTGTCTTATTTATTGATAATTTAAGACTATTTTCCTCCATCCAATCCGCCACCGCTTTTAGGGCCCTGTTTGTTGTCTCCTCCAGCATCCGTGTGTCACGTCCCGTGGCGATAATTGCAATATCGTCCGCGAAGGCTATAACCGAGGCCGTCGAGTAGTCGGGGTGGCCCTGTCCAAGGTTAATTGCTAATAGGTCATCATACATAACATTCCATAACAATGGACCGAGGACGGACCCCTGTGGGACTCCGCACTCTATTTCATGCACGACGGACTCCCCGTATAATAACTTGCGATTGCTTAAGTAATTTTTAACTATCCGTAGTAAATATGTCGGTACGTCCCTGTTTTCAAGCGCCTCATATATTTTATCCCATCTGGCGGAGTTGAACGCATTTGCCACGTCTAGCGTAACCAGTACGCACAACTTCCTGCGGCGCAGCGGACCCGTAGATGCGGAGTTCACTGTTTCCATCACTTTGGAGATCGCGTCAGTAGTGGATCGGCCCTTTCTGAATCCGAATTGCATCTCGTTGAGTTTATTTCCGTCGTATAAATGCTTTTCCAGTCGAGTCTTCAGTATGCGTTCAAGCACCTTCCCCGCCGCGTCTAGCAGGCAGATTGGTCTGTACGACGATGGTGACTCCAAAGGTTTGTCCCCCTTCCGCAAAAGGACCAACTTCGCTACCTTCCAATTATCGGGAAAATTTCCTTCTCTCAGACATCTCGTGAACACCCCGCAGAGTATCTCCGGTCTTGCACTGACCAATTGCTTTAATATGATGTCTGGTACACCATCCGGCCCTGGAGCTTTACCCGTGGGGATTTTGAGTCCGATCATTTTAATTTCTTCGCATGTAACATCAGGTGGGATTTCCGTTTTTCTACATTCAGGAAGAATTGAATGTATGCTTTTGGGAAATAACGCATCAACTATGTTCTTTAGTCTACCAGGCAGCGTGATTCCTTGTATAGGTTTCCTTCTTACTAATTTCTTGGTGACCAACTTATACGGAGTGCCCCATGGATCATCATCGACCTGTTTGCATAACGTTTTCCAGCACTCGGTCTTGCTTCGCTTGATCGCCGTCTTAAGTTTCCTCCGTGCTTCTTTATATGCATCGCGTTCAGAAATGTTCAAGACTGTATTATTGTTTCTTCTTTTTCTTTTCAGCTCGCGGCGTGCGGTTAGGCATTCTTTCCTTATATCCGCAATTTCTTGTGTCCACCAGTATGACGGCCTTTTCCCGCCTTTATAGCTTCCCTTTGGCATGCAAGCATCACACGCTTCCTTCAAAAGAGTTGTTAGTTCGTCAGTACCCGTTATAGTTGGGGCCGTTTCGAGGTATGTCTGCAATTTTTTGGCGTCTAACTTTCTCCAGCTCCATCTGCGTTCGGTATCCAAAACCTTGTCCGAGTTTCTATTTTGTCTTGTGTTTTGGACTTTAAAGTTGATGTAATGGTGATAACTCAAGGACTCTTCTTCCAGGACTTCCCAGTCCTCGATCCGATCATAAATTTCGGCAGACGCGAACGTCAGATCGATGTGGCTTTCCGAGATTCCCCTGGTAAAGGTCGGTGCTCCCCCGTGATTGCATAACAGGAGGTCCATTGAACTCATAGATTCTTCTACCATTCTTCCTTCTGCATCATCCCGCTGGCTTCCCCAGTTCGACGAGTGAGCGTTAAAATCGCCAGCCACGATCACTGGGACCGTTGAGCCTCTTACGCTATTTTCCAGTCGTGCCAAAAAATCTGCATATTCAGCCAACGATCGATTTGGAGACCAGTAGCAGCTGTACACGCGAACACCCTGCAACTGGATCCAGCAAAAGCCTAAATCTGGCGGGCCGATGTCCTCCACTGCGGTGATACCCGTAACCACGATTGCTGCTCTGCCTTCTATGTCGGTGTTCCGAGTGTCCAGTTGCTCGCATAAAGACTTATTTGGCTCCGAAACTAGGATAACATCAACATCGAGTTTCGCCGCGGTTGCCATCATTAGATGATGAGCTCCCCTACCTTCTCCGATATTGATTTGGAGGAAATTTATCATTGCGATGGTTGAACTCCATTACCGGCCGCGTACTCCTTATTCCCTATTTTTTCTCCGTTGTATCCCCTAGACCCCGCCGCGGCCTCCGTGCCCTGCGATCCTTTTGCTTCCTTCAGCAAGATGTTTCTGAATGCCACAACTGCTTCCTGCTCCGCTGTGCACTGCGCTGCGAAATGCCCGTCACACCTAATTTGCGGCAGCATTTCTCTCTATTTGGCCCCGGGCAGTTTCTCGCTTCATGTCCCCCGACCATGCATCTGAAACATCTGGTAAGTCTTTCGCACAGTCTTACTTTACAACACACCATGCCGATTTTTATGCGGCCAGCTGCTACGATCTTTTCCGCGATGTTCAGTGGTAACAAAACCATGGCTGCCAATGATCCTCTGTATATTTTTCTGATGCTTAAAACGTTTACGTCTGGGAGGCTTAGTCCAGGATAGTTAACGAGAGCGTTTAAAATATCCTCCTTAACTGACCAGTCGGCTATATCTCTGATTTCCATGAGACCCTTTTGGGCCACGGTTCTGACGTTCATTTCTTTCCCAGCGGCTTTAGTAACTTCCGCCTTGACTGCTTCTACTTCTTCCAGATCGCCATCGATTTCAATAAGCATGCCACCTTTCCTGGTTTGTCGCATGCCGACTACCCTGTCCCCTATTGCCTGTTGATCGACTTCTTTACTTAATTTCTTAATTAGTGCGGGGAATTCATCCGGTTTGGAGTCCACGATAATTGCCCGATTTTTCCTCCTTGTTCCAATTCGTCCGCTAGGATTTTTATCTACTATAGTGCGTGCAGGTCCCGGGCGTTGCTGGGTAGTGTTTTTGGATTTTTTAACCACCTCCGACCACGCTCCTAGGGTGGTTTCTTCCGTCTTTGAGTAAGCTTTTAGCAATTTGTCGACTTTTCCTTCATAGGTATCAATCCTTGCGTTAATATCCCTTCCCTTTTCCAGCCCGCTTGATATTTCGGGTTGGCCCTTGGTGGTCATATCTCCATGGCAA
>JAMBTI010000061.1:30000-40000 GCA_032441825.1 Chaetogeoica ovagalla | reverse complement strand
TTATATCCTATGATGCATACATAAAAAAAATTTCCTGAAATTTCAGGGGAAGACCCGATCCTCATAAGTATGTTACTGAATTATGTGGACAACACATATTCAAAAAATTGTCAAGTTTTTATTTGTATTTATTTATTTATTTATTATTTTTTATTTTTTTATTTTTATATTTTTATTTTTTTAAATTTTATTTTTTTCAATTTTTTTTTTTTTTTTTTTTATTTTTAATTTTTTTTTTTTTTTTTTTTATTTTTTTTTTTTTTTAATTTTTTTTTTTAATTTTTTTATTTTTTTTTTATTATTTTTTTTTATATTTTTTTTTTTATTTTTTTTTAATTTTTTTTCAATTTTTTTTATTTTTATTTTTTTAAAATTTTTTTTTTTATTTTTTTTTTTTTTAACTTTTTAATTTTTTTATTTATATATATATTTTTTATTATTATTTTTCTTTAATTTTTTTAATTTTTTTTTTTTAACTTTTTTATTTTATCTTTTGATTTTTTGTTAATTTTTTATTTTTTTTTTTTTTTATAATATAAATTAAGATGAGTTGCCTATATAGTACTCTTTAGAAAATGACCGATTTAGGAAAGTTTTTCCATTTAGAAAGAAACCTCCTTAGAAACAACTATTAGGAATTACGTATAAAATCCGGTGGATTTCTCTCTTACGTCATCATGTAAATGATATAAACAATGTTTTAATAATTTTCATAACAAAAAATATTATATCCTATGATGCATATATGTATGTAGCAGAGGTGTTTCTCGCCGATCTTTGAGTTCAAGGCAGATTTGGACTCTTTGTTACAAGGCGAATCCTCCGGTACCCCGAACACAAAAAACGGACTTTTTAAACTCGGTACACACAACAAAACGCGGAGAGACGCACAAAGCACGGTGTTCACTCACCTAACCTAATGTGTGCTGTCGTCAGGTGCGCGCCACTATTTGGGCCACATGTCAAAGTGAGTGGGTGTATTGCCGATTTTGACGAAAAAAAAAAAAATGTGTCAGTTGCTGGTTAGGTTAGTGTTAATATAATAAGGTAACCTAACCTAACCCAACGGCTCAGGCAATTGGACCAGGGAGTGTTCTCGTGTCCCCCCCCTTATATTATTTGAATTATCAGAGTAATATATCAGAGAAATTCGCAAAGATTTAAAATAATATAAAGGTTGCATTTAATACTAATAATAATTTATAAAGCAAAACGATTTCCAAATATTTAATATTTAAATACTTACGACAAAATTGGTGTCGTATACTTCCCTAGAGATTAATCGGGAAAACTTCTGTAGAAATTTTTTTTCTGGCAAATTCTTCTCATACTTTCAGTAACACTACAAAGACAAAATTGGTGTCGAACGCTTCCCTAGAGAATAATCTGGAAAACTTCCGTTGGAATTTTCTGCCGAGCAAATTTTATTCTTACTCCCAGTAACTCTACAAAGACAAAATTAGTGTCAAATACTTCCCTAGAGAATAATCGGAAACACTTCAGAAGTAATTTTCTGACAAGCAAATTTTTCTTTTACTTTTAGTAACTCCACAACGATAAAATTGGTGTCGAACGCTTCCTTAGTGTAAAATCAGGAAAACCTCCGTATGAATTTTCTATATATATACGTGTAATAAAAAATATATACACATGTATATATATATGTGTGTGTGTGTGTGTTTATTTACTCTATGTATATTTTTTAATAAATTATTATTACTCGATCACATTGTTGTCGATAAGTCGAGAAATGTCGGTGAAACCGGTTGGAATACGAATATGTATACGTGTGTGTGTGTTTTTATTGTTTTTCGGCGGGCGGAAAAAATTGTTTGTTAAAAGGCTGGAATGTGATGGGAAGTTGTCGGGGGTCGGTGTCCCGGCGAGACGGTCCTCGGACCGTCCGCCGGTTGCACGACCGCCGAATACAGCATCGCCACGGGCGACGCCGACGGGAGCACGGTCGTCGGTGAACGAACGGGGTCTCCGCCGCGCGCCTCCGCCGCAGCAGCAGCAGCAGCGGCACACCGCTGGTCGCGCGTCGTCGTTGTGTTCCGTCCCGCGTTCGCGCGCGGGTAAGGAGCCGCGCGGCCGCGGTCAGTGTGTGTGCCCCGCCTGTGTTGTGTGCGTGCGCCGCGCGCGCGCGCGCCTCGTCGTCCGACGGCTGGACTGTGTTTCGTCCGTCGCCGTTTTGTGTGTTTTTTTTGGTGTGTGGTGTTTTTGCCGCATGCGCGTGTTTTTTGGGGTGCTTTCTTTTTGGTGCCCAGCGCGCGCGTGTCGCGTCGTCGGGTCCGTGTTTGTTTTTGTCGTCGTGTGTTTTTTTGTTGTTTGTTTCGCGCACGCGCGACGTTTGGGCGACACCGCGCTCTCTGCTGCCCGTGTGGCAGTAGAGTAGTAGTTTTGCGTGTTGTCGTCGTCGTCGGTTGTCCGTCGGTGGTTCTCCCGTCGGTTTGACCGCGCGTGTGTGTTCTCGCAACAACACAAATTACACACCGTTTTTTGACGATATTATCACACGCACGCCTCGTCGTCACGCCACCACAACACCGGGCACACGACGCGCGCGGCGGGTTTGACAAAACGGTCTGTTTTGCGTCCCCGCCCGGCCGGTCGACCCATAATCCAATATACAGCACCGTGTTTGTGTGTTTTCATACCAACAACATTTAGTTGTGCGTGTGTTTCCGAGTGGCAAAAACTCCTCCTCTCGTCCTGAACGAGTGGAGAAACGAGAGAAAACCAATTATGTGTTATACGAGTCGAGACGACTCCCGCTGCCGTTCCGCGAAAATACGAGCGCACGTAGCCCGCGCAGTCACGTCGCGGCCGGCCACAGTCGTCGAGCCCGGCGGACGCCGGGGCGAAGCCCCGGGACGACGGACGTCGCGTCGCGTCCCGGCTTCCCCCGCTGTTCACGGCTGGGGACCGATATTGAAATAATAACACACACAACACATACATGTACAACGAAAAGATAAAGTAGTGTGCGAGTGTGTGTGTGTATTATAGAAAAAAATATTTTGCATGTTTGTGTTGTGTTTTTGACTTGCGGTCATTTTTTTTTTTCCCATTCTTGTCGTCGTCGCGTGTGGGCAACAACCACACAACAACTCTCTTTTTTTGTGTATTCCATATATATTTTTCTTTTGTATATATCTCTCGAGATCCGAGGGTGAAAAAAGAAGTTAAATGTGTGTGTGTATTCAGAGAAGACAGCAAGTTGTGAATCCCGTCGCGCGTGTCGTCAAGAAGGGAAGATGGAAAGACACCGTCGTCGTCGTTCCCCTACCCGGTCGCCGTCGTCTCCACACCACGGCTGGTCGTCGTTTTTTCTCGTCGTCGTCCGAGGACCGCCGCCCGGCGTGCGCGCGCGTGTGTCCACGCACTATGCTCGCATGCAATAATAATACTACTATATAACGGGTACCACCACCCCAAGAACGCGCGAGCGCGGTCTGTGGTGGTCCGTGTGTGGTGTTTAGCGTGTGTGTGTGTGTGCGCGCGCGCGCGTCCCGGTAGGTGTGTAGCGCGTAGAAGAAGCAAAGTAAGTTAGTTAATAATCCTCGCCGACGTAACGAACGAGACGACGACACTTTGTGTGCCCTACCGTGTGCAATGTGTGTGTGTGTGGGCGACGACACTGGGGTGGGGGTTGGCCACGCAAAACGCACAACAACAACAACAGCAGCAAACAACACCACGCGGTGGTCGGTCGCACGCGCGCGCACCACGCGCGCGTGCGACCGGTCCGGCGCTGGGAAGCAGCCGCAGGGCGCGCGACCGCGGTGTGCCGACGCGCTCGCCTCGCCGCGCGCCTCGCGCGTCTTCTTAACCCAAACAACACACGAGTTCCCTGGTTGATCCTGCCAGTAGTCATATGCTTGTCTCAAAGATTAAGCCATGCATGTCTCAGTGCAAGCCGCATTAAGGTGAAACCGCGAAAGGCTCATTAAATCAGTTGTGGTTCCTTAGATCGTACCCAAGTTACTTGGATAACTGTGGTAATTCTAGAGCTAATACATGCCGACAGAGTTCCGACCGTCGCGGCGCTCGCACGTCCGTGTGTGCGTCGCGCGCGGGAGGAACGCTTTGTAGATCAAAACCGGCCCGTCGCGTCGCGCCTCGCGCGCGTCCCGATCGCGGCGCAAAGACCTGGTGACTCTGAATAACTTCGAGCTGATCGCACGGTCCCCGTACCGGCGACGCATCTTTCAAATGTCTGCCTTATCAACTGTCGACGGTAGGTTCCATGCCTACCGTGGTGGTAACAGGTAACGGGGAATCAGGGTTCGATTCCGGAGAGGAGCCTGAGAAACGGCTACCACATCCAAGGAAGGCAGCAGGCGCGCAAATTACCCACTCCCGGAACGGGAGGTAGTGACGAAAAATAACGATACGGGACTCATCCGAGGCCCCGTAATCGGAATGAGAACACTTTAAAACCTTTAAACGAGGATCAATTGGAGGGCAAGTCTGGTGCCAGCAGCCGCGGTAATTCCAGCTCCAATAGCGTATATTAAAGTTGTTGCGGTTAAAAAGCTCGTAGTCGGATCTGTGTCTGGGCGGTGTCGGACCACCCTGGCGGCCCGGCGTGTCGCGCGCGTGCGGTCGCGGCGCGGGACCACTCGTCCCGTCGTCGGGGTCGCCGCCGCGCTCGTCGGCCGTCTCGGGGTGTTAGTTACCGGCACGTCGGCCGGACGTATTGTCGGCAGGCGGACACGTGTCCCGGGTGCCCGGCTGCCGCGCGGCCACCGCGTCGCGCGGCCGCCGGTGCTCGTCGACGGCGGCCGCCTACTCCAATCTTGCTGCGCGGTGCTCTTTACCGAGTGCCGTCGGCGGGCCGACACGTTTACTTTGAACAAATTAGAGTGCTCAAAGCAGGCTCGAATCTGGCGGGCCGGCCTCGCGGCCGTCCCGTCAAAGGCCCTGAATACTGGTCGCATGGAATAATGGAACAAGACCTCGGTCCCGCGCATCTCCGCCCACCGCGGGCGCGCGAAGCCGCCCCCACCCGGGGCGTTTCCGTGCGCGGGCCGCCGGGTCCGCGGGCGCCCGTCGCCCGCGGCTCTCGCCGGGCCGGTTTTCGGGACCGGAGGTAATGATCAACAGAGACGGGCGGGGGCATTCGTACCGAGACGTTAGAGGTGAAATTCTTGGATCGTCTCGAGACGAACTGACGCGAAAGCATTTGCCAAGTACGTTCTCGTATGATCAAGAACGAAAGTTAGAGGTTCGAAGGCGATCAGATACCGCCCTAGTTCTAACTGTAAACGATGCCAGCTAGCGATCCGCCGGCGTTTCATTAACGACCCGGCGGGCAGCTTCCGGAAACCGAAGCTTTTCGGTTCCGGGGGAAGTATGATTGCAAAGTTGAAACTTAAAGGAATTGACGGAAGGGCACCACCAGGAGTGGAGCCTGCGGCTTAATTTGACTCAACACGGGAAACCTCACCAGGCCCGGACACCGGAAAGATTGACAGATTGAGAGCTCTTTCTTGATTCGGTGGGTGGTGGTGCATGGCCGTTCTTAGTTGGTGGAGCGATCTGTCTGGTTAATTCCGATAACGAACGAGACTCTGTCCTGCTAACTAGGCGGGTAAACCCGGGTCGGCGTGGGCGCGGCGCGGGCGGTTTCGGCCGTCCGCGTCCGCGTTCCCGTCGGCTCGGCCCGGTATCCCCGAACGCGTTCGCCCGTCGTCCACGGCGGTCGTCTGGCGCGGCCGCGCCATCCGCGTCCCGGCGTCGCGGCGGGCGCGCCGTCGGCCGAGGGCGACTCCCGGTCGGCGCGCGCGTGCGTCGCGCGCCGGGCTCCGCGGTGAAGCGCGCCGGGTCCGCGGCCGTCGCCGGCGGATCACGATACGTTACTAGGGCTACCGCCGGCTCCCAGGAGCTTAAACTCTTCTTAGAGGGACAGGCGGCGGACGAAAATAGCCGCACGAGACTGAGCGATAACAGGTCTGTGATGCCCTGAGGTGTTCTGGGCCGCACGCGCTACACTGAAGGAATCAGCGTGTGTTAACGTTCCTGGGCCGACAGGCTTCCGGGTAACCCGCTGAACCTCCTTCGTGCTTAGGGATCGTGGCTTGCAATTTTCCACGTGAACGAGGAATTCCCAGTAAGCGCGAGTCATCAGCTCGCGTTGATTACGTCCTGCCCTTTGTACACACCGCCCGTCGCTACTACCGATTGAACGACCGCAGTGAGGTCTTCGGACTGGACGCGCGTAACTCGGCGCCCCGGGCGCTGGGTCGTCGCGCGACCGGGAAGATGACCGAACTCGGCCGTTAGAGGAAGTAAAAGTCGTAACAAGGTTTCCGTAGGTGAACCTGCGGAAGGATCATTAATGACGGGGCCCACGCGCGCGCGGGTTTTCCCGGTCGTCGTCGGTCCGGCGTTTTCGCGTTCTCCAGCAGAGCGTGTACCACGCCGCCGGCGGCGGGCCGGTTCCTCCGCGCGCTTTTGCGGTCCCAACGTCCGAAACCCGCGGCCGCGCGCGTTCGGCGGGAGCGCACGCACGACCACCGCCGCCTGGCGCGCGTGTTGTTGTGCTGTGCGTCTTTGCGACCGATCGCCCGCGCGCCGCGACCCCCCGACCGACCGGTCGACCCGGGACCGCCCGGGACCGACCGCTAGCAGCGGCCGTGCTCGCGCTGTCTCCGCGTCGACCCGGTCACACACACACACACACACACACAACGCCGTTCGAACGCGCCGCGGCGCGGGTTCGTTGCACCACGGGGTCGTCGCCTGAGAGTGTTTGTGACCACCGTGGTGTGTACTACCGCGCCGCGGAGGTGTTTTTCTTTTCCGATTTATTTATACAAGTCCGAAAAGACGACGACGAAAAAAAAAATAATCCGTGTTTTTTCTTTGCCGTCAGCCGTGTGTGGTGCTGCCGCCTCCTGTGTGCGTACGCGCGCGCGCACACCTCGTCGTTGTGTCCGTAATCTCGGAACTCGCGTGGTGTTCGTGTGCGCCGTGCGTGTACGGGGGCCGACCCTCACCGCGCGCGCGCACTGACCGGAGAAGAAACGCACACCCGACCCCGAACGGCGGATCACTTGGCTCGTGGATCGATGAAGACCGCAGCTATCTGCGCGTCGTCGTGTAATCCGCAGGTTATACGAACATCGACCAGTCGAACGCACATTGCGGCCTCGGTGACCCACGGGTCCCGGGCCACGCCTGTCTGAGGGTCGCATATCGGATACACGGCCAGACCGTTGCGCGTTTATCGCGCGCGAGATTGGCGGCTCGACGCGCGCCCGTCGGCGCCGTGGGTGTTGCTGCGCGACGGCAACCGCCACCGCGCGCTCACCGCCCGCCGCCGGTGCGGTCGTCCGCTCAAGTTTACTGTGACTGTGCAAGACTGTCACGGGTGACGGCGCGCGCGCGCGTCTTCCCCGTCCGCCCGCCGAAGCGGCCGAGCTATACACGCTATGTGTATATCGCTCGCGCGGCCGGCCGGGTCGGTTGAGAAGAGAAGGACGGCGGCACCACCGAACCCCGGTGGTCGTCGTCGACCCCCCCTCTCCGGCTACCGAGAAGCGGACGGCGGGACGACTGCGCAGCGCGCGCGCTCCGACACGATCGCGGCAGACCACTGCACGTCGTCCGTCGTCGTTGCCGGCGACCGGACGACAACACACAAAGAAAAAAAACAGTCACGCGAACGACACAACGAACGCATCATCAACACCGCCACGCGCGTGTGTTGTTGGGCAAGTGTGTAGTTCGTCGTTTCGTTCCGACCTCAGATCAGGCGGGACTACCCGCCGGATTTAAGCATATTAATAAGCGGAGGAAAGAAAACAACCGTGATTCCCCAGTAGCGGCGAGCGAACGGGAAAAGCCCATCGCCGAATCCCGCCGCGCACTTTTGTGCCGCGGCACGTATGGGAGTTGTGGCGTACGGGCCGGCCTCGTTGCCGGGGCGCACGCGACGGTCAAGTCCCCCTTGAACGGGGCCACGGCCCGCAGATGGTGCTAGGCCAGTAGAGGCCGTCGCAGCGTCCGGGATCGGACCGCGCCTTAGAGTCGGGTTGCTTGAGTGCAGCCCGAAGCTGGTGGTAAACTCCATCTAAGGCTAAATACGGCCACGAGACCGATAGTGGACAAGTACCGTGAGGAAAGTTGAAAGAACTTTGAAGAGAGAGTTCACAAGAACGTGAAACCGTTCGGGTGTAAACGGACAGAGCCCGCGAGTCCCCGCCGGGCGAATTCACGGTCGGTCGCCTCGGCGGCCGGCCGGATCTTTCGCCCGGTCAGCGGACGTCGCGACTCGTTGGGCGCCGGCCGAAGGGCCCGGGCGGCGGTTCGTCGCGGCGGTCGCGCTCTCCGGCGCGGCCTGACCGCGCCGAACCCCGGTGCTCCTGGTCGGCTCGCCCGACGGCATGAACCGTCGACTCGGCCCCGTCGCAGGCGGGGTCCCGTCGGTCGGCGACGAGTTTCGGGCTACTTTCCGACCCGTCTTGAAACACGGACCAAGGAGTCTAACGTGTGCGCGAGTCAACGGTCGTCGCGGCGCGCGTGTTTCGCGCGCGCGCGCCGCCGCACGAGAAAACCACGTTTGGCGCAATGAAAGTGAACCGTCTTCGCGGACGGTGCGGACGATGGCCTAGCGACCGAACCCGCCGGCGTTCAAGGTGTCGCGCTGGTCCGCAGTCCGGGGGCGTCTCCGCCAGTGTCGGCCTCGGCCGTCCGGGGGCGCACCCTTAGCGCACACGTTGGTACCCGAAAGATGGTGAACTATGCCTGGCCAGGATGAAGTCAGGGGAAACCCTGATGGAGGTCCGCAGCGATTCTGACGTGCAAATCGATCGTCTGAGCTGGGTATAGGGGCGAAAGACTAATCGAACCATCTAGTAGCTGGTTCCATCCGAAGTTTCCCTCAGGATAGCTGGCGCCGACGTGTCCCAGCCCGTTCGCGGGCGCACGGACGCCGGTGGGACTCCGCGCTGTACGGCGCGGTAACAACACACGCTCGTAACACGGAGGATGTCTCATACGGTAAAGCGAATGATTAGAGGACATTGGGGCCGAAACGACCTCAACCTATTCTCAAACTATAAATGGGTGAGATCGCCGGCTTTACCTGGTACACCGCGTGAACCGCGTGCGAAGCCGGCGACGGAACCCTAGGCGCTTAGTGGGCCATTTTTGGTAAGCAGAACTGGCGCTGCGGGATGAACCGAACGCCGAGTTAAGGCGCCGAAATCGACGCGTATTCAGAGACCATGAAAGGCGTTGGTTGCTGATGACAGCAGGACGGTGGCCATGGAAGTCGGAATCCGCTAAGGAGTGTGTAACAACTCACCTGCCGAAGCAACTAGCTCTGAAAATGGATGGCGCTGGAGCGTCGTGCCTATACTCGGCCGTCGGCGGCACAGTGGGGCCGGCCTCGTGCCGGCCCCGGCAGGCCCCGACGAGTAGGATGGCGCGGCGGTGTGCGTCGAAGGGCAGGTCGCGAGACCGCCTGGAGCCGCCGTCGGTGCAGATCTTGGTGGTAGTAGCAAATACTCGAGAGGGGCCCTCGGGGGCTGCCGTGGAGAAGGGTTTCTTGTGAACAGCCGTTGTCCAAGAGTCAGTCGATCCTAAGCCCGGGGAGAGATCCTCGTACCACGGGCGAAGGCGTTTTCGAATCGTCCATGGGGCGAGAGGGAATCCGGTCCGTATTCCGGAACCCGACGCGGAACCGCTCCCTAGTGTTCGGGGCTCTTTTGTCTCGTCCGGGCGACCGGAATGAACTCGAAGAAGCCGCCGGGGGGTCCGGGAAGAGTTCTCTTTTCTCTGTGAGCGTTGTACGTCCCTGGAATCCTCTAGCCGGGCGATAGGGACGCGAGCGCGAAGAGCACCGCTCGTTGCGGCGGTGTCCGTGACCCCCACGCGGACCTTGAAAATTCGAGAGAGGGCCACGCGGAGTCTTCGCGTCGGTTCGTACCGATATCCGCAGCAGGTCTCCGAGGTGAGCAGCCTCTAGCCGCATAGAATAATGTAGGTA
>JAMBTI010000061.1:17500-27500 GCA_032441825.1 Chaetogeoica ovagalla | reverse complement strand
AGTACCGACATCACATAATGCATTTATGCAGTTCGCATTTCACCAATGTCTGAAGAGAACATCGGTCCTACCGGAGTTCGGACTACTTTTTATTTTATTCCCCCCCCCCCTTTCAACGCAGTCTCGCGGCCAAGGCCGGCAGAGGTCACGGTGACCCTCTCGGTGCCGACGAACGCCCCGTAATCCCGTTTGTGATGCGCGGGAACGGATTAACGAGATTCTCGCTGTCCCTATATTTCGGCGGGCGCGCGACGGCAGTGGTTGCGTCCGAAGTGTGCTCCGCGGATAATCGAGTTGCTCTTGGGAACAAGTTTGGGTTTGTTTTTTTTTTTTGCGTTCTACGCATTGAAAAATTCGTCTCGGGGAAAGTAACCCTCACTCGGTCTTGGCGCGCGCCTATCCGCGGCACCACCGACCAATTGCGCAGACCGAGAGGAGGCGGCACAGTGCGAATCGCGTGACGGTGTAACGCCCACTTCGGCCAATCACGTGTCGGCAGCGACAATAACACGGCGGATGATAACGACAATTTAATTGCTTTTCAATTGATTTATGGCACGTGCCGAGATAAATTCCCTGACACGTGCCACAATTTTTTTCAACTTTCTCTACCGCTCGAACACCTAACACCACGATTGGAATTAAACAATACACAATACAAACACAAGATAGAAAAAACGATGTAGCAGAGGTGTTTCTCTCTTACGTCATCATGTAAATGATATAAACATTGTTTTAATAATTTTCATAACAAAAAATATTATATCCTATGATGCATACATGAAAAAAATTTCCTGAAATTTCAGGGGAAGACCCGATCCTCATAAGTATGTTACTGAATTATGTGGACAACACATATTCAAAAAATTGTCAAGTTTTTATTTGTATTTATTTATTTATTTTTTATTTTTTTATTTTTATTTTTTATTTTTTTATATTTTATTTTTTCAATTTTTTTTTTTTTTCAATTTTTTTTATATTTTTTTTTTTAATTTTTTTAACTTTTTTATTTATTTTTAGTTTTTATTTTTTTAATTTTTTTAATTTTTTTATTTTTTTTTTAATTTTTTTAAATTTTTTTTTTTTAATTTTTTTTAACTTTTTTTTATTTATTTTTTAGTTTTTTTATTTTTTAAATTTTATTTTTTTTAAATTTTTTTTTATTTTTTTTAACTTTTTTTTAATTTTTTTTTTTATTTATATATATATTTTTTTTATTATTATTTTTTTTTTTAATTTTTTTTTTTTTTTATTTTTTTTTTTTTTTTTATTTTTTTTTATTTTTTTTAAATTTTTTTTTTTTATTTTTTTATAATATAAAGTAAGATGAGTTGCCTATATAGTACTCTTTAGAAAATGACCGATTTAGGAAAGTTTTTCCATTTAGAAAGAAACCTCCTTAGAAACAACTATTAGGAATTACGTATAAAATCCGGTGGATTTCTCTCTTACGTCATCATGTAAATGATATAAACAATGTTTTAATAATTTTCATAACAAAAAATATTATATCCTATGATGCATATATGTATGTAGCAGAGGTGTTTCTCGCCCGATCTTTGAGTTCAAGGCAGATTTGGACTCTTTGTTACAAGGCGAATCCTCCGGTACCCCGAACACAAAAAACGGACTTTTTAAACTCGGTACACACAACAAAACGCGGAGAGACGCACAAAGCACGGTGTTCACTCACCTAACCTAATGTGTGCTGTCGTCAGGTGCGCGCCACTATTTGGGCCACATGTCAAAGTGAGTGGGTGTATTGCCGATTTTGACGAAAAAAAAAAAAATGTGTCAGTTGCTGGTTAGGTTAGTGTTAATATAATAAGGTAACCTAACCTAACCCAACAACTCAGGCAATTGGACCAGGAGTGTTCTCGTGTCCCCCCCCTTATATTATTTGAATTATCAGAGTAATATATCAGAGAAATTCGCAAAGATTTAAAATAATATAAAGGTTGCATTTAATACTAATAATAATTTATAAAGCAAAACGATTTCCAAATATTTAATATTTAAATACTTACGACAAAATTGGTGTCGTATACTTCCCTAGAGATTAATCGGGAAAACTTCTGTAGAAATTTTTTTTCTGGCAAATTCTTCTCATACTTTCAGTAACACTACAAAGACAAAATTGGTGTCGAACGCTTCCCTAGAGAATAATCTGGAAAACTTCCGTTGGAATTTTCTGCCGAGCAAATTTTATTCTTACTCCCAGTAACTCTACAAAGACAAAATTAGTGTCAAATACTTCCCTAGAGAATAATCGGAAACACTTCAGAAGTAATTTTCTGACAAGCAAATTTTTCTTTTACTTTTAGTAACTCCACAACGATAAAATTGGTGTCGAACGCTTCCTTAGTGTAAAATCAGGAAAACCTCCGTATGAATTTTCTATATATATACGTGTAATAAAAAATATATACACATGTATATATATATGTGTGTGTGTGTGTTTATTTACTCTATGTATATTTTTTAATAAATTATTATTACTCGATCACATTGTTGTCGATAAGTCGAGAAATGTCGGTGAAACCGGTTGGAATACGAATATGTATACGTGTGTGTGTGTGTTTTTATTGTTTTTCGGCGGGCGGAAAGAATTGTTTGTTAAAAGGCTGGAATGTGATGGGAAGTTGTCGGGGGTCGGTGTCCCGGCGAGACGGTCCTCGGACCGTCCGCCGGTTGCACGACCGCCGAATACAGCATCGCCACGGGCGACGCCGACGGGAGCACGGTCGTCGGTGAACGAACGGGGTCTCCGCCGCGCCTCCGCCGCAGCAGCAGCAGCAGCGGCACACCGCTGGTCGTGCGTCGTCGTTGTGTTCCGTCCCGCGTTCGCGCGCGGGTTGGAGCCGCGCGGCCGCGGTCCGTGTGTGTGCCCCGCCTGTGTTGTGTGCGTGCGCCGCGCGCGCACGCCTCGTCGTCCGACGGCTGGACTGTGTTTCGTCCGTCGCCGTTTTGTGTGTTTTTTTTGGTGTGTGGTGTTTTTGCCGCATGCGCGTGTTTTGGGGTGCTTTCTTTTTGGTGCCCAGCGCGCGCGTGTCGCGTCGTCGGGTCCGTGTTTGTTTTTGTCGTCGTGTGTTTTTTTGTTGTTTGTTTCGCGCACGCGCGACGTTTGGGCGACACCGCGCTCTCTGCTGCCCGTGTGGCAGTAGAGTAGTTTTGCGTGTTGTCGTCGTCGTCGGTTGTCCGTCGGTGGTTCTCCCGTCGGTTTGACCGCGCGTGTTCTCGCAACAACACAAATTACACCGTTTTTTGACGATATATCACACGCACGCCTCGTCGTCACGCCACCACAACACCGGGCACACGACGCGCGCGGCGGGTTTGACAAAACGGTCTGTTTTGCGTCCCCGCCCGGCCGGTCGACCCATAATCCAATATACAGCACCGTGTTTGTGTGTTTTTTCATACCAACAACATTTAGTTGTGCGTGTGTTCCGAGTGGCAAAAACTCCTCCTCTCGTCCTGAACGAGTGGAGAAACGAGAAAACCAAGTATGTGTTATACGAGTCGAGACGACTCCCGCTGCCGTTCCGCGAAAATACGAGCGCACGTAGCCCGCGCAGTCACGTCGCGGCCGGCCACAGTCGCCGAGCCCGGCGGACGCCGGGGCGAAGCCCCGGGACGACGGACGTCGCGTCGCGTCCCGGCTTCCCCCGCTGTTCACGGCTGGGGACCGATATTGAAATAATAACACACACAACACATACATGTACAACGAAAAGAGAAAGTAGTGTGTGTGTGTGTATTATAGAAAAAAATATTTTGCATGTTTGTGTTGTGAGTGTGTTTTTGACTTGCGGTCATTTTTTTTTTTTCCCATTCTTGTCGTCGTCGCGTGTGGGCAACAACCACAACAACTCTCTTTTTTTGTGTATTCCATATATATTTTTCTTTTGTATATATCTCTCGAGATCCGAGGGTGAAAAAAGAAGTTAAATGTGTGTGTGTGTATTCAAGAGAAGACAGCAAGTTGTGAATCCCGTCGCGCGTGTCGTCAAGAAGGGAAGATGGAAAGACACCACCGTCGTGTCGTTCCCCCTACCCGGTCGCCGTCGTCTCCACACCACGGCTGGTCGTCGTTTTTTCTCGTCGTCGTCCGAGGACCGCCGCCCGGCGTGCGCGCGCGTGTGTCCACGCACTATGCTCGCATGCAATAATAATACTACTATATAACGGGTACCACCACCCCAAGAACGCGCGAGCGCGGTCTGTGGTGTGTGGTCCGTTGTGTGTGTGGTGTTTAGCGTGTGTGTGTGTGTGTGCGCGCGCGCGCGTCCCGGTAGGTGTGTAGCGCGTAGAAGAAGCAAAGTAAGTTAGTTAATAATCCTCGCCGACGTAACGAACGAGACGACGACACTTTGTGTGCCCTACCGTGTGCAATGTGTGTGTGTGTGGGCGACGACACTGGGGTGGGGGTTGGCCACGCAAAACGCACAACAACAACAACAGCAGCAAACAACACCACGCGGTGGTCGGTCGCACGCGCGCGCACCACGCGCGTGCGACCGGTCCGGCGCTGGGAAGCAGCCGCAGGGCGCGCGACCGCGGTGTGCCGACGCGCTCGCCTCGCCGCGCGCCTCGCGCGTCTTCTTAACCCAAACAGCACACGAGTTCCCTGGTTGATCCTGCCAGTAGTCATATGCTTGTCTCAAAGATTAAGCCATGCATGTCTCAGTGCAAGCCGCATTAAGGTGAAACCGCGAAAGGCTCATTAAATCAGTTGTGGTTCCTTAGATCGTACCCAAGTTACTTGGATAACTGTGGTAATTCTAGAGCTAATACATGCCGACAGAGTTCCGACCGTCGCGGCGCTCGCACGTCCGTGTGTGCGTCGCGCGCGGGAGGAACGCTTTTATTAGATCAAAACCGGCCCGTCGCGTCGCGCCTCGCGCGCGTCCCGATCGCGGCCCGCGCAAAGACCTGGTGACTCTGAATAACTTCGAGCTGATCGCACGGTCCCCGTACCGGCGACGCATCTTTCAAATGTCTGCCTTATCAACTGTCGACGGTAGGTTCCATGCCTACCGTGGTGGTAACAGGTAACGGGAATCAGGGTTCGATTCCGGAGGGAGCCTGAGAAACGGCTACCACATCCAAGGAAGGCAGCAGGCGCGCAAATTACCCACTCCCGGAACGGGAGGTAGTGACGAAAAATAACGATACGGGACTCATCCGAGGCCCCGTAATCGGAATGAGAACACTTTAAAACCTTTAAACGAGGATCAATTGGAGGGCAAGTCTGGTGCCAGCAGCCGCGGTAATTCCAGCTCCAATAGCGTATATTAAAGTTGTTGCGGTTAAAAAGCTCGTAGTCGGATCTGTGTCTGGGCGGTGTCGGACCACCCTGGCGGCCCGGCGTGTCGCGCGCGTGCGGTCGCGGCGCGGGACCACTCGTCCCGTCGTCGGGGTCGCCGCCGCGCTCGTCGGCCGTCTCGGGGTGTTAGTTACCGGCACGTCGGCCGGACGTATTGTCGGCAGGCGGACACGTGTCCCGGGTGCCCGGCTGCCGCGCGGCCACCGCGTCGCGCGGCCGCCGGTGCTCGTCGACGGCGGCCGCCTACTCCAATCTTGCTGCGCGGTGCTCTTTACCGAGTGCCGTCGGCGGGCCGACACGTTTACTTTGAACAAATTAGAGTGCTCAAAGCAGGCTCGAATCTGGCGGGCCGGCCTCGCGGCCGTCCCGTCAAAAGGCCCTGAATACTGGTCGCATGGAATAATGGAACAAGACCTCGGTCCCGCGCATCTCCGCCCACCGCGGGCGCGCAACCGCCCCACCCGGGGCGTTTCCGTGCGCGGGCCGCCGGGTCCGCGGGCGCCCGTCGCCCGCGGCTCGCCGGGCCGGTTTTCGGGACCGGAGGTAATGATCAACAGAGACGGGCGGGGGCATTCGTACCGAGACGTTAGAGGTGAAATTCTTGGATCGTCTCGAGACGAACTGACGCGAAAGCATTTGCCAAGTACGTTCTCGTATGATCAAGAACGAAAGTTAGAGGTTCGAAGGCGATCAGATACCGCCCTAGTTCTAACTGTAAACGATGCCAGCTAGCGATCCGCCGGCGTTTCATTAACGACCCGGCGGGCGGCTTCCGAAACCGAAGCTTTTCGGTTCCGGGGGAAGTATGATTGCAAAGTTGAAACTTAAAGGAATTGACGGAAGGGCACCACCAGGAGTGGAGCCTGCGGCTTAATTTGACTCAACACGGGAAACCTCACCAGGCCCGGACACCGGAAAGATTGACAGATTGAGAGCTCTTTCTTGATTCGGTGGGTGGTGGTGCATGGCCGTTCTTAGTTGGTGGAGCGATCTGTCTGGTTAATTCCGATAACGAACGAGACTCTGTCCTGCTAACTAGGCGGGTAAACCCGGGTCGGCGTGGGCGCGGCGCGGGCGGTTTCGGCCGTCCCGCGTCCGCGTTCCCGTCGGCTCGGCCCGGTATCCCCGAACGCGTTCGCCCGTCGTCCACGGCGGTCGTCTGGCGCAGCCGCGCCATCCGCGTCCCGGCGTCGCGGCGGGCGCGCCGTCGGCCGGGGGGCGACTCCCGGTCGGCGCGCGCGTGCGTCGCGCGCCGGGCTCCGCGGTGAAGCGCGCCGGGTCCGCGGCCGTCGCCGGCGGATCACGATACGTTACTAGGGCTACCGCCGGCTCCCAGGAGCTTAAACTCTTCTTAGAGGGACAGGCGGCGGACGAAAATAGCCGCACGAGACTGAGCGATAACAGGTCTGTGATGCCCTTAGATGTTCTGGGCCGCACGCGCGCTACACTGAAGGAATCAGCGTGTGTTAACGTTCCTGGGCCGACAGGCTTCCGGGTAACCCGCTGAACCTCCTTCGTGCTTAGGGATCGTGGCTTGCAATTTTCCACGTGAACGAGGAATTCCCAGTAAGCGCGAGTGATCTGCTCGCGTTGATTACGTCCGTGCGCTTAGTACTCACCGCCCTTCGCTAATACCGATTGTACGACCGCAGTGAGGTCTTCGGACTGGACGCGCGTATCTCGGCGCCCCGGGCGCTGGGTCGTCGCGCGACCGGGAAGATGACCGAACTCGGCCGTGTAGAGGAAGTAAAAGTCGTAACAAGGTTTCCGTAGGTGAACCTGCGGAAGGATCATTAATGACGGGGCCCACGCGCGCGCGGGTTTTCCCGGTCGTCGTCGGTCCGGCGTTTTCGCGTTCTCCAGCAGAGCGTGTACCACGCCGCCGGCGGCGGGCCGGTTCCTCCGCGCGCTTTTGCGGTCCCAACGTCCGAAACCCGCGGCCGCGCGCGTTCGGCGGGAGCGCACGCACGACCACCGCCGCCTGGCGCGCGTGTTGTTGTGCTGTGCGTCTTTGCGACCGATCGCCCGCGCGCCGCGACCCCCCGACCGACCGGTCGACCCGGGACCGCCCGGGACCGACCGCTAGCAGCGGCCGTGCTCGCGCTGTCTCCGCGTCGACCCGGTCACACACACACACACACACACACAACGCCGTTCGAACGCGCCGCGGCGCGGGTTCGTTGCACCACGGGGTCGTCGCCGGCGAGAGTTTGTGACCACCGTGGTGTGTACTACCGCGCCGCGGAGGTTGTTTTCTTTTCCGATTTATTTATACAAGTCCGAAAAGACGACGACGAAAAAAAAAATAATCCGTGTTTTTTCTTTGCCGTCAGCCGTGTGTGGTGCTGCCGCCTCCTGTGTGCGTACGCGCGCGCGCGCACACCTCGTCGTTGTGTCCGTAATCTCGGAACTCGCGTGGTGTTCGTGTGCGCCGTGCGTGTACGGGGGCCGACCCTCACCGCGCGCGCGCACTGACCGGAGAAGAAACGCACACCCGACCCCGAACGGCGGATCACTTGGCTCGTGGATCGATGAAGACCGCAGCTATCTGCGCGTCGTCGTGTAATCCGCAGGTTATACGAACATCGACCAGTCGAACGCACATTGCGGCCTCGGTGACCCACGGGTCCCGGGCCACGCCTGTCTGAGGGTCGCATATCGGATACACGGCCAGACCGTTGCGCGTTTATCGCGCGCGAGATTGGCGGCTCGACGCGCGCCCGTCGGCGCCGTGGGTGTTGCTGCGCGACGGCAACCGCCACCGCGCGCACCCCGCCCGCCGCCGGTGCGGTCGTCCGCTCAAGTTTACTGTGACTGTGCAAGACTGTCACGGGTGACGGCGCGCGCGCGCGTCTTCCCCGTCCGCCCGCCGAAGCGGCCGAGCTATACACGCTATGTGTATATCGCTCGCGCGGCCGGCCGGGTCGGTTGAGAAGAGAGAAGGACGGCGGCACCACCGAACCCCGGTGGTCGTCGTCGACCCCCCCTCTCCGGCTACCGAGAAGCGGACGGCGGGACGACTGCGCAGCGCGCGCGCTCCGACACGATCGCGGCAGACCACTGCACGTCGTCCGTCGTCGTTGCCGGCGACCGGACGACAACACACAAAGAAGAAAAAAAAAACAGTCACGCGAACGACACAACGAACGCATCATCAACACCGCCACGCGCGTGTGTTGTTGGGCAAGTGTGTAGTTCGTCGTTTCGTTCCGACCTCAGATCAGGCGGGACTACCCGCCGGATTTAAGCATATTAATAAGCGGAGGAAAAGAAAACAACCGTGATTCCCCCAGTAGCGGCGAGCGAACCGGGAAAAGCCCATCGCCGAATGCCGCCGCGCACTTTTGTGCCGCGGCACGTATGGGAGTTGTGGCGTACGGGCCGGCCTCGTTGCCGGGGCGCACGCGACGGTCCAAGTCCCCCTTGAACGGGGCCACGGCCCGCAGATGGTGCTAGGCCAGTAGAGGCCGTCGCAGCGTCCCGGGATCGGACCGCGCCTTAGAGTCGGGTTGCTTGAGAGTGCAGCCCGAAGCTGGTGGTAAACTCCATCTAAGGCTAAATACGGCCACGAGACCGATAGTGGACAAGTACCGTGAGGAAAGTTGAAAAGAACTTTGAAGAGAGAGTTCACAAGAACGTGAAACCGTTCGGGTGTAAACGGACAGAGCCCGCGAGTCCCCGCCGGGCGAATTCACGGTCGGTCGCCTCGGCGGCCGGCCGGATCTTTCGCCCGGTCAGCGGACGTCGCGACTCGTTGGGCGCCGGCCGAAGGGCCCGGGCGGCGGTTCGTCGCGGCGGTCGCGCTCTCCGGCGCGGCCTGACCGCGCCGAACCCCGGTGCTCCTGGTCGGCTCGCCCGACGGCATGAACCGTCGACTCGGCCCCGTCGCAGGCGGGGTCCCGTCGGTCGGCGACGAGTTTCGGGCTACTTTCCGACCCGTCTTGAAACACGGACCAAGGAGTCTAACGTGTGCGCGAGTCAACGGTCGTCGCGGCGCGCGTGTTTCGCGCGCGCGCGCCGCCGCACGAGAAAACCACGTTTGGCGCAATGAAAGTGAACCGTCTTCGCGGACGGTGCGGACGATGGCCTAGCGACCGAACCCGCCGGCGTTCAAGGTGTCGCGCTGGTCCGCAGTCCGGTGGCGTCTCCGCCAGTGTCGGCCTCGGCCGTCCGGGCGCACCCTTAGCGCACACGTTGGTACCCGAAAGATGGTGAACTATGCCTGGCCAGGATGAAGTCAGGGGAAACCCTGATGGAGGTCCGCAGCGATTCTGACGTGCAAATCGATCGTCTGAGCTGGGTATAGGGGCGAAAGACTAATCGAACCATCTAGTAGCTGGTTCCATCCGAAGTTTCCCTCAGGATAGCTGGCGCCGACGTGTCCCAGCCCGTTCGCGGGCGCACGGACGCCGGTGGGACTCCGCGCTGTACGGCGCGGTAACAACACACGCTCGTAACACGGAGGATGTCTCATACGGTAAAGCGAATGATTAGAGGACATTGGGGCCGAAACGACCTCAACCTATTCTCAAACTATAAATGGGTGAGATCGCCGGCTTTACCTGGTACACCGCGTGAACCGCGTGCGAAGCCGGCGACGGAACCCTAGGCGCTTAGTGGGCCATTTTTGGTAAGCAGAACTGGCGCTGCGGGATGAACCGAACGCCGAGT
>JAMBTI010000061.1:5000-12500 GCA_032441825.1 Chaetogeoica ovagalla | reverse complement strand
AGACGCACAAAGCACGGTGTTCACTCACCTAACCTAATGTGTGCTGTCGTCAGGTGCGCGCCACTATTTGGGCCACATGTCAAAGTGAGTGGGTGTATTGCCGATTTTGACGAAAAAAAAAAAAATGTGTCAGTTGCTGGTTAGGTTAGTGTTAATATAATAAGGTAACCTAACCTAACCCAACGGCTCAGGCAATTGGACCAGGGAGTGTTCTCGTGTCCCCCCCCTTATATTATTTGAATTATCAGAGTAATATATCAGAGAAATTCGCAAAGATTTAAAATAATATAAAGGTTGCATTTAATACTAATAATAATTTATAAAGCAAAACGATTTCCAAATATTTAATATTTAAATACTTACGACAAAATTGGTGTCGTATACTTCCCTAGAGATTAATCGGGAAAACTTCTGTAGAAATTTTTTTTCTGGCAAATTCTTCTCATACTTTCAGTAACACTACAAAGACAAAATTGGTGTCGAACGCTTCCCTAGAGAATAATCTGGAAAACTTCCGTTGGAATTTTCTGCCGAGCAAATTTTATTCTTACTCCCAGTAACTCTACAAAGACAAAATTAGTGTCAAATACTTCCCTAGAGAATAATCGGAAACACTTCAGAAGTAATTTTCTGACAAGCAAATTTTTCTTTTACTTTTAGTAACTCCACAACGATAAAATTGGTGTCGAACGCTTCCTTAGTGTAAAATCAGGAAAACCTCCGTATGAATTTTCTATATATATACGTGTAATAAAAAATATATACACATGTATATATATATGTGTGTGTGTGTTTATTTACTCTATGTATATTTTTTAATAAATTATTATTACTCGATCACATTGTTGTCGATAAGTCGAGAAATGTCGGTGAAACCGGTTGGAATACGAATATGTATACGTGTGTGTGTGTGTTTTTATTGTTTTTCGGCGGGCGGAAAAATTGTTTGTTAAAGGCTGGAATGTGATGGGAAGTTGTCGGGGGTCGGGGTCCCGGCGCGACGGTCCTCGGACCGTCCGCCGGTAGCACGACCGCCGACTACCGCCTCGCCACGGGCGACGCCGCCGGGAGCACGGTCGTCGGTGAACGAACGGGTCTCCGCCGCGCGCCTCCGCCGCAGCAGCAGCAGCAGCAGCGGCACACCGCTGGTCGCGCGTCGTCGTTGTGTTCCGTCCCGCGTTCGCGCGCGGGTAAAGCCGCGCGGCCGCGGTCGGTGTGTGTGTGCCCCGCCTGTGTTGTGTGCGTGCGCCGCGCGCGCGCCTCAAATCGTCCGACACGGCTGGACTGTGTTTCGTCCGTCGCCGTTTTGTGTGTTTTTGGTGTGTGGTGTTTTGCCGCATGCGCGTGTTTTAGGGTGCTTTCTTTTTGGTGCCCAGCGCGCGCGTGTCGCGTCGTCAGGTCCGTGTTTGTTTTTGTCGTCGTGTGTTTTTGTTGTTTGTTTCGCGCACGCGCGACGTTTGAGCGACACCGCGCTCTCTGCTGCCCGTGTGGCAGTAGAGTAGTTTTGCGTGTTGTCGTCGTCGTCGGTTGTCCGTCGGTGGTTCTCCCGTCGGTTTGACCGCGCGTGTGTGTTCGCAACAACACAAATTACACCGTTTTTGACGATATATCACACGCACGCCTCGTCGTCACGCCACCACAACACCGGGCACACGACGCGCGCGGCGGGTTTGACAAAACGGTCTGTTTTGCGTCCCCGCCCGGCCGGTCGACCCATAATCAATATACAGCACCGTGTTTGTGTGTTTTCATACCAACAACATTTAGTTGTGCGTGTGTTTCGAGTGGCAAAAACTCCTCTCTCGTCTGAACGGTGGAAGAAACGAGAAAACCAATTATGTGTTATACGAGTCGAGACGAGTCCCGCTGCCGTTCCGCGTAATTACGCGCGCTCGTAGCCCGCGCAGTCACGTCGCGGCCGGCCACAGTCGTCGAGCCCGGCGGACGCCGGGGCGAAGCCCCGGGACGACGGACGTCGCGTCGCGTCCCGGCTTCCCCCGCTGTTCACGGCTGGGGACCGATATTGAAATAATAACACACACAACACATACATGTACAACGAAAAGAGAAAGTAGTGTGTGTGTGTGTATTATAGAAAAAAATATTTTGCATGTTTGTGTTGTGAGTGTGTTTTTGACTTGCGGTCATTTTTTTTTTTTCCCATTCTTGTCGTCGTCGCGTGTGGGCAACAACCACACAACAACTCTCTTTTTTTGTGTATTCCATATATATTTTTCTTTTGTATATATCTCTCGAGATCCGAGGGTGAAAAAAGAAGTTAAATGTGTGTGTGTGTATTCAAGAGAAGACAGCAAGTTGTGAATCCCGTCGCGCGTGTCGTCAAGAAGGGAAGATGGAAAGACACCACCGTCGTGTCGTTCCCCCTACCCGGTCGCCGTCGTCTCCACACCACGGCTGGTCGTCGTTTTTTCTCGTCGTCGTCCGAGGACCGCCGCCCGGCGTGCGCGCGCGTGTGTCCACGCACTATGCTCGCATGCAATAATAATACTACTATATAACGGGTACCACCACCCCAAGAACGCGCGAGCGCGGTCTGTGGTGTGTGGTCCGTTGTGTGTGTGGTGTTTAGCGTGTGTGTGTGTGTGTGCGCGCGCGCGCGTCCCGGTAGGTGTGTAGCGCGTAGAAGAAGCAAAGTAAGTTAATAATCCTCGCCGACGTAACGAACGAGACGACGACACTTTGTGTGCCCTACCGTGTGCAATGTGTGTGTGTGTGGGCGACGACACTGGGGTGGGGGTTGGCCACGCAAAACGCACAACAACAACAACAGCAGCAAACAACACCACGCGGTGGTCGGTCGCACGCGCGCCACCCCCGCGCGGTCGCGACCGGTCCGGCGCTGGGAAGCAGCCGCAGGGCGCGCGACCGCGGTGTGCCGACGCGCTCGCCTCGCCGCGCGCCTCGCGCGTCTTCTTAACCCAAACAGCACACGAGTTCCCTGGTTGATCCTGCCAGTAGTCATATGCTTGTCTCAAAGATTAAGCCATGCATGTCTCAGTGCAAGCCGCATTAAGGTGAAACCGCGAAAGGCTCATTAAATCAGTTGTGGTTCCTTAGATCGTACCCAAGTTACTTGGATAACTGTGGTAATTCTAGAGCTAATACATGCCGACAGAGTTCCGACCGTCGCGGCGCTCGCACGTCCGTGTGTGCGTCGCGCGCGGAAGAACGCTTTATTAGATCAAAACCGGCCCGTCGCGTCGCGCCTCGCGCGCGTCCCGATCGCGGCCCGCGCAAAGACCTGGTGACTCTGAATAACTTCGAGCTGATCGCACGGTCCCCGTACCGGCGACGCATCTTTCAAATGTCTGCCTTATCAACTGTCGACGGTAGGTTCCATGCCTACCGTGGTGGTAACAGGTAACGGGGAATCAGGGTTCGATTCCGGAGGAGCCTGAGAAACGGCTACCACATCCAAGGAAGGCAGCAGGCGCGCAAATTACCCACTCCCGGAACGGGGAGGTAGTGACGAAAAATAACGATACGGGACTCATCCGAGGCCCCGTAATCGGAATGAGAACACTTTAAAACCTTTAAACGAGGATCAATTGGAGGGCAAGTCTGGTGCCAGCAGCCGCGGTAATTCCAGCTCCAATAGCGTATATTAAAGTTGTTGCGGTTAAAAAGCTCGTAGTCGGATCTGTGTCTGGGCGGTGTCGGACCACCCTGGCGGCCCGGCGTGTCGCGCGCGTGCGGTCGCGGCGCGGGACCACTCGTCCGTCGTCGGGGTCGCCGCCGCGCTCGTCGGCCGTCTCGGGGTGTTAGTTACCGGCACGTCGGCCGGACGTATTGTCGGCAGGCGGACACGTGTCCCGGGTGCCCGGCTGCCGCGCGCCACCGCGTCGCGCGGCCGCCGGTGCTCGTCGACGGCGGCCGCCTACTCCAATCTTGCTGCGCGGTGCTCTTTACCGAGTGCCGTCGGCGGGCCGACACGTTTACTTTGAACAAATTAGAGTGCTCAAAGCAGGCTCGAATCTGGCGGGCCGGCCTCGCGGCCGTCCCGACAAAGGCCCTGAATACTGGTCGCATGGAATAATGGAACAAGACCTCGGTCCCGCGCATCTCCGCCCACCGCGGGCGCGCAAGCCGCCCCACCCGGGGCGTTTCCGTGCGCGGGCCGCCGGGTCCGCAGGCGCCCGTCGCCCGCGGCTCTCGCCGAGGCCGGTTTTCGGGACCGGAGGTAATGATCAACAGAGACGGGCGGGCGGGCATTCGTACCGAGACGTTAGAGGTGAAATTCTTGGATCGTCTCGAGACGAACTGACGCGAAAGCATTTGCCAAGTACGTTCTCGTATGATCAAGAACGAAAGTTAGAGGTTCGAAGGCGATCAGATACCGCCCTAGTTCTAACTGTAAACGATGCCAGCTAGCGATCCGCCGGCGTTTCATTAACGACCCGGCGGGCAGCTTCCGAAACCGAAGCTTTTCGGTTCCGGGGGAAGTATGATTGCAAAGTTGAAACTTAAAGGAATTGACGGAAGGGCACCACCAGGAGTGGAGCCTGCGGCTTAATTTGACTCAACACGGGAAACCTCACCAGGCCCGGACACCGGAAAGATTGACAGATTGAGAGCTCTTTCTTGATTCGGTGGGTGGTGGTGCATGGCCGTTCTTAGTTGGTGGAGCGATCTGTCTGGTTAATTCCGATAACGAACGAGACTCTGTCCTGCTAACTAGGCGGGTAAACCCGGGTCGGCGTGGGCGCGGCGCGGGCGGTTTCGGCCGTCCCGCGTCCGCGTTCCCGTCGGCTCGGCCCGGTATCCCCGAACGCGTTCGCCCGTCGTCCACGGCGGTCGTCTGGCGCGGCCGCGCCATCCGCGTCCCGGCGTCGCGGCGGGCGCGCCGTCGGCCGAGGGCGACTCCCGGTCGGCGCGCGCGTGCGTCGCGCGCCGGGCTCCGCGGTGAAGCGCGCCGGGTCCGCGGCCGTCGCCGGCGGATCACGATACGTTACTAGGGCTACCGCCGGCTCCCAGGAGCTTAAACTCTTCTTAGAGGGACAGGCGGCGGACGAAAATAGCCGCACGAGACTGAGCGATAACAGGTCTGTGATGCCCTTAGATGTTCTGGGCCGCACGCGCGCTACACTGAAGGAATCAGCGTGTGTTAACGTTCCTGGGCCGACAGGCTTCCGGGTAACCCGCTGAACCTCCTTCGTGCTTAGGGATCGTGGCTTGCAATTTTTCCACGTGAACGAGGAATTCCCAGTAAGCGCGAGTCATCAGCTCGCGTTGATTACGTCCCTGCCCTTTGTACACACCGCCCGTCGCTACTACCGATTGAACGACCGCAGTGAGGTCTTCGGACTGGACGCGCGTAACTCGGCGCCCCGGGCGCTGGGTCGTCGCGCGACCGGGAAGATGACCGAACTCGGCCGTTAGAGGAAGTAAAAGTCGTAACAAGGTTTCCGTAGGTGAACCTGCGGAAGGATCATTAATGACGGGGCCCACGCGCGCGCGGTTTTCCCGGTCGTCGTCGGTCCGGCGTTTTCGCGTTCTCCAGCAGAGCGTGTACCACGCCGCCGGCGGCGGTTCCTCCGCGCGCTTTTGCGGTCCCAACGTCCGAAACCCGCGGCCGCGCGCGTTCGGCGGGAGCGCACGCACGACCACCGCCGCCTGGCGCGCGTGTTGTTGTGCTGTGCGTCTTTGCGACCGATCGCCCGCGCGCCGCGACCCCCCGACCGACCGGTCGACCCGGGACCGCCCGGGACCGACCGCTAGCAGCGGCCGTGCTCGCGCTGTCTCCGCGTCGACCCGGTCACACACACACACACAACGCCGTTCGAACGCGCCGCGGCGCGGGTTCGTTGCACCACGGGGTCGTCGCCTGAGAGTGTTTGTGACCACCGTGGTGTGTACTACCGCGCCGCGGAGGTGTTTTTCTTTTCCGATTTATTTATACAAGTCCGAAAAGACGACGACGAAAAAAAAAATAATCCGTGTTTTTTCTTTGCCGTCAGCCGTGTGTGGTGCTGCCGCCTCCTGTGTGCGTACGCGCGCGCGCGCACCGTCGTTGTGTCCGTAATCTCGGAACTCGCGTGGTGTTCGTGTGCGCCGTGCGTGTACGGGGGCCGACCCTCACCGCGCGCGCGCACTGACCGGAGAAGAAACGCACACCCGACCCCGAACGGCGGATCACTTGGCTCGTGGATCGATGAAGACCGCAGCTATCTGCGCGTCGTCGTGTAATCCGCAGGTTATACGAACATCGACCAGTCGAACGCACATTGCGGCCTCGGTGACCCACGGGTCCCGGGCCACGCCTGTCTGAGGTCGCATATCGGATACACGGCCAGACCGTTGCGCGTTTATCGCGCGCGAGATTGGCGGCTCGACGCGCGCCCGTCGGCGCCGTGGGTGTTGCTGCGCGACGGCAACCGCCACCGCGCGCACCCCGCCCGCCGCCGGTGCGGTCGTCCGCTCAAGTTTACTGTGACTGTGCAAGACTGTCACGGGTGACGGCGCGCGCGCGCGTCTTCCCCGTCCGCCCGCCGAAGCGGCCGAGCTATACACGCTATGTGTATATCGCTCGCGCGGCCGGCCGGGTCGGTTGAGAAGAGAGAAGGACGGCGGCACCACCGAACCCCGGTGGTCGTCGTCGACCCCCCCTCTCCGGCTACCGAGAAGCGGACGGCGGGACGACTGCGCAGCGCGCGCGCTCCGACACGATCGCGGCAGACCACTGCACGTCGTCCGTCGTCGTTGCCGGCGACCGGACGACAACACACAAAGAAGAAAAAAAAAACAGTCACGCGAACGACACAACGAACGCATCATCAACACCGCCACGCGCGTGTGTTGTTGGGCAAGTGTGTAGTTCGTCGTTTCGTTCCGACCTCAGATCAGGCGGGACTACCCGCCGGATTTAAGCATATTAATAAGCGGAGGAAAACAACCGTGATTCCCCCAGTAGCGGCGAGCGAACAGGGAAAAGCCCATCGCCGAATCCCGCCGCGCACTTTTGTGCCGCGGCACGTATGGGAGTTGTGGCGTACGGGCCGGCCTCGTTGCCGGGGCGCACGCGACGGTCCAAGTCCCCCTTGAACGGGGCCACGGCCCGCAGATGGTGCTAGGCCAGTAGAGGCCGTCGCAGCGTCCCGGGATCGGACCGCGCCTTAGAGTCGGGTTGCTTGAGTGCTGCCCGAAGGTGGTGGTAAACTGCATCTAAGGCTAAATAAGGCGACGAGACAGATAGTGGACAAGTACAGTGATGGAAAGTTGAAAAGAACTTTGAAGAGAGAGTTCACAAGAACGTGAAACCGTTCGGGTGTAAACGGACAGAGCCCGCGAGTCCCCGCCGGGCGAATTCACGGTCGGTCGCCTCGGCGGCCGGCCGGATCTTTCGCCCGGTCAGCGGACGTCGCGACTCGTTGGGCGCCGGCCGAAGGGCCCGGGCGGCGGTTCGTCGCGGCGGTCGCGCTCTCCGGCGCGGCCTGACCGCGCCGAACCCCGGTGCTCCTGGTCGGCTCGCCCGACGGCATG
>JAMBTI010000060.1:0-47772 GCA_032441825.1 Chaetogeoica ovagalla | reverse complement strand
GTTTATTGTGAAAATCCAAATTACAATAGAAAAGGACAAAACACAATACGCGCTGCGGCATAGCTACGGGTACGAAACCTCGCGTCGCTCTGCCGCGGGGGTACCTTTTAGTACCTAACAAAACAGGGGCCTCGAACTCTAGTTTCGGCCTTCGGCCCACATTTTAGAAGCTTAACTAATTGATAAACAAAATTTAGTTTGTGGGCTGCTTCACGCTCCAAAGCGTCATCCATCGGCTTGGCCGGTCTTCATCCTCCTTTCGACCGGGGGGGAGGCGCGATCAACCATCTTCGGCCACCTTGCCTAGGGTCACGCCTCGACCCCGGGACGTCGTTGTTGTTTGTTGACCGGCCAGCTGCTTCATCTCCCGGTCCTGTTCTTCCTGTTCTTGGCCAGCCACACTGTTCCTGGATTGACCCGACGTCCGAGAGGGCAGCCCCTTCCGGGAACTGCACATGCCCCCGATCCGCCGGGCCTTCTCCGTACTGGGTGTGACTGGACCGCCGCCGTCTTCGTCACCGGCCAGCCAGTTAAGGCAAGCCGGTGACACCTTGATCCACGACCAGCTTCACCGAACTCTAGGTCGTCCCGACGCCCAAGCAGATGTGGTCCCCTCCTCAGCATACACTTCGGATAGGGACCAACACCTGCCCAGACCGCCAGGACTCCCAATCTCGGATGTGGCTGGTCCGCTGCGCCTGGTCCCAGGACCGGGAGACGCCACCCCGACTCCAACCAGTTAAGGCCAGAGCCGGGATCTGGGACCGCTTAGTAAGACCCAGTTAAGGGCCCGCAAGCTCCCCCACCACGACAAGGTGGGTCCCGTCGGGGGAGAACCTAACCTAACCTAACCTAACCTAACCTAACCTAACCTAACCTAACCTAACCTAACCTAACCTAACCTAACCTAACCTAACCTTTTTTTTTTTTTTTTTTTTTTTGTGGTATCGGGAACCTGGCGGGAACTGCGATAGCATTACTTCCGCCAGGTCCCCATCATTTATTGAATATCAAATCAATCAACACAATAATTAGACTAAAACTAAAAACAATACAACAAAACAAGAGTATATACAAAATGATATATACAAAATTTTAACAGCAAAACAGGGGGCCTCTAACCCCCTCGTTTTTGGCCTTCGGCCTACAAATTATTCACTTAACTAGTTGTCAAATATCTTCTGATCCCCTATTTACGGCTTCTATGGTTGCTGTTCTTTCTCCTTGGTTCTTTCTATGGTTTCCCTTGCCTCCATGATTTTCCTGATCGCTCCGTCAATCCTATTCCAGTTGTAGACCGATTCCAACATTACTTCTATGATATTGCTCGCACTTATATCTTTCCCGATGTCCATTTCCAATTCCATCCTTAGATTTTGCCACATGTCGCATTCGAAGATCGCATGTTGAGCCGTGTCGGGGCTAACCCCGCACAGTTGACATGCATCGTCCTGCCTTTTGCCGATTTTCTTTAGGTACTTACCAAATGACCCATGTCCCGTTAAGAACTGGGTCAGATGATAGTTGACCTCGCCATGGTTACGTTTCACCCACTTATCGATTTTGGGGATCAACACGAACGTCCATCTACCTTTTGTATCCGATTCCCATGCTTCCTGCCATCGTTCCAACGTTTCAGTATCTTCATATTGCTCATTCCTCATATCCCATCTTCTGGCAATTTCCTTGGCTCTCGATCTCATAGGAGGTATGGCGGCGATAACTCCGATAGCGCTTGCCGAGACGCTGTTGTACCCACAAGCTACTCTCAACGCTAGTCCTCTTCTTATCCTTTCAAGCAATGCCCATCCTTTTTCCGCCATCCTCTTCTCCCAACATGGAGCACCGTACAGCAGCTTAGATGTCGCCACGCCACATAGTAATTTCCTTCTCTTTTCTTTGGCTCCTCCTAAGTTGGGTAACAAGTACCCAAGCTTCCGAACCGTCTCCGCCACCTTACTATAAGTATTCCGCGTGTTCAATGAAGTTTAACTTCTGGTCCAACGTTAAACCCAGATATTTTATTGTTTCCTTCGATTCAATTTTCGTTTTCCCGCACATAACCGTCATCTTGTTCCTGGACCATCTGTTGGTAAACACGATCGCCTCTGTCTTGTGTTCCGCCAATGTAAGACCGTTTTCCGTCATCCACACGTTGACCATCTCGAAAGCCGGTTCAAGCCTTTCCGGTAGGAAGTTACCGTGCTCGGCTGTTGCCAGCATCGCAACGTCGTCAGCATAGGCTATCAACCTCACGTCGCCAGGTAAGTTTATATTCAGCAGGTCATTGTACATAATATTCCAGAGAATGGGGCCTAGGACAGAGCCTTGAGGTACTCCCATTTCCATCTCATATAGTTTGTCTTCCCGTTTACCCTGTATGTTATACTCCTCTCTGATAGGTATGCTCTAATGATCTTACACAAGTATTTGGGAACGTTCATCCTATCAAGCGCTTCTAAAATTTTTTCCCAGCAGGCAGAGTTAAACGCATTGAGACGTCTAACGTTAGCATGCCTACCACATTTCCATCCCGATTTGCTGTCTCGACGCTTTCCATCAAATATCTCACCGCTTCGTTCGTCGACCTATGCTTCCTGAAGCCGAATTGGAAGTCTGACAAACTTCCGTTTTCTTCCAAATGGTAGTTCAGTCTCTTCGCTAAAATTCTCTCGAATAATTTTCCTGCCGTATCCAGCAAGCAAATTGGCCTGTACGCAGATGGCTCCTCCGGATTCCTTCCAGGTTTGCGTAGGAGTACAAGGTTCGCTTTTTTCCATACGGTAGGGAAATAAGCTTCTTAGGCATCGATTATACATACGCTGGGCACTACCCGGATCCTCTTGTAATACGGATTTTAATAATTCGTTATGTACTCCGTCCGGCCCTGGTGCCTTACCGCTCGACAGTCTTTAAGCTCCTCTAATATTTCTTCGGATGTGATCTCCGGGAACTCCGTGTCCTCCGCAAACAGCCACGGTGATCCCTAGCTACTCCGGTTCTTTTCCTTGGAAATAGTTCTTCGATTATTTTGTCTATTCTCCCTGGTACTTCCTCTCCAATTATCGGGTTCTTCCTATTTAATTTGCGCATCACTATCCTATAAGGTCGTCCCCATGGGTCTCTGTCGACTTCAGCTTGTAGCTCCTTCCAACATCTATTTTTTTCTCGTTTTATGGCAACAACTAGATTTTTTCTATCGATTTTATATAATTCGGCTTCCGCTTCACACTCGGTTATATTCTTCTTCCTTATTTTATGTTGGTAAGCCCTTCTCGATTTATTGCATTGCCTTCTCAGGAAGCTTATCTCCTCCGACCACCAGAAAACTGGGGTTCGATTATTCCCAGTATTTCTTTTGGCATACATTTATTAGCGATTTTAACGAGTTTTTCAGAACAACCTTTCACCTCCTCCGATATGCTGTCGTGTAATTCCCACCGTTTTGCGTTTACTTCCTCTTCGATTGCCTCTTTCAATTTTGACACGTCTAGTTTCCTAATCTGCCAGCCTGTGGTCGCCGTATTCCTGCTACCCTCACTGCGGTTGTCAGCTCGGGAGTCAATATCAAATGTAATATATCTGTGCAGGCTGAGAGTCTCTTCGTCCAGAACTCTCCATCTCTTTATGTCCTGCATTACTTTATCCGACGCAAAAGCAACATCTATATGAGTCCTAGATGCTTGCCTTACGAAGGTGGGTGTTCCCAACATTGCAGACGCTTAAATTATTTGCCGCAATCATGTCTATTAGGAGACCACCTCTTGTCCTCCTCCGGACTTCCCCAGTGCGGCGAGTGAGCGTTAAAATCTCCGGCGACCACAACCGGGTCACCTGATTTTTTAACACTAAGCTCCAGTCTTGTGATGAAATCAGTGTACGCGTCCCACCCTGAGTTGGGTGAACAGTAACAGCTGTAAATTCTTCTACCACCTATTTTAACCCATCTGAAACCTTCTTCCAGTGGGCCAATAGCGTCAATGGCCACCACACTGTTTACCACAGCGACCGCTGCCTTACCACCCTTGTCGCTGTACCACCTGTTGTCTTCATCGGGGTTTCGATTTTGTTCGCTTAAAATTAGGATATCTACATTAAGTTTTGTCGCGGTAGCTAACGCCAGGTCTTGGGACGCCAGTCTGACCCCGACATTTATCTGTAAAATTTTCAACATTGCGAATTTGTAGAAAACACCACTTTAGAGTAAACTTCAGCTTCCTCTTTATTGGCGCTACAACTCTTCGCTTTATGTTCCGGACTACCGCATCTCCAACAGCAGTTACTCCTGTCTGTACCCGAACACGTCTTCGCCATGTGACCCGTAGAATGGCACCTGGAGCATTTGACCACAGTGTCCCTAAGGCGAACCCGACAACTGACAAAACCTACCAGTACGCGTCCCGCCTTAAGAAGTTTTGTGGCCGTTTCTGATGGCATCAGAATTAATGCAGACTGTGACCCGCCGAAATACTTCCTTAAGCCAATCACTTTGAGTGAGTCTCGTTCAATCCCAGCCGTCACTGCGAGTGCCTCAACCACTTCTTCTTCTGTGGTCAATCCCATGAGATCCCTGACTTCAATCAATACCTTTCTCTGCAGGGTCTTAACACCGAAATTTTCCCCTACTGACCTTCCGATTTCCGCCCTCACGGATTCCACTCTGTCCGCGCCGCCTCGGACCTCGATCAAAATACCACCAGACTTGGCCTGTCTGACACCCACAACACTGTCTCCAATAACCTCCATATTGGCTTTGTCATGGATTTTTTTGGCCACCTCTGTAAATTCGTTCTCCCCTATATCCACTAATATAGCAGGGGGACGTGACCGTACTGACCGTTTTTTCACCGGAAAAGCCGTTGTTGGGGGCTCCGTGGTAACTGCTTTCTCCGTATTCTGACCTCTCCTATGTCTTCTGCCGACTACTTCAGACCAGGGTGGATCAGTTCCGGTTGCCGTATCCTTGGCCGTTGCCGTCTTGTTTCCTCCGTTGATATCGTTTCTCGCCCCCTTCGCCGGTGCTGGACCCGTGTGTGTAAATTGCCCTATAGTACCGAGAATAGTTTCTTGAGATTCCTTCACAATTTCCATTACTTCCATTCTGAATTCGCCGAGAATTCTATTTACTTCGATGGTGGAATCTTGTCCAAGTGACAGTCGACTCACCGCATTTCGCTTATTTTTGTGTTCCACCAGGAGAGTAAGCAACGATGAGATTTTCTCAATGCCATTCTTCACCCCTTCTACCTTCACCCTTTTTGATACTTCCTTTAAAGCTTCCACTTCCTTCTGTAAATCGTTGAGGATTGAGTTTTCTTTAGTCTCAAATCCAGATCGTTCCGGTATTTTCGCCGAGGCAGTCACCGAGCCCGACTGACTCGCGCTCTTGGTGGCCGACCCACTGGTCGGTACTTTGATCTTCCTATTGATACCTCCTTCCATTGAAAATTTTCCGTGTATTTACGATTAAAACTCCGTGTAAAATTCCGTTTATAACTCCGTTTCGTTTTCCCGCGCGACGACGAAAAAGCTATTTACGCGGGAAAATAAAAGAGCAACTTACCTGCCCAATACAACCGACTTACTCCGCGCGCCGGTCGGGGGCGGCGAACGGTCTTTACGCGTGACGGTCCGCGGCGGCCGATTTTCGCTCACGCCGATCGCACGACGGCGACTGCGGCGGCGGCGGCGACGGCGGCGGCGGCGGCGACGACGGCAACGGTGCCGGCGGCGGCGGCGGCGGCGGCGGCGGCGGCGGCGGCGGCGGCGGCGGCGGCGGCGGCGGCGGCGGCGGCGGCGGCGGCGGCGACCGACACTGACGCGCGACGCGATATATTTTGTATCACAAAAATTTTAAACTACGATTACTCTTTCAGTTTTTAACCGATTTGCGCGCCGAGGCAGACCCAAATTCTCCGTATCAAGACGAATGTATAGGTACCTCGAACGCGACAAACGCCCAAAAACTGTCCACACCAGCGCGACTCGAACGCAAAAAAGTTTACCGTACACGATAAAAACCAACGGCACGCACTAAAACCGCGATATAATTCTCAATTTTTGTCCGATTTTCGCGCTCGAAGCAGATCCGGCTTCTACGCCGCAAGACGGATGCGCAGGTGCTTCGAACGCAAAAAACGGACCAACTTAGCGCGAACTAAAACAAAAAGAACGCGGAGCGACGCAAAACGTAGTGTTCCTTCCTTGACGGTCGGAGCACGAATAACCTAACCTAACCTAACCTAACCTAACCTAACCTAACCTAACCTAACCTAACCTAACCTAACCTAACCTAACCTAACCTAACCGACGGTATCGCGGCTAGGGGAGGAATCGCCGTTAAGCATTACTTCTCCCCTAGCCGCATCGTTTATTTGTGAAAGTACAAGTACAAAAACACAAACCTTACACTATATATACAAGACAAATAAAATATGTACAAATATATGGGGGCCTCTAACCACCCTGCTTTTGGCTTTTCCGCCTACAGAGGTTCAACTTAACTAAAATAAAAAAAAATTTTCATTTAATTAAGGACTCCATCTTCCTCTCGGTTCTTATTGCCGGATGGATTGTCCGGAGACAGCCATGCTGCTACCCAGCTCCACTACTCTGGTCCTTGGCTCCGCCTCCTACTGCTGGGCCTTGCTCTGCCAAGCCGCCATCCTTCGTCGGTGGACCCCGTACAGTCTTCCTCCTCCCCGAGCAGTCCCTAGCCAGATGCCCCGGCTTGTTACAGCCGAAGCATGTCTTGGGCTGCTCAGGGGCAGTACATGTTGCTGCCACGTGACCAGGTGCTCGACATCTGAAGCACCTGATCGTCTTCCTCTCAAGCAGCTTCACCCTACAACGAGACCAGCCGATCCGAACTACTCGGGCCTCTGCCAGTCTCGTTGCTACGGCCATTGGGACATCCAGACGAGCCACCCTGCACCCGCCTGGGTTGTCCCTGACTGTGACCTCGACGTCCGCAGTATCCGCTTCAGCCCTGGTGATATCCCGAGAGATCTCCTCAGGTGTCATCCATCCCGGGATATCCAGGATGAGCACCGGAGTCCTACGGGTTGGCCTCGTCACTTTCGCGTCCTCGCCAATCGCCGCTTTTAGGCTGGATGCCAGAATGTCTGCCTCATCCTTGGCCTTGACCTCCAGCACTATGGCGCCCGCTTTCGTCACTCGCGTCTTGATGACGTCGACACCCAACTCCTGCAGATTGATTTTGGATGTCGCGTTTTTCATCACCTCCGCAAAGGACCTGCCTTCCCTCGGCTTGCTGATTGCAACCGCCTCCGTCGCCGGTGTTCTTCTCCTGACGAGTGCAGCCGCGTCAGGGATTCTCCTTCTCTTTGGCTTAGCGGAAGCCTCCGCCACGCCCTTCTTTCTGTTGCGGACGACGGTGGTCCACTCCGACGAATCATTGTGAGCCACCGTAGTCCGCACATCTGCCGCTGGAGGGTGTTCTTCTTGGTGCGAGGAGGCACCCACGTCCTTTCTGCGTCCAGTACGCCGACGGCTCACCCCCGATGGTCCGGTCGCCGTATTCTTCCTGTTCTTCAACTCTAAGTGCCCTGGGACAGGGGCACTCAGAGTCGGTAGTCTATGCGACTCGGTGACCGGCCACCAGCAGGGCGTGTCGGTCGAGACGTCCGCAGTCTCCACCCTCGCTGGTCGACCATGCGGCTCCGGCTCAGGTTTCGCCCTCTTCTGTGATGGGGACCGCAACTCCCCCCTCTCATTGATGACCTGATCCAGGCTCTCACGGAGCCCTTCCAGGGCATCCCTGAGAAAGGGGACATCGCGGCCACCCAACGCAGCTTCGGCCTCGTACTTCACGACTGCGTACGCGTCCCACAGGTTGCGTAGCGCCTTTGTGAAGGCAACGTCCACGTCTTCCTTCTTCTTGGTCGGTGGAGACGGCTCCTTCTCCTTCCGCTTGCAGACTCCTGTCGGGGTCCCGGACTCGCTCTGCGTGGTCTGACCGACCGTCCCACGTAGCGTCCTGGAGGCCTTCAGCGCCGCCATCAACTTCGCGCTGGTCTGCTCCGCGAATTTCTGCACCTCCGGGGGCGTCGTCGCAGTGGTGGTTGCCTTTCCAGCAGATGCCTTCGAGGCAGAACCACCTTGCTTCGACTCATCCTCTCCTGCCTTGTTCACCAGATGACCAGCTGGTGAGCCTGGGGTCTTGATATGTCTGTTTGCGTCCATCTTGTTCCCACGAGAACACAGGAAAGGGTCGTCCGCCGCTACAGAGCCCGGTGTAGCGGTAAGGCTGTATACTGCTGGGTGCGCCAGGTGCCCAGCAGGGTCCTCGTGGACACGTAACTACTCCCGTGCCAAGTGACCCCTTTGACGAGTTAGGGGTTGGAGGAGCCGGTTTGTCATCAGCGAAAGGCGTGCTCAGGCCTTACTGGCCCCAACTAACTAAAGTAAGGACCAGCTCAGAACTCTTAGTCAGGTTGCCCGCCGCGGCCCAGTCCTGTCCAACATGGGAGACCCTGGTTGGCATAGCACTGGTCCCCGACGAACAACCGTTCAAGCCCCCTCACCACGACAAGGTGAGTTCCACGAGGGGGAACCTAACCTAACCTAACCTAACCTAACCTAACCTAACCTAACCTAACCTAACCTAACCTAACCTAACCTAACCTAACCTAACCTAACCTAACCTAACCTAACCTCGGTATCGCGGCTAGGGAGGGAACCGCCGTTAGGCATTACTTCCTCCCTAGCCGCATCGTTTATTGTGAAAATATATATACATACATTAAAAACACAATCTTTCATACAGTATATTTACAATACGTGGGGGGCCTCTAACCCCCCTGATTTTTGGCCATTCGGCCTACAGGAAGTGTACTTAACTAGGTAAGCATATCTTCGGCCGCCTCCTGTGCCGGCGGGCCCTGCTCGGCCTTCTTCTTCCGAGGGCAATCCTTGGCTACATGCCCCGCTAAATTACATCCATAACACCTCTTGGGTCTCTCGGGGGCCGTACACTTGGCTGCCACATGTCCAGTGCCCTGACATCGGTAACATCTTGCCTCCTTCTTCTCCAGCAACTTGATTCTGCACCTTGTCCATCCGACCTGTACCACTCGGGACTGCGCCATCCTTGTGGCCGCAGCCATCGGTATGTCGAGGCGGGCCACCCTGCCACCGCCAAGGTTGTCCCTGACGGCGACCTTGGTTCCCACGATATCCGGGTCGGACTTGATGATCTCCCGAGAAACCTCCTCGGGAGACATCCATGCCGGGATATCCAGTATAAGAACCGGGGTCCTGCGGGTGGGCCTCGACACCTTGGCGTCCTCGCCGATGACTGCGGCAATGCTGGCAGCCAACTTGTCCGCCTCCTCCTTGGCCTTCAGCTCTAAGACGATAGCGCCGGCCTTGGAGACACGCGTGTTGACGACCTCCACTCCCAGCTCCTTAAGGTCGACTTTGGAGGTCACGTTCTTCATGACCTCCACGAACGTCTTCCCTTCCCTGGGCTTGTCGATCGTCACCGCCTCCGTGGCCGGCGTTCTCCTCTTCACCAGCGCCGCTGCACTCGGGGTGACCCGCCTCCTTGGTTCAGAGGGAACCTTCGCCGCTCCCCTCTTTTTCTTGTGGCCAACGGTGGTCCACTCCGAAGAGTCGGTGTGAACCGTCGTGGTCCGCGTCTCGACTGCTGGGGGCGGGGCTCCATCAACAGGAGTGGTGCCCGCATCCGTAACTCGTCTTTGACGACGATTTTTCTTCATCGGCCCGGGCACCACGCCCTTGCCGCTTTTTGCTCTCGGCTCCGAGTGTCCCGCCTTATTGGCACTCGGGGGAGATGGTCCCTCCATGTCGACTTGGGACCACCAGCACGGCGTGTCTGTTGACGCGTCGCAGGTCTCCGCACGGACGCGCGGGACGCACGGCTCATCTTCCGGCTTGGCTCTCTTCTGAGATGGAGAGCGGAGTTCCCCCTTGCTCGTGATCACCTGGGCCAAACTGTCCCGTAGATCTCCGAGTGCCACTATGAGCAAGGGGTTCTCATCGCCATCCATCTCGCTCTCAACCTCGAACGCCAAATTCTCGTAGGCCTTCCAAACCTTTCGGAAGGCCTCCGCCATCTCCACGTCCTCGTCCGCTTGGCCCTTGGAAGGTGGAGACCCTGCCTTTCGTTTCGCCCCACCGGTTGGGGTGGCGTAGACGCTTGGCGAGCTCGGCGCGTTCTGGCCAACTGACGCACGTGGCTTCGAGCATGCCATTAGCGCCGCCATGACCTTGGAACGAGGTAGATCCTCGAAGACCGACGCTCCCTGCTTCCTCGCAGTAATGTCAGCAGCCGTGAGGCTGCCGGTGGGTGCCTGCGGTGCACATCCACCAACAGTAGTGTTAGTGGCAATTTTGCAATTGCCACCCCCTGGGGCCTGCTTCCCCACCGCCAGGGCTTTGTTCTTGCGGTCGCTGGATGACGACCCCGGGCAGACCGCTTGCTCTCTGCCCGTTGCCGGCACCTGGGGGTCCGAATCCCCTGGTGCGGTAACAACAACTCCTTTTCTTGCGTCCATGTTCAGTTTTTTAACGGGTACTCTCCCGTGCATTTTTACCCTACTGCCAGGGGGTTTTTTATCGGGGTTTTCCTTCCCCTAGGACGGTTGCCAACCAAGGCTAAAGAGCCCGTCCTACCCTTGGAACTGCTTAGTCGGGTTGCCCGCCGCGGCTCAGTCCTGTCCAACATGGGAGACCCTGGTTGGCATAGCACTGATCCCCGACGAACAACCGTTCAAGCCCCCTCACCACGACAAGGTGAGTTCCACGAGGGGGAACCTAACCTAACCTAACCTAACCTAACCTAACCTAACCTAACCTAACCTTTTTTTTTTTTTTTTTTTTTTTTTTTATTACGGTATCGCGGCTAGGGAGGGAAACGCCGTTAAGCAATACTTCCTCCCTAGCCGCATCGTTTATTGTACATGAAACAAAATACAATACATTTACATCGGAATAAATTAATTAATATTTACACTCATTGGATGGCCCTACGCCATCCTAAATAAATTGGCCTTCGGCCTACAGTTAACTCGAGCTTAACTAGTTTCTTTTTATTTTTCAGGCTCGGCTTTCTCCTCTGCGAATCCGCTCAGCCACCTCTTTCGCTCCCATCACGTTCCGGCAGAAGATACTGAGTGCTTCCCAGCATGATGAGTCCTCTGCAGCCCGCTTCACGACTGATTCCATATCATTGCCTGGCACGAGATGAGCTGCGAGTCGGTTCCTGTCTTCCTCCCACGCTTCGCATTCCAATAATGTGTGCCTTGCGTCATCGACTTCCGTTCTACAGTGGTGGCAAGCCTCCGTAGCCTCCTTGCCGATCTTATGGAGGTACTTGCCGAAGCACCCGTGGCCGGTCAGCAGCTGAGTCATATGGAAGTTCAGCTGGCCGTGTGGACGTCGACACCATGCCTTAATGTCCCCCACCATGCGAATAGTCCACTCACCGGTGCTCGCCTCCGCAATTCTGGCGTTCCATCTCTGGTACGTATCATCCCTGAAGTCGCCTCCTCCGCTTCTCCCTCGCTTCCGCAGGTACTCGGCCTCGCGTTCCATTGCCAGGAGATCAGCCGGTGGCGTGGACGAGTATGTTTGCCGCCGTCTCGGACACTGTGCGATAAGCACAGACAACTCGCAGCAGCACCTTCCTCTGCGTCTTGTTCAGCGCCCTAGCGTTACCGGGTACGTATTGCAGCGTACGCGCCCACGTCGGTGCCCCATAGAGGAGCACTGAGTTTACCACCGCCGACAATAGCCGACGCCTATGCTCTCGGGGGCCGCCAACATTCGGCATTAGCCTGGACAGTTGAGCACCGATGCGCTCAGCCTTGTCCGATGCTCGCCTTATGTGAGCCTTGTACAGACGGGTCCTGTCCACTATCATGCCGAGGTACGTCATCTCCGTGCCGACCGTCACCTGGCGCCCGCAGATCTCAATACGCGGAGTGTCGTACTTGTACCTGCTAGTGAACAGGACCGCTTCGGTCTTGTCCGCCGCTATGTCTAACCCCAGGCCACCAATCGCTCCGGTTACCATGTCCAACGCCGCGTTCACTCTTTCTTCGAGCTCGACGATGGATTTGCCCGACCCGATGACCATAGTATCATCGGCGAACCCGAGGATCTCGGTCCCGCGCGGAAGCACCTGCCTGAGCACCGCGTCGTACGTCATGTTCCAGAGCAGTGGACCGACCACAGAACCCTGTGGTACCCCACACGTGATGTTAACCTCCAGCGCACCTCCCAGAGCCGGGTCTCGGTCCACTGCTCCCGCCCTGTTGTTAAAGTACGATTTGAACATATGGGAAAGATACTCGGGAACATCCCACGCTGCCAATGTCCTGAGAATGTCGGTCCATCTGAGGGTGTTGAAGGCGTTTTTGATGTCAATAGAGACAGCCAAGCAGAACTGCCCTTTGTTGACTTCTGCCAGCACGGTTTGGTCGAACTTCCGGACAGCGTCATCTGTGGACACCCCCTTCCTGAATCCAAACTGATTAGCGGTTAGTCCTCCCTTGCGTGTGATGGCGGCCTCCAGCCTACAAGCGAGCAAGTGCTCCAGGACTTTCCCGATATCATTAAGGAGACACAGGGGGCGGTAAGATGACGGTAGCCCTGCCGGCTTGTCCCCCTTCTTCAGCAGCACTATCCTCGATCTCTTCCACGCTGTTGGGAAAGTGCTGTTGCGTAGACACAAGTTATAGAGATCCGTGAGCATACCCGGGCAGATAGCATGAACTGCTCCCAAGATCTTCGTCGTTACGCCGTCTGGACCTGGCGCCTTGTTCCGGCTTTTGAATTTTTCCACTGCCGCGTTCACTTCCTCAGCTGTAAACAGATCAGCTTCCACCTCCAACGGCGACCCGCGGACAGGTGCAGCTGACTGATGCGTGGGGAAGAGCCCGTCTATTATGGAGATCAGGTCTTGGGTCTCCATGCTAGCTGTGACTGGGGGACCGCGAAGCTTTCTCATCACCAGTTTATACGGTTTCCCGAACGGGTCCCTATCCACCGCGCCTAACAGCTCCATCCAGCACGCCTTCTTGCTGCGCCTTATCGCGTTTCTCAGCTGCCGCTTGGCTTCGCGGTACGCTGTACCCGTCTCGATCCTCGCTGCTTCCGCCCGGACGCTGTCAAACTCCTCGCCTTCCCTGATCGCTCTTTGCCGCAGTCGATTGATCCGCGTTTCCATTCTTGTCTTTCCTCTCTTTGTCCTCACGCACTCTTGACGAAGGGCATGGATTTCGCTATTCCACCAATGGACGGGAGGTTTTCCATGCTTGTACGTTGTTCTCTTTGGGAGCGCAAAATCGCACGCTGCTGCAATCTTTATTCCACGCTCGCTGCTGCGGATTCCACGTCTCTTTCGGCCACGTCGTTGATTTGCATCCCCATTCCGCCAGCAGGAATCCCGTTCGGAACGCATCGATGTCAATGCCCCCAGACGTATTCCAGCCAGACGGCACGGGCGTGGCAGATGTTACCATGCGGGCAGGAGCCCTCACCGAAAACCTAATATAATGGTGGTCGCTGCTGTTGTACTCCTCCTGCATGACCCTCCAGTCACTAAGTTGGTGGACGAGGGACTCCGAAACCGCAGTGATGTCTATTATCGACCCGTTACCTCTGGGAAACGTTGGAATTGACCCAGTGTTTGCAATGACCAACTCCAAGGTCTCGAAAAGGTCTCCCAAGTCATGTCCTCTCGCGCTGGTTACCCGATCGCCCCAGGCCGCCGACCTCGCATTGAAGTCCCCCGCAACCAGGATGGGGACACCGGTTTGAGTCCCCCGTATTTTGTCCTCAAGCCTCTGCAGGAACTCGTTGAACTCGGTTATCGACTGCCTGGGTGAGACATAGCAGCTAAACACCTGTATACCGTTAAGGCGCGCCGACACGAACTCCGGATCGCTGTGCACGTCCGCAACTGTGACGCCCTCGCCCGTGATCCATATGGCCGCTCTTCGCGTACCTCCAGCGACGAGCCATGAGGTCGAGTCGAGAACGGTCCTATAGGGATCACTTAGGAGCACCACGTCCACCCCCTGCTGGACAACATACTGCGCCAGCATATCCTGAGCCACACTATCGTGGTTCAGGTTACCTTGCAGGAACTTCATCATTTTGCCGTTCCTTAGAAACAGGGTGTTTTAACGCCCCGTCCTCCTCTCTTGATGCGCCATTTTGTTCTGGCGTATCTAGGTCGTCGCATCGGCCCCGGCCTTCTTCGCAGCATTCCCGTGCCATGTGTCCAAGCTTATGGCAGCGGAAGCACTTTGCTGGGCTCGGGGGCGCCTTGCAAGAGGCCGCGAGATGCCCGGGTTGCTGGCAGCGATAACAGGTTGGAAGTCTTTTTTCTAGTAGTTTGATCCTACATCTGGACCACCCAATACGGATCTTCCCAGCCATCGCCAGCTTATGTGCCAACCTCATTGGCACCATCAAGCGAGCGACCTTGCCTCCGCCAGGGGTATCTCTCATCGTAATTCTCACATCCTCCATTCCTTTGTCAATTTCTACCAGAGCCCCCCGCACATCCTGTACATCAATCCACTCGGCGATGTCCAGGACGAGCACTGGGGTCGTCCGCGTCACTCTAGCTACTTCAGCGGAGTCTCCTACGGCCTGCTTAAGCCGCCCCGCAAGGACATCCGCTGCGTCCACTCCTTTGGTTTCTAGCAGGATTGCTCCCGCCTTTGTCCTGCGGGATTTCACCTCAATCCCTAGGTCCTGAAGGTTAATGTCCGCTATGACGCGTTTCATAACCTCAGCATAACTTGTTCCCTCTTTTGGCCTGCTAATTGTTATCGCCTCTGTTTTTGGGATTCTTTTCTTCACAAGATCTTTCGCAGTGGGCCTCGCTACACTGGTCCCCTCCTTTCCGCCCGCCGCTCCGCTATTATCTTTCTTTGAGATTGGCTTACCTGTCTCGACGGCGCTGTTACCTGCTGGTCCCTGCAAGTCTATTGCTGTGGTCGGACGCCTTCGATCCCGTTTTTTCTTCCTTCCAGCCGCTAGGGCCCAGCCGTCCCCGGGGGGCGCTAGCCGAGTTTCACCCGCTCGATCTAGCCGTGGTGGTCTTCCCTTCTCCTTCCCTGTCTCCGTCAATGGTCCATTATCCGCGTCCGCTGATGTAGTGTGCGTTATCTCCTGCTGTCGTTGCTCAATATCCATACGGTGGCACTCCCGTTCAGATAACAAAGACCACCAGCACGGGGTGTCCGTGGAGGTGTCAATGGAGCCCGAAGCTTTGCAAGTTCCAGCAACGTCCCTAACCTGCGTTTGTGCGTCCGCAGACTTCGGCACCCTATTCGTAGTTCCGTTGATGGGCTGCTGCTTCCTCGCCTTGGTGTATTGCACCAGCACTTTGCTCGCGTTAGACAAGGATTCTTTTAACTCTTTATGGACATTCCTGTTGTTTTGAGCATATGTCAGCATTGAATTAATATAACCCTGGAGCATCCCAAAGAGTTCCTCTTCGCTAAGAGCACTGAGGTCAAGGGCTTTTTTTGAGGCAGCGTGGTCGTCGTGCCCGGCTGTTTCCGCCCTGGAAAAGTTGTCGGGTTCTTTTTTCCCGGATCCAGCCGTCCGATCGAGCGGTTGGACCTGCGCAGCTGTGCCGTGCGATCCCTTAGTTTTTTGTTCCATTCCGTATCCAATCTCCGATGGGCCTGCAGTAACTTCAATGGACTTTCTGCCATCGACGAAAGCCTGCTTTTCACTTTCGTCAGCGGTCGCTCTACCAACTCCGGTGTTGGCGGCAGGATCCCGCGAGTTTCCTGCCCTTTTGGTGCTTGACTTTGATATCGACTTCTGGGGCGCGCACCGTCCCCCAGCCGCCGTCACCTGATGTCCGATCCCCCCCGGTAGGAGGGCATCAGGTTTCTCCGTTTTCTTAACTGACTTGCTCATATTTGGTTTTTATGGTAAATCCAACCAGCGTTTTAACCCTACCGCCAGGGGGTTTTTTATCGGGGTTTTCCTTCCCCTAGGACGGTTGCCAACCAAGGCTAAAGAGCCCGTCCTACCCTTGGAACTGCTTAGTCAGGTTGCTCGCCGCGGCTTAGTCCTGTCCAACATGGGAGGCCCTAGTTGGCATAGCACTAATCCCCGACGAACAACCGCTCAAGCCCCCTCACCACGACAAGGTGAGTTCCACGAGGGGGAACCTAACCTAACCTAACCTAACCTAACCTAACCTAACCTAACCTAACCTAACCTAACCTAACCTAACCTAACCTAACCTAACCTAACCTAACCTAACCTAACCTAACCTAACCTAACCTAACCTAACCTAACCTAACCTAACCTAACCTAACCTAACCTAACCTAACCTAACCTAACCTAACCTAACCTAACCTAACCTAACCTAACCTAACCTAACCTAACCTAACCTAACCTAACCCGTTAGGCATTACTTCCTCCCTGGCCGCATCGTTTATTTATGAAAACCAAATTCATACAATGAAGTGGGAAAATGGGGAAAACATAAATACTTTCTTCTGCGGCATAGTTACGGGTACGAAACCGCACGTAACTATGCCGCGGGGGGGGGGGGGGTACCTCAGTACCATACATCAAAACAGGGGGCCTCGAACCCCCTAGTTTCGGCCTTCGGCCCACATGTTAACTCCTTAACTAAGGTGGGCGTCTTCACGCTCCGACTGTTAAGTCGGAGGACCCAAACTCAACAGCCGTCACATCTTCCCTCTGCAACGCCGGTCTTCTCCCGTCCACGGGTCGACCGGGGGGGAGGCGCAGTCAACCATCTCGGGCCACCTTGCCTAGGGACCACGCCTCGACCCCCCGGGACGTCTTCGATTGTCGACCGGCTTGCTGCTTCGTCTCCCGGTCCCGTTCTTCTCCTGTTCTTGGCGGCCAGCCACACTGTTCCTGGATTGACCCGACGTCCGAGAGGGCAGCCCCTTCCGGGAACTGCACATGCCCCCGATCCGCCGGGCCTTCTCCGTACTGGGTGTGACTGGACCGCCGCCGTCTTCGTCACCGGCCAGCCAATTAAGGCAAGCCGGTGACACGTTGATCCACGACCAGCTTCACCGAACTCTAGGTCGTCCCGACGCCCGAATAGATGTGGTCCCCTCCTCAGCATACGCTTCGGATAGGGACCAGCACCTACCCAGTCCGCCAGGACTCCCAATCTCGGATGTGGCTGGTCCGCTGCTCCTTGTCCCGGGACCGGGAGACCGCCACCCCGACTCCAACCAATTAAGGTCAGAGCCGGGATCTGGGACCGCTTAGTAAGACCCAATTAAGGGCCCGCAAGCTCCCCCACCACGTCAAGGTGGGTCCCGTCGGGGGAGAACCTAACCTAACCTAACCTAACCTAACCTAACCTAACCTAACCTTTTTTTTTTTTTTTTTACGCTTCGAAATCGCGGCCAGGGAGGGAACCGCCGTTAGGCATTACTTCCTCCCTGGCCGCATCGTTTATTTGTGAAACCATTTCAATTACAATAAATATGGAATGGGGAAAACACAAATCTTTCTTCTGCGGCATAGCTACGGGTACAAAACCGCACGTAGCTATGCCGCGGGGGGGGGGGGGGGATACATCAAAACAGGGGGCCTCTAACCCCCTCGTTTCGGCCGTCGGCCCACATTTTAAGCACTTAACTAAAGGGGGGGTTAAGTTGTGGGCTACTTCACGCCCCGGCTGTTGAACCGGGGGACCCAAATCCAACAGCCTTCGCGTCTTCCAACTGCTTGGCCGGTCTTCATCCTTCTTTCGACCGGGGGGGAGGCGCGATCAACCATCGTCGGCCACCTTGCCTAGGGGTCACGCCTCGACCCCCCGGGACGTCGTTGTTTGTTGACCGGCCAGCTGCTTCGTCTCCCGGTCCCGTTCTTCTCCTGTTCTTGGCGGCCAGCCACACTGTTCCTGGATTGACCCGACGTCCGAGAGGGCAGCCCCTTCCGGGAACTGCACATGCCCCCGATCCGCCGGGCCTTCTCCGTACTGGGTGTGACTGGACCGCCGCCGTCTTCGTCACCGGCCAGCCAATTAAGGCAAGCCGGTGACACCATGATCCACGACCAGCTTCACCGAACTCTAGGTCGTCCCGACGCCCGAATAGATGTGGTCCCCTCCTCAGCATACGCTTCGGATAGGGACCAACACCTACCCAGACCGCCAGGACTCCCAATCTCGGATGTGGCTGGTCCGCTGCGCCTGGTCCCAGGACCGGGAGACGCCACCCCGACTCCAACCAATTAAGGTCAGAGCCGGGATCTGGGACCGCTTAGTAAGACCCAATTAAGGGCCCGCAAGCTCCCCCACCACGTCAAGGTGGGTCCCGTCGGGGGAGAACCTAACCTAACCTAACCTAACCTAACCTAACCTAACCTAACCTAACCTAACCTAACCTAACCTAACCTAACCTAAACCTAACCTAACCTAACCTAACCTAACCTAACCTAACCTAACCTAACCTAACCTAACCTAACCCTTCCGGGAACTGCGCATGCCCCCGATCCGCCGAGCCTTCTCCGTACTAAGTGTGACTGGACCGCTGCCGTCTTCGTCACCGACCAGCCAGTTAAGGCAAGCCGGTGACACCTTGATCCACGACCAGCTTCACCGAACTCTAGGTCGTCCCGACGCCCGAATAGATGTGGTCCCCTCCTCAGCATACGCTTCGGATAGGGACCGCCACCTACCCAGACCGCCAGGACTCCCAATCTCGGATGTGGCTGGTCCGCTGCGCCTGGTCCCAGGACCGGGAGACGCCACCCCGACTCCAACCAATGAAGGTCAGAGCCGGGATCTGGGACCGCTTAGTAAGACCCAATTAAGGGCCCGCAAGCTCCCCCACCACGACAAGGTGGGTCCCGTCGGGGGAGAACCTAACCTAACCTAACCTAACCTAACCTAACCTAACCTAACCTAACCTAACCTAACCTAACCTAACCTAACCTAACCTTTTTTTTTTTTTTTTTTTTCGGTATCGCTAAGATTGAGGGGGTGGTACCGACGTTAGTCATTTCACCCCCCTCAATCCGCATCATTTATTTACATAAAACATCAATCAATCATACAATTTAAATACATTAATCTTAACAAAAATATGGGGGCCTCTAACCACCCTGTGTGAGTTGGCCTTCGGCCTATAACAAATAAGAGCTTAACTAAGTATCTTTTTCTCTTCGTCTTTCTTCATCCTCCTTAGCTTTCAGTACTTCATTCACGTATTGCCGGACTGCATCCCAGTTTCTTTTGCTGCTTAACATCGTGTCCACTATATTGTCTGCGTCTATTTCCTCTTCCACAGTAAGGTTGCATCTTCTTCTTTTCGTTGCCCAGGCGTCGCACTCGAAAAGTGTGTGTGCCACGTCGTCCGTGTGGTGGCCGCAAAACCAGCACGCTGCAGAATTACTCTTCCCAAATCTCTTTAGGTATCCAGCAAAACACCCATGGCCTGTTAGGGCTTGGGTGAGATGAAAGTCCACCAATCCGTGCTTCCTTTTGTACCACACCCCGACATCTGGTATCAATCTGTACGTCCATCTGCCCTTCTCTGCCGTTTCCCATCTGGTCTGCCATGACCGCAGTAGTCTTTCCTCAGCGCCCTGTCTTTCTGTCACCACGTGCATGCTTCGTCTGTACTCCGCCATCAGTTCCGGTGGTGGCATCCCCGCAATGACCTCTACAGCCTCTTTAGACACTGTTCTATACGCGGCAATCACTCTTAGTCCTATCCTTCTATTACTTCCGTCTAGTATAGCCCATCCTTTCTGCTTCATGTGATTGGCCCACACAGGCGCACCGTACAGCATGATGTTCTGCGCCACCGTAGCCAGCAGTCTCCTTTTATATGAGCTCGCACCTCCCGTGTTTGGCATTATCCGCGTAAGCTTCATCGTGGCTTCATCTGCTTTGCTGGCTACCGCGCCTGCGTGGTCACCAAACCTCCGCTTCCTGTCCAAGTGGATGCCAAGATATTTCACTACTTCCTTTGACTTAATGGTACATCCTCTTATGATTATATTCATTTCCTCGGCTTTCTTTTTGTTCGAAAACAGTATCGCTTCCGTCTTCTGGATAGCCAGCTCGATCCCTGTTTCCTGTAACCAGTCTATTACGTACTCAGCAGCCTCTTCCAGGAGTCGTTCCACGTTGTGTTTCCCATTTCCTTTAGCAGTGATTACGACGTCGTCGGCATATGCGATGAGTTCGACTCCTTCTGGCATTGGTACCCGCAAGAGACCGTCGTATAGAACGTTCCACAAGGTGGGTCCTAATACCGATCCCTGTGGTACGCCTGCTGTCAATTCTTTTACAACCTCTATTCCGTCCGCTTCGTATGTCAGTCTTCTATTGCAGAAGTAATCGTCGAGTAATTGGCACAGGTATACGGGCAACTGTTTGTCGGTAGCGGCTTTGATGATGCCTTGCCAGGGCGCCGAGTTGAAGGCATTTCTTATGTCAAGTGTTAGCAGACCAACCGATGCGCGTGTTTTATCCTCGCAGCTATCTACTATCGCCATTAGCCTAGTAGCCGCATCCACCGTTGAACGGCCTTTGCGGAACCCGTACTGGCTAGGGGTTAGACAATTGTTCTTTTCGACGAAGTCTCTTATCCTGTTGTCAATTATCTTTTCGAAGAGCTTGCCTGCGGTGTTCAGCATACACAGTGGCCGATATGAAGATGGCTCATCAATGGGCTTGTCTCCCTTCCTAATCAGTACGAGTCTCGCTATCTTCCATGCTGTGGGGAAAACAGCTTGTGAGATGCATTTGTTGAAGGTGTCGAGTAGGAGCTCTGGTCTTATCTCGACTACTCTCTTCAATATCTCATTGGGGATGCCATCCACTCCTGGTGCTTTGTTGTCTCTCAGCGTTTTTGATGCTACCTTCAGTTCCGTGCGTGTAATCTTCTCTGGTGTCCCTTTCGCTGTCCATGTTGTTATGTCTCTTCCTTTGTGAGAGGGAAAGAGTTCTTTGACAATTTCATCAATCCTTCCTGGGGTGTTGATGCCTGGGATACGGGACTTTTTGCACAGCTTTCCCATCACGAGCTTGTATGGCCTACCCCAAGGGTCGGTCTCCACCAGTCTGCAGAGTGCACGCCACGAATCTTCTTTGGATCTTTTAATCGCCTTGGTCAGCTCCAGCTTTGCCGATTTGTAAGCCTCTCTGTCTGGTACACATTCATCCATGCCAACGCGCTTACGCTTCCGTTGATATGTACGGCGAAGGTGGTTGCATGTTTCCCTCAGTTTCTTTATTTGGGGTGTCCACCAGTGTACCGATTTTCTTCTCGTACATATGGTCCTCTTCGGCGCTATGTCGTCCAGAATGTCTGACAGAGTCTGTTGGAGCATTTCTGCGCTGTCGTTTGCCGTGGGCCCCATATCCCTATCGATCGTGTGTTTTTTAATTGCTTCGTTCAGTACTGTCTGGTTGACACTCCTGATGTTCCATCCGGTGACTTCCCTGGCTGGTCTGGGTATCGAATCATGTATCTCGAACTCGATATAATTATGGTCACTCAGAGATTCCTCAGTCGGGACGCGCCAGTTTGCGATTCTTGGTGCCAGGTTTACAGAGGCCATTGTAACGTCGATGAAAGACTCGGAGTCACCTCCCTGCCGAGTAGGTTTTCTGCCCTGATTGCAGACGGTCAGCCCCAATGAGTACATGAAATCTACTAGTAGTTCGCCCTTGTTGTCGTTTATTGGTGATCCCCATGCGCTGTGCTTGGCATTGAAATCCCCTGCGACTAGGACTTCACCTGTAGCCGATCTGATACTCATTTCAAGCTCCCCAAGCCATTTTCCGAAGTTGGCTAGAGTGGTATTCGGACTCCAATAACACGAGTACAGCCGGTACGTCCCCAGAGTGACCCATATGAAGCCATTCTTTGCTGTGCCTACTTCGTCGATTTGTGCGTCCCAGCAGTTAACGATTGCAGCTCTTGAGCTGCTATCGCAGTACCAGCCATTTACCTCGGTCGTGCATTTCCCGTACTTATAAAATTCGCTTGCAATGATTATATCTATCTTTTGTTCACGTGCTCTTTGAAGTGCCAGGTCTTGGGCGGCACTTTTCCCTGCAAGATTTATCTGCAGGAATCTTGTCATTCGGTGTTTGCTGCTGAGTTCGCCTTCGGTCTAGCTGCTTCGTCTGCTAGCTCCAATCTGAACTCGTCTACTTCTTCTTTACTTGTTTTGCATTCCCGGGCGAAATGTCCTCTTTTTCCGCATCTGTTGCATCTTCCCGTCCTATCGTTTCCACTGCAGTCTCGAGCCTCGTGTCCTAGTCCCAGACACCTAAAACATCTGACCCGTCTTCTGCCCTGTCTGACCCTGCAGTACACGACCCCGACTCGCACCCTGCCTCTCTTTTCTGCTTCTATCACAGCGTGAATGGGGATTAGCACTAAGCCGGTTTGGGTCTCCCCAAAACTGCTTCGCAAGTTGATGACTTTTACCTCGTTTACGTCAACTCCCAGCTCCTTGGCTAGGTCTCCAGATAACTCCTCTTTGGTCGTCAGTATATCCATGTCTCTGACTTCTATCAGTCCTCTTCGTTGTAGTGTTTTGACGTTTGGTTCATTGGTTGTCTTGATTATTTCTTCTCGTACAATTTGTGCAGCATCCTGGCCACCCCGTACCTGTATTATCACCCCTCCATTTTTTGCCTGTCGCAGACTAGTTATCCTATCTCCAATCACGTTCTGGTCTGCTCCGGTTCTTATGCGTTTTACCAGTTCTGGGAAGGACTCCGTGCTTCGGTCAATAATTACAGCACTACGGGTGTGTCTCTGTCGGGAATTCTCGTCATGGTTCCTCTTTCCTCCTGGCCGTTTGACTATCTCCGTTGGTGGTTTTGGTTTCTCCGTAGGTCTTAAACGGGCCTATTTGCCCAAGTGGTCCCTGTGCTCTCTTTTGACTCCGTATTTTGATTCAGGGTTCCTTGCTCTCCGTCTAGATCCCACCAGCACGGTGTTGAAGTCTCCGCATCTTTCCCTTCTCGTGCTCCATACGACTTTCCGTTCTGGGTCCTTGTGTGTTCTGCTGTTTGTGTCCCAGCTGTTTTTAACGTCTTTTTCTTTTCACAGGATTTACACTTGTTGCTCGTGGCCATCTTTGCAGCAGCTGATTCTTTTTGTACTTTTAAATTTGATACGTAGTAGTTAAACGATCTGGCTATGTCCGCTATCCCGTCTTTTAACTCCTTATGGCAGTTTCTCGTCTTCGTAGTGAAGCTCGCCATGGCCTGGATCTGCCCTCGCAGTTTATCGAGAAGCTGCTCGTCGCTCATAATGTTTGAGGTTTGTGACGTCCTTGGTTTCTTCTTCAGTTCTGCGGTTTGGTTGGTCCGTATCGTATCTTTAAGTTCTCCATCTGGGGCGTGGGTCCGTTGCGTGCCCGAAGACACGACTGTCTCAGCACTAGTAACATTTCCATCGGCAGAGGCCTGGCTGGCCACCTCTGCTCCTGGGTTCTGGCTTGTTGATTTCGACTTTTGGGGCGAGCCACCCCCAACCGCCGGCTCTAGGGGATCCGACTCCCTTGTAGCAGTACCATCATTTTTGTTTTTCTTACTCGTCATGGTTGGTTTGAAAGAGGCTTAGCGTTCACCGAAGCCGCCAGCCTCGCGACTTCTGTCCTTGTTCCGGTTGTGGTGCCAAATCTTCCGGGACACCGGGGAGCGATCAAATCCCCGGTGTTGGTTTTTTTGTTCGGGGTTTTCCTTCCCCTAGGGCGGTTGCCGGCCAAGGCTGAAGAGTCCGCCCTACCCTTGGAACTGCTTAGTCGAGTTGCCCGCCGCGGCTCAGTCCTGTCCAACTTGGGAGACCCTGGTTGGCATAGCACTGATCCCCGACGAACAACCGTTCAAGCCCCCTCACCACGACAAGGTGAGTTCCACGAGGGGGAACCTAACCTAACCTAACCTAACCTAACCTAACCTAACCTAACCTAACCTAACCTAACCTAACCTAACCTAACCTTTTTTTTTTTTTTTTTTTTTTTACATGGAAAATTGAAGTTGGGAGGGTGGCACTGACGTTAGTCATTTCACCCCTCCCAACCCCATCGTTTATTTTTGTCAAACAAAACATCATTACAATATTATCTTAACTATATGTACAATTGTTTGGGGGCCTCTAACCACCCTGTTTTATTCTTGGCATTCGCCCACATTAAATGTTTCTTAATCTAAGTTTACAAGATAATTTGCTTGTATTTCCCATATCCTCTCGTCTTCTTCCTTCTTTGACATGACCTCGTTGATGAATGAGTCGATGATGTTCCAATTGTGGTTGGAGGACAGCATACACTTGATCCAGTTCTCTATCCCAAAATCCTCATTCAACCTTGACCTGACTATTCTTCTTTTGTCTTCCCATGCTTCGCATTGTATGATTGTGTGTTCTGCATCATCGTTTTCATAATCGCAGTATCTGCATTTTGGTGAGCTTACTCTTTTAAAGCGGTGAAGATACGCCTGGAAACATCCATGACCTGTCAGTGCTTGGGTCAGTCGGTAATTCAGTTGACCATACTGCCTGTTAACCCAAGGTGCGACGTCCCTGATTAGTTTTTTCGTCCATTTGCCATTTGTTGTCGCATTCCAGGTGTCCTGCCATGACTCCAATTTCTTTTTTTTAGCCGTTTCCTTAATAATTGCTATATCCGCTCTATTTGTTCTCGCTTCATACACTGTTTTCCTTTCCTCAGCCATCAACTTAAGAGGTGGTATGCCTGTCAGAACTTGCAATGCATCTGTTGACACCGTTCGATATGCAGAGGCGACTCTGAGTAGTATTTTCCTTTGGCATTTCGTGAGTACTTTCCAGCCACCTGGCTGCATCATGTCTGCCCATACCTGTGCTCCGTACATTGTCTGCGATATTACAATCGATGCCAGTAGTCTTCTCCTCGTTGATTTAGATGCACCTATGTTTGGCATGATTCTCGAGATGTTTTGTGCTGTCTTGCTCGCCTTTAACTGATACTGCTCGTGCATGTTGTATGAAATTCATTTTTGAGTCTAGGTGTAGGCCGAGGTATTTTATGCTCCTTGACGATGAGATTTCGGTTCCTCTCATATTAACCCTTATAGTGTTGTGTTTCCATCTTCTAGTTATCACCAGAGCTTCCGATTTCGGTAGTGCGACTTCTAAGCCGGCACTGTCGAGCCATTTGAGTGTGATTTCCGCAGCCTCCTCTAACAGCTCCTCAACTCTATATGTTTCAATAGCTTTTGCAACCAGCGCGATGTCATCAGCGAATGCTCTTATTTCCACACCTTGTGGCATCGACAGCCGTAGTAGTCCGTCATATAGGATGTTCCATAGTGTGGGACCTATGACTGATCCTTGAGGTACGCCGCTGGTTAATGAAATTTCATGATCGGAGCCCTCTGCCGTGTATAAGAGTGTCCGGTTTTGAAGGTAGTCTTCTAGGATTTCGCATAAATAATCTGGGACCCTTTTTTCGGTTGCTGCGTTTAAGATATTAGCCCAGTTGGCTGAATTAAATGCGTTTTTTACGTCGATTGTTAGAATTCCTACTACCGCTTTATTCCCGTCTTTTTGTGAGATTTTTCGTAGGTGATTTACAGCGTCTATGGTAGATCTGTGCTTCCGAAAACCGTATTGGTTTGAAGCAATCGCTTCCTTATCCTCCAGGTATTTTCGTATACGGTTGTCCAATACTTTTTCAAATAGTTTCCCAACTGTGTTGATCATGCACAATGGTCTGTATGATGATGGAATTTCTACAGGTTTATTTCCTTTCCTTATAAGCACCAGTCTCGCGATCTTCCATGGAGTGGGAAATTTCCGCTGCTTCATGCATTCATTAAATACTGATAAGAAGATGTCAGGTTTCTTGTGTACAACGATTTTTAAGATTTCGGTTGGCACGCAGTCTGGGCCAGGTGCCTTTTTGTTCTTCATTTGTCCTACAGCTTCTTGTAATTCATCATTTGTAATCTGGGGAGTCACTGATTGTGTATCACGTGTTATCATCGTTCTAGGTGGATGAGCCGGGAACAATGTTTTAATAATTTGGACTACTCTGCCCGGTCGATTAATCCCAGGGATTGGAGCATTTCTTCCAATTTTACCCATGACTATTTTGTATGGCAGGCCCCAGGTGTCCTTATCCACATCCTCGCATAGCTTCTTCCAACATAGTTCCTTTGCTTTTTTAATTGCCTTGTTTAAACTCCTCTTTGCTTCGGTTGCTTCTTCCTTCGCAGTCACGCTGTTGTCTGGTCCAGATCTTCGTAATTGTCTTTGGTAGACTCTTCTTAAATGATTGCTTCTTCTTCTTAGAGTGCCTATCTCTGGGTTCCACCAATGAACCGATTTCCTCCTTTTATACGCTTGTTTTTTAGGCATAGATTTGTCACATATATCTCTCAGGTGTTCCGTTAGCATTTTTGCACAGCTTTCTGCGTGTGTTCCCTGTTCTTTCGGTGTGGTTATCTCGTCAATCGCTTTTTCTAGTTTCCTTTCGTCGAGTCTGCTTAATACCCATCCCCGCAGTGTCGGTTGTGGTGCTATATTTGTTCCCTCTATTGTATAAAAAATGTAATTATGATCACTTTCAGTACCTTCATCCAGAACCTTCCAGTTTTTAATCTGATATGCAATGTTTGGTGAAGCAAAAGTGATATCGATGATTGACTCCGAGGGTCCCCTTTGGAATGTAGGTTTGATGCCCGTGTTGCAAACAATGAGCCCATTTGCGTGGATCATCTCTGATAATGTATCGCCTTTGTTATCGTTAATTGTAGACCCCCAATCTTGGTGCTTGGAATTAAAGTCACCTGCTACTATTACATCACCTGTTGCGGTTCTGATGCTGTGTTCTAGTCGTGTAATAAAATCTTCGTACTCCGCGATGCTTGTATTCGGTGACCAGTAGCACGAGTAGATTCTGATTTTTTCGACTTCTATCCAGGCAAATCCCACTTCTGTTGTTCTTGATTCATCGACAGATAATGGTGTTAATGGTACAATAGCAGCTTATTGTGTGTCGCAATACCAACCATTTTCACCACTTTTATTATACTCTGATAGGATTAAGATGTCGATCATCATGTTAGCAGCAGTCTGATACGCCAAGTCTTGTGCTACTTTGGCACACCTCAGGTTAATTTGTAAGAAACGTGTCATTTCTTACGTTGTCTCTTAGCATCCTCAAGAGCACGCCTAAATGCGTGGCACCTATTACTTCCAAGTTGATGATCATTGGAATTCTCTTCCTTACACAGTACGCACTTTGGAGGTTTCTCACAGTCATTGCTTTTGTGGCCTTCCAATCCACATCTCCAACACAAATTGCTCCGTTCCGGACCTGTGCATCTGCTCCTGGTATGGCCATATTCCTGACATCTGAAACATTTGATTATTTCTACAGCCCTTCTAACTCTACAGTTCACATACCCAATCCTTAGTTTGGAGGATGTAAGGATTGTAGCCACTTTGGAGGGGACCTGTATAGTGACGATCAGAGTTCCACGTGGAGTCTTCCATTTATTTGTTATGTTAACAGTATCGCATTTTCCCAATTTTGTTTCTATGGCCTCCAATATTTCCTGGTCAGAGGTTTCCTCGTCAGGGTCTAATATTTCCAATTTCGTCTTGTCCGTTTGTATAGTGCATGTTGCTTCGCTACCAACCGCCATAGCAATCGCTGTCTTCGTGTCTTCGTTGACTACAGAATTTCGGTTCAATACAATCCTCAAGTTCCCATCTTTCGTTTTACTTACCGAGTTTATGTTTCCACCAAGTACTTTAACCTTCTCATCACTTTTAATTTTTTTCAGCAGGTCCGCATAAGACGAGCCCTTTGCGTTCACAATTATTGAATCCGGTCTGCCGGTTGTTCGTTCATTTCTCGCTGTCATCATTTTCTCGTTTCGCGCCGGTTCCCGTGGTGGTCTTCCTTTCTTCCTCACTACCTCTGTCCATGGTTCATTTTCTTCCGCTGTGGGTGTGGTACGCATGAGTTCCTGTTGGTGTTGTTCTGCTTGGGTGGTGAGCTTGCCGATCGCTTCATTCTGCCTTTCAAGGATTAATTTGATGCCCGCGATAGTTTCAGTCAGTTCGTCCTTTGCGTTTTTTCCGACATTTTCTGTGGGAATGTTGTTCTGCTGTTTTATGCCAGAAGGTTTTACTTTTGTATACTGTTTAAGTAGTATGTCAGTTTTAGTGACTAGGTCCTTCATTTCTTTGTGTACATTCCTGTTTTTGTCAGCGAATGTCATCATTGAACTGACACAAGATCTGATCATATTTAATAAGTCCTCTTCGCTTAACAGTCTAATATCAATCGTTTTTGGGGTTCCATCCTTTTTCGACCTGTCTTTTGATGCTCTTTTTTGACTCGCGCTTCTAGTGTTTCGCGGGGCGTCCGCGTCGCTACGCCCTCGTTCTGTACCAAGAGGTACCAAGCTGCTAGAGCATCCTTCTGTGTTGTCCTTCTCGGTATGTTTTGCTCCGTCCTCTACCACGTAATTCACCGATTGACCAGTCGGTGTACCTGGGTTGCTTGCGTTTGTGTTTGTGTTTGTTTTGATATCCATGTAGTTCCCACGAGTGGACGGGAAGGGGTCGTCCACCGCTGCAGAGCCCGTTGCAGCGGTAAGGCTGTATACTGCTGGGTGCGCCAGGTGCCCAGCAGGATCCTCGTGGACACGTACCTACTCCCGTGCCAAGGGACCCCCTTGACGAGTTGGGGGTTGGAGGAGCCGGTTTATCATCAGCGAAAGGCGTGCTCAGGCCTTGCTGGCCCCAACTAATTAAAGTCAGAGCCAGCTCAGAACTCTTAGTCTGTCCTCTACCCTTTGACCTGTCCAACATGGGAGACCCTGCTGGTGGAATACACCACCGTTGGCATAGCTCTCAGGGTCACAGAGGAACACAAGCCCCCTCACCACGACAAGGTGAGTTCCACGAGGGGGAACCTAACCTAACCTAACCTAACCTAACCTAACCTTTTTTTTTTTTTTTTTTCGAGTTTTGCACCGAGGACCTGGCGGGAACCGCTTTCGCATTACTTCCGCCAGGCCCTCATCGTTTATTTTCATAATACTCAACATACAAAAACAAAATACAAAAAGTTACAAAGGTAACAAAAAATAAAAAGTTTCACAACAAAAAAGGGGGCCTCTAACCACCCTCGGTCTGGCCTTCGGCCCACAGTTTAAAAACTTAATTACTGGGGGCCGCTTCCCGCTCCGGCTGGCTTACCCGGAGGAGCCCGATTTCTTGCCGTCGGCCATTTGTCCGCTTCCCGTCGGGCAGAGCAGCTGCCTGAACCGGTCCGGTGGGCCTTCCTCACCAGTCCCGCACGCTCACATGCGACGCACCGATCCTCCCCAGCGCTGCAGGTCCTCTCCATGTGCCCTTGCTCACCGCATCTTCGACATGCCCCAGCCAGATCAGGGCCGGAGCAGTCCCAGGACCGATGACCAAAGCCCTGGCACCGATAGCACCTTGGAGGTGATGGGCGACGATCCCTTACCCGGCATATTGTCCATCCGATGGTCACCCTTTCGATTTTTGCTGCGGTCGCCCTGGCCACCTTTAGCGTTGCGATCTGTTGACCGGCCCTGGTACTCCACAGGCCGGTGAGTTTGACCGCTTCTCTCTCGCCAGTGTTGTCGCCTCCGCCTCCGCTGGGGTCGTCCAGGATGGCTGCTCTGTACGCCTCTAGCACCTCTTCCCCAGTGGCTACCGCATCTATATCGACTATCTCGATCTCCACCTGCTGGCCGAGCTGCGCAACTGCTCCAACACGCTCTCCCAACTTCTCCTTGATCGCAGTTCCCAGTCTGGTAGCCGCAGCCTCTGCCTTCGCTCCCTTGCCAAACTCGACCAGCAGGTGGCCGTCCCTAGTCTGCCGCATCGCCCTGGGACTCGCGCCGAACTCCGATGGGTTGAGCCCATCGGTGCCCCTCAGTGTACGCACCGTGTCGGCGTAAGTGGAGTTAGGAGCCACCTTCACCAACACGGCCGGGGGTTTGACACTAGTCCTGCTTGGTACTGCCTGTACATTCTTGGTCTCGGCCGGTCTGCTTCCTGGTCTTCTCCTCGGTTGGACCGTCTTCCAGGTGTCCTCCTTTCCCTCAGCCCTCTCGTTCTGCGGCTCGTCCCGTACTGCTGTTTCGCGGCTTTCCTTGTTGACCTTCTTCTTCTTCTTGGCCCTGAGCGCCTGCCCCACCGGCTCCTCGTCCTGCGGAGATGGTGCACTGAAGGCCCACCAAATCGGTGTTTCAGTAGCACTATCCACCATTTCCTTCTTCGCGATTATCACCTCTGCCCTTGATGTGTCCCCTACCTCCTGGTTCTTCTGTTTCTTAGAGCTCGTCTCCTCGTCTCGCCTGGTGTGCTGGCCACCTTTTTTACTTGATCAATCAGCCTTTCCACCACATGTATTAGGAGCGGCGTTGGAAGCTCGGCGTCCACCATCCTAGCCTCATAGGCCACGTCCTCAGCCGCCTCCATCACCTTCCTCCACGCCTTCCGCAGCGCTGTCTGCAAAGCCCGGGCTGGCCGGCGACATTTCCTTACGTTTCTTTCCGCCGCCCGAAAAACCCGCATCCATCTCCGTGTCTGACTGGTCCTCACTGGAGGAGGTGTAGGACGCCATCCCTGCTGGTCAGCCGCCAGAAAACCTCCGTAGCTGTCGTAGTTCCTCCAAGAACCGATAAACGGCGGCGGCGGCACGCGGCGGCGACTCGCGGCACGCGGCGGCGACTCGCGGCACGCGGCGGCGACCCGCGGCACGCGGCGGCGACTCGCGGCGGCGACTCGCGGCACGCGGCGGCGACTTGCGGCAAGCGGCGGCGGCGGCGGCGGCGGCGGCGGCGGCGGCGGCGGCGGCGGCGGCGGCGGCGGCAACGCGGCTGCGGTGGCGACCCACGGCGGTGACGGAGCCCGCGGCGGCGACCCGCGTCGGCGGCGCGTCGGCAGTAGATATGCCAAAAAATAAAAATCGAAAAACGCCGATAAAAGTTTCAATTTTTGTGCGATTTGCGCACAAATCGCACAGAAGAACCACCGTCGCGAGACGAATCGTTCGGTACGTCACACGCAAAAAACAACGCACTCTAACCCACAGAAAAACGCACTTAACCACAGAGCGACGCGGACACGGTGATCACACGTCGACTGCCACAACCGGACTCAACCTAACCTAACCTAACCTAACCTAACCTAACCTAACCTAACCTAACCTTTTTTTTTTTTCTTTCAGAGAAGAGGGAGGAGGAAATCTTCCAAAGACACCCCCCTGTAAAGGGGGGTAGTGACGGATTCACCAAAGTTGGCGCCTACCGTCTAAAACCTCCTCCCGAAATCTTCCCGGAGAAACCGACAACATAGGAGGATCTGTTTTCACATTACTACTCCTATGTCGCCATCATATGATACCAAATGGGTATCGGTTTCACCGTCGTAGTCATTCTTCATTTATAGTGGATAGTATGAATGCATTCTTCCCGGTTCGCCATCCTCAGCTTACCTGGTGTGCTTCAGGTAGCCTCCTTCAGTGCGCTCTCAAGTGAGCTGCCCGGTCTTCCACCTCTCGGTCCCTTTCATCTTGCTCCTTCCGCTCCAGAATGTCAGAGGTCATTCGATGGAATGTGTGCGCTGCACGCAACGCTGCATCTACCATTCTCGCGTGTAGAGCAGGGTCACTTTCCCTCGCCGGCAGGTCTTGCGGGCCGCAGAGCAGGTCCTGAACATCAGATGGACGCAAGTCCCTGCCACCCACCAGCCCGTTGACTGCCCTCCGTTCCTCTATCCAACGCACGCAGACGAAAAGAGTGTGCTCCGCAGTGTCGTTTAGACCACCGCAGTAGACACAACCCGCGTCTGTGGCCCGGCCCATCCGATGAAGATAATCACGAAAGCACCCATGTCCCGTTAACGCCTGGGTAAGATGGAACGTCAGGTCCATCTTGGGCCTCTCGCGCCAGCGACGTAGGTCAGGGAGGAGCTCCCGTGTCCACGCACCTTTGTCACCACTGCTCCACCTAGCCTGCCACTTTTCATTTGTTCTTTGTCTCTCCGTCCTCTTGATTACTGTCGTCTCTTCAATCCCTTCTTCGATTCGTCTTCGTATATTGGCCCTCTCCAATGCCAAGAGATCACCAGGGGGTGAGTCGGCCAGAACCAAAACCGCTTCCGCGGATACGGTGCGGTAGGCCCTGGTCACTCTCAACGCTGCTAAACGCTGGGCCCGGATGATCGCTTGGATGTTGACCTTATATTTCATGGCTCGGTGTGCCCATGTCGGGGCGGCATAGAAAAGTCTACTGTTGACTACCGACATTATAAGAGCCCTTTTGTTCTGTGACGGGCCACTCACATTCGGCATAAGCCGCCCGAGCGCACCCACGGAAGCTGCCGCTCTTTTGCCAACTCCCTCCGTGTGCTTCCTAAAGGTCATGTGGGAGTCAAGTGTCACCCAAGTACCGCATAGTCCTGCTGATTGTCACTGGGTGTCCACCAACAGTCAGTTCCGGGTTTCTATAACTCCACTTCCTCGATAATATGATCGCTTCAGTCTTCTGTTCCGCCAGTTGCAGTCCGTGACTCCTGGTCCACACTTCGATAGCCGCCAGCGTCGGGTTCACTACCGACTCGAGCGCCTGCGACGTCCGAGCAACTGCCACGACCGCCAGATCGTCAGCGAATGCCACCAGCTGCACTCCCGGTGGTACTTCGATTCCCAATAGGTCATCGTAGTAGATGTTCCACAGGGTCGGCCCGAGGACCGAACCCTGAGGAACACCGCAGGTGACATTTCTGATGCCGCGTCCTCCACTCTCACGCACCTCCAATGTCCTATTGTGCATGTAGGAGCGCAGAATGCGTACAAGATACCGCGGCACCGCTTTCGCTCGAAGTGCCGCATCGATTTTGATCCACGGGGCGCTGTTAAAGGCGTTCTTCACATCCAAGGTGACCACGACACACAGTTCTTGATGTTGGCTCGCACCTTGACCAGCCCACGTTGCCGCATCCAAGATGTTCTGAATCGCGTCTATGGTCGACTTTCCTCTTCGGTATCCATATTGGTTTTCATTCATTCCTCCAGTTCTGTCAAGATGGTCACCGAGTCTCTTAAGCAGTATCCGCTCCAGAAGCTTCCCGGTCGAGTCCAGCATGCAGAGAGGCCGGAAGCTTGAGGATCCCCTATGGGCCTGTCCGGTCCCTTCTGCAGCAGGACTAACCTGGCTCGCTTCCAAGGAGTAGGAAAGACCCCATCCGCAAGACATTTGCCGAACACACCGAGTAGTAGACCTGGCGACTTCTGCGCCACCACAGACAAGAGCTCGTTCGGAACTCCGTCTGGCCCCGCCGCTTTGCCTCTCGACATGCGGCCAGCTGCCAGTGAGAGCTCTTCCCGAGATATCTCCAGGTGCTCCTCTTCAATCGTCTCTGTCATTTCTTCCTCTCCCGGTCCGTCTTCCTCTTCCAATGGTATTTCGCTCCAATCTACGAGCGGGCGCTCCGGAAACAGAGCCTCCGCGATCTCGTGTTCTCGCCCACTGGCCGCCACTCCCAGTGGTTGTCTGCTGAACCGCTTTGTGACTATCCTGTACGGGACTCACCAAGGATCATGTCAACTGCGGCACAGAGCTCGGCCCAGCTTCGTTTTGGGACGCTCGAATCGAGACGCGAAGCTCTTTCCTCGCCCGCTTGAACTCTGCTCTTTCTGCGTCACAGTCTTCCAATCCTCTTCCTCGTCTGGCCACTGCCCGGAGATAGGTCCTTCGTGCCCTTATACACGCAGCTCGTAATTCGGCGATCTCCGCAGTCCACCAGTGTACTGGCTTGCGCCTGGGTCCTCCTTCCTTAATTCTGGGCATGCTCGCATCGCACAGCATTGCCAAATTCTTGTTAAGCACGTCTGCCGAGGCCTCTGCCGTTTCCTGACCAGGTCGCATGGACCGATTTGTTCTAGACGACGTTCCAGCGCCGCTTGATCCAGTTTGCGGAAAGCCCACCTGACGTATTCCGGTTGGCCAGCGTCAGGGGTTACCACGCTTCGCTGTCCACTGATATTGTAGGATACATACTGATGATCGCTGGCGGTGTAGTCGTCCAAAACAGTCCAGTCCACTACACGGTAGGGTCCCGCTCTCGAGAAGGTCACGTCTATCACTGACCTCGACGAGTCCCTTATAAAGGTTGGCCGGCTGCCAACGTTGTCTGTCCAGAGTCCCAGTCCAGCGGCGAATGCTTCTAGAGCATAGCCCTTTTCATCGTTAACTTCAGATCCCCAGCTACTGGACTTGGCATTGAAGTCTCCAGCGACGACTAGCATCTCCCCACGTTCCTCACCAGTCCTTATAGCCCTTTCTAGCCCGTCCAGGAAGTGTCTAAACGCTGCCAGTCTTATGGCCACTGTACGTCCGTTCGGTGTCCAGTAGCAGCTGAACACTCTAACCCGCTGAAAGCGGAGCCAGGCATACCCCAGACCGGATCCCATCGTCTCTGCAACACATCCTGCATGCCGCGTGAGTGCTATGGAACACGTGTTATCCGTGCTCGTGGCATAACTGATGTAGTTACTGGGCGGTTTGTTGTGTTCCGATAGTATCAGCAGTCCGATGCCGCTATTAGCCACCTTGTCCGCCAGTAGCTGCTGGGCTTCCCAGCACCTCCGGAGGTTTATCTGCAGACACTTAATCATTGCGACTGCTTTTGGCTCACCGTCGTCCTCTTGGTCATCGTTATCTTTCGCGCTGCACAGGCTCCTGAGCCCGGTCGGTGTGCCACCTTTTTTTCACCCGCCCTCTCACAGGCCACACAACGATCGGATCCCTCCTGGCAGTCAGCTTCTTTGTGCCCTGCTTGGCCGCATCTTCTACACGCATTCGTAAGATCCGGACCAGTGCAACTCGGCGCAGTGTGTCCGAAACCATGACACTTGTAACACCGGATAGGGGCGGGCTTCCTATCCCGTACTCGACACATAGTCCACCCGACCGCTATGCGGGTAATGCTCGCTGCTACAGATCCAGGAATTTTCGCTGTTGCAATCTGCATACCAGATCGAGTCAGCCATATGCCCGTTAGTTGAATAGCCTCCTTTACTTCCTTGACTGCACGATCCTCGGGGTCTCCAGGGACTGCAGTCCGCAAGGCCGCAAGCACTTCTTCTCCGGTGGCGGCAGCGTCCAAATCCATGATTTCTACCTCCTTTACGCAGCCAAGTCGTAACGTTTTTCCAACTTTATCCCCGAGTCCCTCTTTAATAGCCGCACTCAGCTTATCAGCTGCCGCTTCAGCCTTGTCACTTTTACTCAACTCCACTAAGAGGTGTCCGTCACGTGTCTTTCTGAGCGCTTTGACCCGCGCCCCTAGCTCGTTTATGTTTATGCTGCTTGTACCGCGCACTGCGCGAACCGTATCAGCATAGCTCGACCCAGGAGCAATTTTCACGAGCACTGCGGGCGGCTTGGCATGCGGCTTCCTCAGGGGGACCGGGGCGATAACTCGATCTGTTGCAGTCACCCCACCTGGACGATTCTGGTTCCCGTCAACTTGCGCTGGAGGCGCACCAGACGATGCATCCTTCCGCTGCCCTCGTGTTCGGTTCACCTTCTGTTGCTCCTTCCTCTGTTGCTCCTGTGGATGATGCACCCGCTCCACTGCTGACACCTGGGTTATCACCGGATCTTCCGGGCTGAGATGCCGCTGGAGCTGCTCCTGCATGAGGCGGTTCTGGGCCGATAGTCCGTCAATAACTTTCCACTGCTCTGTTAGCACCTCCTGCATTTTTGTTAGAGCAGCAGTAACGGTATCCTGCATCGTCGGTCCCCGAGAGCCGCCGTCATCCTCCATGGAGCATTCCTCAACTTGACAATCATCAGCCCGGAGTTTCTTCGCCGGTGGTGATTTGTCCGACCCGGTAACCAGTTCCTCTCCGGGAGGCGAGGCTACCACTTTATTGCTTTTTATGCTCCTAAGCACGTGGAGCTCCAGTTTGATGGCATGAATCGCATCTTGAATGGGCCGATGGATTCCCTTCCCCTTTTTCTCCCCAATAAGGTCGGAGACCACTTTCACACTGCTCGCCAGACGGCGGAGCGAAGCATCCACTTTGTCTCCCTTATTGACGGGAGCGCAAACAACCTGAGAAGCGCTCTTCTCGAGCTTTCTTCGTAGTTGGCCCTTACCTGCACCTTTGTCTGTTGGCGCGGTTTGCACTTTGTTGTTCCTTCTCCGCTTGACTGGACGTGCGAGCACTCAGAAGATACAAGGGAATCATCGTTGCCAGCAGTCCTAATGTCTTCTTCTTTCCTACCGCCGGTCTTCCTTGCAGAAGAGGTTCCCACCGATCGTCCGGTCGACCCTTGGGTTTTGGTGCTGCTTGCATCCATGTTAACCGTGTCTGACTATCTTAACCACTACGTATTGTTTGCACGGCCGACGAGTAGCGATTACGCGTCGAGCAGTAACAAGAAAAAAAAAAATTTCTTTAATTAAAAAATTTCTTTAATAAGAAATTTCTTTAATATCGACCGCGTCTGCGGCACGGCGGCGACGCGGCGACGCGGCGGCGGCAACGGCGGCGGCGGCGGCGACCGCGGCGGCGGCGGCGGCGGCGGCGGCGGCGGCACGGCGGCGGCGAATATTTACGCCCGCGGCGGCGACTTTTCACCTCGAATAATTGAGCTCACCTGAGTTCGGTCTGTCCCCGCTCCAATTGAGTGGCACCAAAATTCTCACCGAATCAAGACCTTTCGACTGGTACTGCTTCCAGCCCTCTGCGACGTACCGCTGCACAGAAAACGCGTATTTTCTGAGCACGTATAACGCAACGCCGAATAACGCAAAAACTCAAACTGCAATATCTCGCTCAAAAAGGGGCCGATTTTCGCGCTCGAAAGCGTGCCGAGAAGACCGTCACAAGACGATTCTCCCAGTACCCTGAACGCAAAAAACAACCACCTTGTGCGCGAGAAAAATGTCTTCGGTTGTGGAGCGACGCGTACACAGATGTGTCCGCGACGACAGCCAAAACCGAAATCAACCTAACCTTTTTTTTTTTTTCCGAACGGTATCGCGGCTAGGGAGGGAAACGCCGTTAAGCAATACTTCCTCCCTAGCCGCATCGTTTATTATGAAAACCAAACAACATTACAAAAAATAAATTAAAATAATATTGTTAGGTGAAAAACATAATCTTCCTACGGCAGCATAGTTACGGGTACTAAAGCACCCGTAACTATGCTGCGGTACCTGGGTACCTTACAACTATATAAATATTTACATTTTTACAATATATACAATATTTACATCAAAACAGGGGGCCTCTAACCCCCTTGTTTTGGCCTTCGGCCCACAAATTAAGCAGCTTAAATATATGGGCCGCTTCCAACTCCGAGCATTGCTCGGAGAAGCCCGATCTTCCAAAAAACCGGACCTCCGAATATGACACCGACGGCTCCCAGGGTCCTGGCTGGGCGGGTCCTGGTCCGTGGTGACATCTTCCACCTGCCACATCTGCCGCTCCGCCGTGTTCCACAGGGGGGGACCGGGGAGGAGACGTTGCCCCATCTTGGACCACCTTGTCTAGGGGCAACGCCTCGACTCAACCCGGTGCGCCGCTGCTCACCGACCTGCGCGGCTCCGAGCCGGATGTGGCCTCGGCTCCTCCCGCCGTCCCGGATGGTCCGGGAGGACGCTGCCCGGCTCCAACCAATTAAGGTAAGAGCCGGGCTTGGAACTCTTAGTCTGTCCTCTACCCTTTGACCTGTCCAACATGGGAGACCCTGCTGGTGGAATACACCACCGTTGGCATAGCTCTCAGGGTCACAGAGGAACACAAGCCCCCTCACCACGACAAGGTGAGTTCCACGAGGGGGAAATCAACCTAACCTAACCTAACCTAACCTAACCTAACCTAACCTAACCTAACCTAACCTAACCTAACCTAACCTAACCTAACCTAACCTTTTTTTTTTTTTTTTTTTTTGTGTTAAATTATGGCACAGTAGGGAGGGGTACTCCACCCTTGCGGGTCATCCTTCCCCCCCTACGTCCACATCGTTTATTTCTCAAAAAAAACAACATACATCACAATCAGCTTATCGCTTATTTCTTTCGGCATTCGCCGTACAAAAAAGAGGGGGCTCTATCCCCCTAAATTTGGCCTTCAGCCTATAACACATTTTTCTTAACTAAGTCAATAAAGCTTCTCTTTGGGTTTGTCTTTCCTCTTCTTCCTTCTTCTGTAGTATTTCGTTCACGTATTTCTTCACCGCCTCCCAGTTCTCCTTGCACTGCAGCATCCTCTCTGCTACTTTGTCCGGTTCCCAGCTACCTCCTAGTGAAACCTCGAGCTTTCTTCTGGCTTGCCACCATCTGTCGCACTTAAATATAGTGTGCTCGGCATCGTCTATGGGATGATGACAGTCCACACATTCCGAGCTCCGTCTCTTCTTATATTTATATAGGTAGCCCCGAAGCAACCGTGTCCGGTCAATGCTTGTGTAAGATGAAAGTCCGTATAACCAAAACCTCTTGTGTTCCACCTTTTGACATCCTTTATGAGCCTTCGGGTCCACCTTCCGTTCTTCGATGAATCCCATTCCTGCTGCCATTCCTTCCATGTATTTTCCCGTTCTTCTGTCTTTTCTTTTCGGAGTTTTTCTGCCTTTTGTATATATTTTGCCTTTCCCTGGCCAAAAGATGTGCCGGGATTACCCTGCTACCACCATTATCGCTGACGTGGACACCGTTCTGTATGCCATCGCTATACGTAGAGCAATTCTTCGTTGTGGTCCAAGTATTGTATTAATATTTCTTTCGTAGATAAGTGCTCCGGCCCAGATTGGCGCTGCATATAATAGCTGGTTCTGGACCGCTGTTGCTATGATTTTTCTGCTTTTTTGTTTAGAGCCACCTACGTTTGGCAGAATCCTCTCTAGCGCGCTGGCTGTTCTTCCTGCCTTTGCAGCTGCTGCCAAGAGGTGCGCTCTATACCCCAATTTTCTGCTAAGCTCTACTCCTAGGTACCTAAGTTGTTCGCTGGGAATTACCTCTACTCCTCTGATTGAGAACGACGGGTTCCTGTATCCTCTCTTAGTAGTGAGGATAACGCACTCCGTCTTCTCCACTGCTAGCTTCAGATCGTGCTCCTCCATCCAAACCGTTACTTTCTCCAGTGCCTCATTTGTTCTTTGTTCTAGTAGATCCGAGGTGCGCCCCGTCACCAGAACCGCCACATCGTCTGCGAATGCCACCAGAGAGGCATGTGAGCTACCGGGAATCCCTCCGCCTAGGTCCACGTTCAGGAGGTCATCATACATTATGTTCCACAAGGTTGGTCCGAGGATCGACCCTTGTGGAACCCCACAAGTTATTTTCTTGCCTTTGTCATCATATAGTAGTTGTCTGTCACTCAAGTAGCTCCGTATCATATTTATGAGGTATCCTGGTACTCCTTTCCTGTGTAGAGCTTCGTCAACTACCTCCCAGTTGGCCGAGTTGAACGCGTTGGCGACATCAAGTGCCACCAGCGCGCACAGCTCTCTTTTACGCAGGGGCCCTGTTGCAGCTCTTTCCACAATCTCCATGGCTCTAGCAATAGCGTCTAGTGTAGATCTCCCTCTGCGGAACCCGTATTGTTTGTCATTCAAGCCGCTGGTAGACGAGAGATGGTCTTCGAGTCTGGTTTTAATGATTCTTTCTAAGAATTTCCCTGCAGTATTTAGAAGACATATCGGCCTATATGAATTTGGCTGCTCCAATGGTCTGTTTCCTTTTCTCAGGAGCACCAGTTTTGCTACCTTCCAACACTTCGGGAAATATCCTTCTTTTAGGCAGGCGTTGTATACTTTACATATTTCCGCTGGCCTCCCGTTCGCCACTTTTTTAATCACCATATCGGGTACGCCATCTGGACCGGGTGCTTTACCGGAAGGGATCTTCTTTGCGCATTCGATGACTTCTGATGGTGTCACTTCCGGAAAATGTTCGTAGTCCTGCCGTATTTGCCATGAAACTTCTCTTTTCGTTGGGAATAGCACATCTACTATTAAATCCAGACGTCCTGGCAGTGTAATACCTGGTATTGGCGTCTTACCTACCAGTTTCTTCATCACTAATTTGTACGGCAAGCCCCATGGATCTACTTCCACCTGCTTGCATAGTATTTCCCAACTTTTGTCTTTGCTTTTTTCTATCCCTCTATTGAGTGCCTTTTGTTCGGCTCTGTAGACCGTATATTCTGGTTGATTCGAGTCATATCCTCTACTTCTGCTTGCCCGTTTGAGTTTTCTACGTGCGCCAAGGCAAGCTCTTCTTAGCTCCGCAATTTCGTCTGTCCACCAGTGTGTTGGTTTCTTATTGCCTTTGTAGAATCCTTTCGGCATACTATTGTTACAGGCCGACTTTAGGTATTCCGACAGAGCTTCAACCCCTAAGGTCGGGTGATCGAATGTTCCTACCGTATTTTTTCTTATAAATTCCTGTAACTTCTCTTCATCCAGTTTTTTCCAGCCCCACCTGGGACTTGTTTGGTGGTGTTCTCTTTTTCCTGGGGTAGCTGCTACGTCGAATGTTATATAGTTGTGAAGGCTAAGGGACTCTTCCTCCATAACTTTCCATCCACTTATTCTATCTATAATGCTGGCTGAGGCGAACGTTACGTCAATTATAGATTCTGATTCCTTTCTGATGAAGGTTGGCTGTTTGCCTACGTTACATGGGAGCAAGTTTAGGGACGACATCAAATCTGATAGTAGATTGCCTCTTGCGTCCTCCTTGTGGCTGCCCCAGCTACCAGATTTGGCGTTGAAATCACCGGCTGCTATCACGGGTATTGCTGAATCTCTAATGCTGGCCTCCAGCCGGTCTATAAACCCGATGAACTCGTCGATGGTCGAGCTGGATTCAGGGGGCCAGTAGCAACTATAAAAACGAATGCCTGATAGTTCTACCCACCTGAAACCTCGCTCCGGTTTTCCTGGATTTTCCAGCGGGACCCCGTCTGCCGTCGCGACTGCTGCTCTTCCTGTCAGATCCGAGTACCACGCATTTACCTCGCCTTCATCCCTGTTTTGCTCGCTTACAATCATGACATCTGCTTTGATCTGCTTGGCCGTGTGCTTCATATAATCTTGTGAAGCCCGGCCTACTCCTATGTTTATTTGTAAAATTCTGATCATTTTTGGAGATAGGCCGTCTTGCCCGCAGTCTGGCAATCTATCCTCCCGGTGTTGGCTGCACGTTTCGCTGGGCACTCGGCCGATCCGGGGCCGTGCGCTACCTTTTGTCCTTCGTTGGTGATGGATTCAGTGGACGGATTTTCAGTCGAAGCAGAAGGTTCCTTTGCCAAAATCTCTCTAAATATTTTTGCCTTTTCGCTGGAGGCAGGGCAATCTCTCGCGAAGTGGTCTATATCGCCACACCGGTAACAGAGATTTGCCCTATTCGGCCCTGTACAGTTTCGTGCCATATGGCCTAGGCTCAGGCAGTTAAAGCATCTCATTCTTTTCTTAATGATTCTTGCCCTGCAGTTGACGAGTCCTATTCTTACGCGCCCACCCTCGTCCACCTTTTTGGCCAGTTGCATTGGGAGAAGCACCAATGCAGATTGTGTCCCTCCGTAGTTTTTCCTAGTACCAACAACTGTTACTAGGTTTGGTTCGACATTGTGTTCGCGCACGAATGTCTCTTTTATCTCCTCCTTCTCCGTCCAAACGTCTACGTCGCGTATCTCCATGAGGCCTCTTTGCTGGAGTGTCGTGATTTTTGCTTCGTCGCCGGTTGTCCTTTCGATTTCTCTCCTGATGGTTTTTACTGTATCGTGGTCGCCGTTTATTTCGATTAGAATGCCCCCGTTCTTAGCTTTCTTCATAGCCGAGATCTTGTCTCCTATTATTTGCTGGTCCGCCTCTGTCCTTATTTTTTTCGCGATTGTTTGGTAGTCGTCGGCTGTAGCCTCGATCAGTAACGCCGGTTTGCGTGTTTGGACTCTATTTGCGGTTTTCTTGTTGTTATGCGCCAGCTGAGGGAGCCTATGGCCTTCTATGTGCTCTGGTACCTGGATCTCTGGTATTTTCTTATTCTGCCTCCCTTTTTTCTTAACTACGTCCGTCCATATTGCCGTTGGATCCCCTGCGGCAATTTGTTTTTCGCACCCGCCTGGGCCCTTTTTATTAGCTAATTCAAGTAGCGCCTCTTGTTGCATTTCCAATCTCTCTAGCTTGTCCAGAACCTTATAGTTTTGCTCAAGATGCTTCGTTTTGATTTCATCAAGCGTTTGATTTGTTTGCTTGACGAACAGCTGCTGTTGGTTCTGCAGTTCACCGCTTACTGCTGGATATTGTTGCGAAGTATTCGACTTCCTCCGGCGCGCCAATATAAGTTGATTGAATATTTGGCTCAAGCCGTTAACCCCTTCCTTTAGTTCTGTGTGCACGTTCCTGTTTTTTTGCACGAAGCCGCTGAGCGCCTGAATTCTATCTTTTAACATACTAATGCAATCTTCCTCGGTTGCAGTTACTTGCAGGTCATTCTTTTTTGCTGGTTCAGCAGCCTTGGTTCTTTCCTTCATGGTAGCTATCCTGGTTTTTACTCTATTTTCCGTTGCAGTAGCTGAAGTGGATCTTTCACCACTGGTGAAGACCTGCGTATCATCTCCACCGACAGTAATGGTACCAACGCCAGTGTTGGCGGTAGCGGCCTGTCTCGACACCGCTACGCTTTTGGTGCTTGATTGTGATCTCGACTTTTGGGGCGAGCCCCGTCCCCCAACCGCCGGCTCTGGGGCTACCGACGCCCCTGTAGCAGTAACATCAGTTGTATTCGTTGTGTCTGTCATATTTATTATTGCGACTTGGCCGCCACTGCCGACGCCAGTCACGCGTCGACTGTCTGTATTCCGGTCCATTGATCCTGATCCTCCAGGACACCGGGGGTCGATCAATCCCCCGGCGTTGGTTTTTTGTTCGGGGTTTTCCTTCCCCTAGGACGGTTGCCAACCAAGGCTAAAGAGCCCGTCCTACCCTTGGAACTGCTTAGTCAGGTTGCTCGCCGCGGCTTAGTCCTGTCCAACATGGGAGACCCTAGTTGGCATAGCACTAATCCCCGACGAACAACCGTTCAAGCCCCCTCACCACGACAAGGTGAGTTCCACGAGGGGGAACCTAACCTAACCTAACCTAACCTAACCTAACCTAACCTTTTTTTTTTTTTTTTTTACGGTATCGCTAAGATTGAGGGGGTGGTACCGACGTTAGTCATTTCACCCCCCTCAATCCGCATCATTTATTTACATAAAACATCAATCAATCATACAATTTAAATACATTAATCTTAACAAAAATATGGGGGCCTCTAACCACCCTGTGTGAGTTGGCCTTCGGCCTATAACAAATAAGAGCTTAACTAAGTATCTTTTTCTCTTCGTCTTTCTTCATCCTCCTTAGCTTTCAGTACTTCATTCACGTATTGCCGGACTGCATCCCAGTTTCTTTTGCTGCTTAACATCGTGTCCACTATATTGTCTGCGTCTATTTCCTCTTCCACAGTAAGGTTGCATCTTCTTCTTTTCGTTGCCCAGGCGTCGCACTCGAAAAGTGTGTGTGCCACGTCGTCCGTGTGGTGGCCGCAAAACCAGCACGCTGCAGAATTACTCTTCCCAAATCTCTTTAGGTATCCAGCAAAACACCCATGGCCTGTTAGGGCTTGGGTGAGATGAAAGTCCACCAATCCGTGCTTCCTTTTGTACCACACCCCGACATCTGGTATCAATCTGTACGTCCATCTGCCCTTCTCTGCCGTTTCCCATCTGGTCTGCCATGACCGCAGTAGTCTTTCCTCAGCGCCCTGTCTTTCTGTCACCACGTGCATGCTTCGTCTGTACTCCGCCATCAGTTCCGGTGGTGGCATCCCCGCAATGACCTCTACAGCCTCTTTAGACACTGTTCTATACGCGGCAATCACTCTTAGTCCTATCATTCTATTACTTCCGTCTAGTATAGCCCATCCTTTCTGCTTCATGTGATTGGCCCACACAGGCGCACCGTACAGCATGATGTTCTGCGCCACCGTAGCCAGCAGTCTCCTTTTATATGAGCTCGCACCTCCCGTGTTTGGCATTATCCGCGTAAGCTTCATCGTGGCTTCATCTGCTTTGCTGGCTACCGCGCCTGCGTGGTCACCAAACCTCCGCTTCCTGTCCAAGTGGATGCCAAGATATTTCACTACTTCCTTTGACTTAATGGTACATCCTCTTATGATTATATTCATTTCCTCGGCTTTCTTTTTGTTCGAAAACAGTATCGCTTCCGTCTTCTGGATAGCCAGCTCGATCCCTGTTTCCTGTAACCAGTCTATTACGTACTCAGCAGCCTCTTCCAGGAGTCGTTCCACGTTGTGTTTCCCATTTCCTTTAGCAGTGATTACGACGTCGTCGGCATATGCGATGAGTTCGACTCCTTCTGGCATTGGTACCCGCAAGAGACCGTCGTATAGAACGTTCCACAAGGTGGGTCCTAATACCGATCCCTGTGGTACGCCTGCTGTCAATTCTTTTACAACCTCTATTCCGTCCGCTTCGTATGTCAGTCTTCTATTGCAGAAGTAATCGTCGAGTAATTGGCACAGGTATACGGGCAACTGTTTGTCGGTAGCGGCTTTGATGATGCCTTGCCAGGGCGCCGAGTTGAAGGCATTTCTTATGTCAAGTGTTAGCAGACCAACCGATGCGCGTGTTTTATCCTCGCAGCTATCTACTATCGCCATTAGCCTAGTAGCCGCATCCACCGTTGAACGGCCTTTGCGGAACCCGTACTGGCTAGGGGTTAGACAATTGTTCTTTTCGACGAAGTCTCTTATCCTGTTGTCAATTATCTTTCGAAGAGTTTGCCTGCGGTGTTCAGCATACACAGTGGCCGATATGAAGATGGCTCATCAATGGGCTTGTCTCCCTTCCTAACCAGTACGAGTCTCGCTATCTTCCATGCTGTGGGGAAAACAGCTTGTGAGATGCATCTGTTGAAGGTGTCGAGTAGAGCTCTGGTCTTATCTCGACTACTCTCTTCAATATCTCATTGGGGATGCCATCCACTCCTGGTGCTTTGTTGTCTCTCAGCGTTTTTGATGCTACCTTCAGTTCCGTGCGTGTAATCTTCTCTGGTGTCCCTTTCGCTGTCCATGTTGTTATGTCTCTTCCTTTGTGAGAGGGAAAGAGTTCTTTGACAATTTCATCAATCCTTCCTGGGGTGTTGATGCCTGGGATACGGACTTTTGCACAGCTTTCCCATCACGAGCTTGTATGGCCTACCCCAAGGGTCGGTCTCCACCAGTCTGCAGAGTGCACGCCACGAATCTTCTTTGGATCTTTTAATCGCCTTGGTCAGCTCCAGCTTTGCCGATTTGTAAGCCTCTCTGTCTGGTACACATTCATCCATGCCAACGCGCTTACGCTTCCGTTGATATGTACGGCGAAGGTGGTTGCATGTTTCCCTCAGTTTCTTTATTTGGGGTGTCCACCAGTGTACCGATTTTCTTCTCGTACATATGGTCCTCTTCGGCGCTATGTCGTCCAGAATGTCTGACAGAGTCTGTTGGAGCATTTCTGCGCTGTCGTTTGCCGTGGGCCCCATATCCCTATCGATCGTGTGTTTTTTAATTGCTTCGTTCAGTACTGTCTGGTTGACACTCCTGATGTTCCATCCGGTGACTTCCCTGGCTGGTCTGGGTATCGAATCATGTATCTCGAACTCGATATAATTATGGTCACTCAGAGATTCCTCAGTCGGGACGCGCCAGTTTGCGATTCTTGGTGCCAGGTTTACAGAGGCCATTGTAACGTCGATGAAAGACTCGGAGTCACCTCCCTGCCGAGTAGGTTTTCTGCCCTGATTGCAGACGGTCAGCCCCAATGAGTACATGAAATCTACTAGTAGTTCGCCCTTGTTGTCGTTTATTGGTGATCCCCATGCACTGTGCTTGGCATTGAAATCCCCTGCGACTAGGACTTCACCTGTAGCCGATCTGATACTCATTTCAAGCTCCCCAAGCCATTTTCCGAAGTTGGCTAGAGTGGTATTCGGACTCCAATAACACGAGTACAGCCTGTACGTCCCCAGAGTGACCCATATGAAGCCATTCTTTGCTGTGCCTACTTCGTCGATTTGTGCGTCCCAGCAGTTAACGCAGCTCTTGAGCTGCTATCGCAGTACCAGCCATTTACCTCGGTCGTGCATTTCCCGTACTTATAAAATTCGCTTGCAATGATTATATCTATCTTTTGTTCACGTGCTCTTTGAAGTGCCAGGTCTTGGGCGGCACTTTTCCCTGCAAGATTTATCTGCAGGAATCTTGTCATTCGGTGTTTGCTGCTGAGTTCGCCTTCGGTCTAGCTGCTTCGTCTGCTAGCTCCAGTCTGAACTCGTCTACTTCTTCTTTACTTGTTTTGCATTCCCGGGCGAAATGTCCTCTTTTTCCGCATCTGTTGCATCTTCCCGTCCTATCGTTTCCACTGCAGTCTCGGGCCTCGTGTCCTAGTCCCAGACACCTAAAACATCTGACCCGTCTTCTGCCCTGTCTGACCCTGCAGTACACGACCCCGACTCGCACCCTGCCTCTCTTTTCTGCTTCTATCACAGCGTGAATGGGGATTAGCACTAAGCCGGTTTGGGTCTCCCCAAAACTGCTTCGCAAGTTGATGACTTTTACCTCGTTTACGTCAACTCCCAGCTCCTTGGCTAGGTCTCCAGATAACTCCTCTTTGGTCGTCAGTATATCCATGTCTCTGACTTCTATCAGTCCTCTTCGTTGTAGTGTTTTGACGTTTGGTTCATTAGTTGTCTTGATTATTTCTTCTCGTACAATTTGTGCCGCATCCTGGCCACCCCGTACCTGTATTATCACCCCTCCATTTTTTGCCTGTCGCAGACTAGTTATCCTATCTCCAATCACGTTCTGGTCTGCTCCGGTTCTTATGCGTTTTACCAGTTCTGGGAAGGACTCCGTGCTTCGGTCAATAATTACAGCACTACGGGTGTGTCTCTGTCGGGAATTCTCGTCATGGTTCCTCTTTCCTCCTGGCCGTTTGACTATCTCCGTTGGTGGTTTTGGTTTCTCCGTAGGTCTTAAACGGGCATTCCGTCCCACGCTATTTGCCCAAGTGGTCCCTGTGCTCTCTTTTGACTCCGTATTTTGATTCAGGGTTCCTTGCTCTCCGTCTAGATCCCACCAGCACGGTGTTGAAGTCTCCGCATCTTTCCCTTCTCGTGCTCCATACGACTTTCCGTTCTGGGTCCTTGTGTGTTCTGCTGTTTGTGTCCCAGCTGTTTTTAACGTCTTTTTCTTTTCACAGGATTTACACTTGTTGCTCGTGGCCATCTTTGCAGCAGCTGATTCTTTTTGTACTTTTAAATTTGATACGTAGTAGTTAAACGATCTGGCTATGTCCGCTATCCCGTCTTTTAACTCCTTATGGCAGTTTCTCGTCTTCGTAGTGAAGCTCGCCATGGCCTGGATCTGCCCTCGCAGTTTATCGAGAAGCTGCTCGTCGCTCATAATGTTTGAGGTTTGTGACGTCCTTGGTTTCTTCTTCAGTTCTGCGGTTTGGTTGGTCCGTATCGTATCTTTAAGTTCTCCATCTGGGGCGTGGGTCCGTTGCGTGCCCGAAGACACGACTGTCTCAGCACTAGTAACATTACCATCGGCAGAGGCCTGGCTGGCCACCTCTGCTCCTGGGTTCTGGCTTGTTGATTTCGAC
>JAMBTI010000059.1:0-48849 GCA_032441825.1 Chaetogeoica ovagalla | reverse complement strand
AACTGCAAGCGTTCGACGTCGCGCGGGGGAACGGAGCGAGGCACGGGACGATGACTTCGCGCACACGAATACCATCGGGGAAGCCAGTGTCCGCTGGCCCGGACGATAATGGCCAAAAACGGGCAGGCAGTGCTAAACCGGCGCAACCAGCGGAGGAGAGTTTGGCCACTGACACTCTTCCCACCGGAGCGCGAACCAGGGCAAAGACGGCTAAGAGTCCTGTACTTGGAGAGGAGGAGCTGCTAAATGCGTTGCAGGGCTGCATCGTCAGTATGTCGGCCTTTGTACATGACACCAAGAATGTACATAAGGAGCTTAAAGAATCAATTGAGAAGTCATATGCGTTGGTAACTCAGTTGGTAAAGGTAAGGAAAACAATAGCCCGCGGGTCCGTCTCCTTTGAAGGCAATGGCACGCGGACGCCCGCGACCACGTCTGTCGAGTGCGGGACGCAGTCACCGTGTTGGTGGGGTACAGACGGGGGACACCACGAGTGTCAGCGTGCTAGGAGACCTGAAAAGAAGGGGCAACCCAAAGCCAAGGAGACAGCTCTAAAGCCGACGGAAACTTCCAATCAACCGGCAGTACCAACCAATAAACCGGAAGGCGCTTCGCGGGCAGAGGAAACCAGGCAGATGGATAAATCCAGCCAGAGCGGCGAGGAAGCAGCAGGTATGGCCTGGACAGAGGTCGTAAGAAGAGGGGCCAAGCAAGCGGAAGCAAATGAGCGACGGAGGAATACTCGCAGACCCCCACCTGCGATTCTGGTCCGGGTAGGGGAAAGCACCTATTCTGAAGTCCTCAAGAAGTTGAGAACAGGGAAACTGGAAACTGAGGCGTCGAAGAATATAACGTCGCTACGGAAAACGAGGAGCGGAGATTTGTTGGTCGGACTGAGAAAGGGCACGGGCGATAGCTCCGAACTGGTCAGAGCGATTGGCGACGCAGTAGGCGAACAGGCAAGGGTCACGAGGATGGAGAATTACACCAGGTTATTGGTCCAAGATCTCGACGAGTTAGCTGAAGATGAAGAGATTAGAAAAGCGGTGGAGTCGGTCACTAACAGCAACACATCAAGCGTCAAAGTTCTTAGAGCGATGGACATGGGCAGAGGGCAGAGACGAGCTATCCTGTCGTTGACAGACGACGAGGCGCAATTAGTGTTAAAAAACGGTCGTCTACGGGTAGGCTTTGTCAACTGCAGAGTTCGCGTGTGGGAAGTCAGGAGGACAGGAAGGTGTTCCAAATGTTTGGGCTCTGGACACGAGGCAAGTACGTGTACGGGACCGGACAGGCGCAATTGCTGTCGAGAATGCGGGCTAGTGGGACATGTAGCGGCAACGTGTGCAGCCCCGTCAATGGAAAGGCAGAACTTTAAGGCGACCCTGGACCTTGAGACTGCGGGCAAGTCACCTCAACGGCCATGATGATCAGAATTCTTCAGATCAACGTAGGGGTGCGCCGGGTGGCACAAGACCTAGCGATGGCATCAGCTCTAAATTGGGATGCAGACCTCCTCGTAGTTAGCGAGCAGAACCGAAGCCAGTCCGAAGATGATGGGTGGTTTGCAGACACGTCAAACCGCTCTGCAGTCGTCGTCGCGAGCGGGGTGCCCATTAACCACGTCGGCCAGGCGGAACTGGGATTTCGGTGGGTTGAATTTCCGGGCTTTCGATTGTACAGTTGCTACTGCTCCCCCAACTGTGCAATTGATGAATTCAAGGACTTCCTTTTGAGACTCGAGCGCAGCATCAGGAGCTCATCCATCCCAGTCATCGCTGCCGGCGACTTCAACGCGAAGTCCAGGTCGTGGGGAAGCCCGAGAGACGACACTAGGGGTACCCTCCTAGCGGACCTGATGTCAGCAATTGACATGTCAGCGTGCAACGAGGGTAATGCCCCTACATTCGTGCGGGATTCATCGGAATCCCACATTGATATTACGTTCGCCTCTGTAGGCGTCCGGGGTAGCATCGACAACTGGCGGGTGCTCGACACGCCGTCCTTGAGCCTTCACAGATACATAATGTTCGAGGTGAACGCACTTGCATCCTGGCCCCGCCACCCTCAACCTCAGAGCGGGTGGGCAGTGAGGAGGATGGACAAGCAGCTACTATCAACATCGTTGGCACTAACACCCGGCCAGCATCTTCCTCCAACATCCTCCGTCGAGGACGAGGCGGAAAATCTCGTAGACTGGATGACACAGGCGGCAAACAAATGTGTCCCGAAGCGCTCACCTGGAGGGTCCAAACGCCCTACGGTATGGTGGAGTAAGGAAATCGGCAACATACGCGGCGACTGCCTCAAGGCCAGAAGGATTTTCCAGAGGATGAGGAAAAGGCTGGGAGAGGATGGTAGCCGCGCATACCAGGAGCGTTGGAAGGAAATCCGCAAGTCTCTCTCCGTCGCAATCAAGGTGGCGAAAGAGAAGGCCTGGGCCAGTTTGGTTGCGTCGGTTGACAACGATATCTGGGGAAAGCCATATAAGACCGTCATGAAACGACTAAACAGGCGCAAACTCATACCTGGAATCGACTTGCCCGGAAGACTGGAAGGTGTGGTTGAAGCACTATTCCCAACGGTCGGGCAGCGGAGTACCTCAGATCGGGGAAGCTTAGACCCCCCGAGCACCGGCTACGTCGAGCACAGCCCCATTACGATGAGAGAAGTGGTAGAGGCGGCAAAAACGCTACCAAACGGAAAAGCCCCTGGCCCTGACGGGATCTTCAACGAAATCATCAAGGAAGCAGTCCTCTGCGATCCTCAGAGATTCCAGCTTTTGTTCAACAAGTGCATTCTAGAAGGACGATTTCCATCAAACTGGAAGAAGGGCAAGCTCGTCCTCATCCCGAAGCCAGGAAAACCCCTCGACAGCCCGTCCGCATTCAGACCGATCTGTCTGCTAGACGGCTGCGGTAAGCTACTGGAGAAGCTCGTAGCGACGAGGTTGAGAGATCATTTGGCCAAAAACAATGCGCTAACTGATAATCAATATGGTTTTCGAAGCGGCCGCTCAACCCTCGATGCTCTCGGTCGTCTGAAGTCAATTGTAAGAGCTGCCACGACTGGTCACCCTCATCACCACAGGCTAGTGGGGGTGCTGACCCTCGACGTCCGCAACGCGTTTAACACCGCACCATGGGAAGCAATCCTAGATGCGGCCAGGGCTAAGAACGTCCCGGGGACCATTCTGAGAGTTATCGAGGCCTACCTCTCTAACCGCTCCATCTTGGCGTCCAGTCCATCAGGCGCAACGCAATTAGAAAGGCAAATGACGTGCGGCGTACCCCAGGGTTCGGTTCTGGGACCGGATCTCTGGAACTTGTTCTACGACGATCTGCTCAGAATTGAACTGCCTGGGGGCGTCGAACTCATAGCCTTCGCGGATGACGTCGCAGTTGTCTCCACGCAACGGGTCCCGGTACGGAACCTCGAGAGGACCCTTGAGTCATCGTTCGATTCCATCAACAACTGGATGATTGCTCATGGGATGGTTCTTGCAGCTGAGAAGACGGAAGCTGTGGTGCTAACGAGAAGGAGGGTCCGTAACGAAATGACCGTAATATGTGATGGACACGCGATAAGGTCTAAGGCCAGCATACGCTACCTCGGAGTCCAAGTGGACAAAAAACTTGGCTTCAATGACCATGCGGAGATTGTTTCGGGTAAAGCGGCGTCCGCGTCTAGGCAACTTGGGTTTCTCATGCCTAATCTGGGAGGCCCAAGACAAAAGTCTAGACGCCTTCTGTCCTGCGTAGTTACCTCGAAACTACTGTACGGAGCGCCGATTTGGTGCGAAACAATGGAAGCTAGGGGCTGGAAAAAGCTAGCGGCAGTACATAGACGCTCACAACTTAGAGTAGCTTGCTGTTACAGCACCGTCTCCCACGCGGCCGCGGCAGTCGTGTCGGGGATCCCTCCGATCAAGCTGCTCGCAAAAGAGAGACTGGCGATCCACCACGGATCCAGCAAAACAACGGCATCGTCTGCCCTTATAGCAGACTGGCAAATCGAGTGGAATGCCGCGGTTGAGGGCAGGTGGACCCATCGCCTAATAGGTGACGTCGGTGCGTGGACCACACGCGGCTTCGGGGAGGTGACGTTTCACCTAACCCAGGTGTTGACGGGACATGGGTGTTTCGCCTTCTACCTGCACCGATTCCACCTTCAGGATTCGGACAGCTGCGCGCAGTGTGGCACCTCCCCTGACACTGCTGAACACGCTTTCTTCAAGTGCGACACATGGGAGCATTGGAGGAGACAAACCTGTGCGGAAACAGGAGTAGAGGAGCTTACGCCGGAGAACATAGTGTCCACAATGTTACAGTCAAGAACGAACTGGACTGCGATATCCAAACTCGCCTCCCGGATAATGACAACAAGGGAGAAGGAGGAGAGAGCTAGGCAAGGCCAGCCGGAGTAAAAAAATAAACGTAGTTAAGAGTATTCCATGTGGGCCGACGGCCAACCCAGGGTGGTTAGAGGCCCCCATACTTATGTAAAATAACTATCATGTATATTATTTCTTTTTTTGTAAATGTTTTATGTGTAATTGTGTAATTGTTACCAATAAATGATGGCGGCACCTTCGACCCCCGACGAAATTCCGGAGGAAAGTTCCGGGGGTCCCTGGTGAGTATTGCCGATTCAAAAAAAAAAAAAAAAAAAAAAGGTTAGGTTAGGTTAGGTTAGGTTAGGTTAGGTTAGGTTAGGTTAGGTTAGGTTAGGTTAGGTTAGGTTAGGTTAGGTTAGGTTAGGTTAGGTTAGGTTAGGTTAGGTTAGGTTAGGTTAGGTTAGGTTAGGTTAGGTTAGGTTAGGTTAGGTTAGGTTAGGTTAGGTTAGGTTAGGTTAGGTTAGGTTAGGTTAGGTTAGGTTAGGTTAGGTTAGGGGTTAGGTTAGGTTAGGTTAGGTTAGGTTAGGTTAGGTTAGGTTAGGTTAGGTTAGGTTAGGTTAGGTTAGGTTAGGTTAGGTTAGGTTAGGTTAGGTTAGGTTAGGTTAGGTTAGGTTAGGTTAGGTTAGGTTAGGTTAGGTTAGGTTAGGTTAGGTTAGGTTAGGTTAGGTTAGGTTAGGTTAGGTTAGGTTCCCCCTCGTGGAACTCACCTTGTCGTGGTGAGGGGGCTTGAACGGTTGTTCGTCGGGGACCAGTGCTATGCCAACCAGGGTCTCCCATGTTGGACAGGACTGGGCCGCGGCGGGCAACCCGACTAAGAGTTCTGAGCTGGTCCTTACTTTAGTTAGTTGGGGCCAGTAAGGCCTGAGCACGCCTTTCGCTGATGACAAACCGGCTCCTCCAACCCCTAACTCGTCAAAGGGGTCACTTGGCACGGGAGTAGTTACGTGTCCACGAGGATCCTGCTGGGCACCTGGCGCACCCAGCAGTATACAGCCTTACCGCTACACCGGGCTCTGTAGCGGCGGACGACCACTTCCCGTGTTCTCGTGGGAACAAGATGGATGGAAAAAAACAGAACAAGACCCCAGGCTCACCAGCTGGCCATCTGGTGAAACCGGCAGTAGAGGACAAGGCGACGCGGACTCCGACGGAGGAAGCTTATGAGCGTGCCAGCGCGAGAGTGGTGGCTGCTCTGATGGCTTCCAGGACGCCTCGGGGGACGGCAAACCGGACCACGGAGAGCGTGCCTGTGACACCGGCAGGAGTTGTGAAGCGGAAGGACAAGGAGTCGTCTCCGCCGACCAAACGCCACGAGGACGAGGACGCCGAGTTCGCGAAGGCTCTGCGGAACGTGTGGAAGGCGTACGCGGACGTCAAGTACGAGGCCGACGTTGCGATGGGTGGTCGCGATGGCTCCCTTCTCAGGGATGCCTTGGAAGGGCTCCGTGAGAGCCTTGACAAGGTCATCACTGATAAGGGGGAGGTGCGATCCCCATCGCAAAAGAGGGCGAAGCAGGGGACGGAGCCGCAGGTTCAACACGTTCGTGCGGAGACCAGGGACGCGTCGACGGACACGCCCTGCTGGTGGCCGTCCGTGGATTTGGTAAGACCTCCGACTCTGAGTGCTCCCAAGACAGGGCGCCCAGAGTCGAGGAAGAAGAACGCCGTGGACGCGGCGACCGGTCCATCCGAGGGCACTCGTCGTCGTCGTGTCAAGCGGAGAGAGGCCACGGACGCTCCCCCGGATGCAGATGTTCCTCCAGCGGCGGATGTGCGGACTACGGTGGCCCACGACGACTCGTCGGGGTGGACCACCGTCGTCCGCAACAGAAGGAAGGGTGCGGCGGAGGATCCCGCGAAGCCAGCGAAGCCAGCGAAGGAAACAAGACGGAAGACCCTGAGTGCGGCGGCCCTCATCAAAAGAAGGACGCCGACGACGCAGGCGGTCTCCATTAGTAGGCCGAGGGAGGGGAAGACATTTGCGGAGGTCATGAAGGACATGACCTCCAAAGTCGACCTCAAACAGCTGAACGTGGAGGTCGTCAACACGCGTGTGTCGAAGGCCGGCGCCATCGTCCTGGAGGTGAGGGCCAAGGAGGATGCCGACAGGCTGGCGGCCAGCGTGGCCGCAGCCATTGGAGAAGACGCGGTGGTATCCAGGCCCACCCGAAGAACCCCGGTGCTCGTTCTCGGTATTCCGGAGTGGATGTCCCCCGAGGAGATTTCTCGGGAGATATCCAGGTCCGATCCGGATATCGAGGCAACCGGGGTCACCGTCAGGGACAACCCTGGCGGTGGCAGGGTGGCCAGAATGGACGTGCCGATGGCTGCGGCTACGAGGCTGGCGGAGGCTCGCGGGATCCAGGTTGGCTGGGTGCAGTGCCGCATCAAGCTGCTGGAGAAGAGGGCACCGAGATGCTATCGGTGCCAGGAGGCGGGCCACGTGGCAGCAAAGTGTACGGCGACGGAGAGGCCGAAGCGATGCTACGGCTGCAACGTGGTGGGGCACCTGGCCAACGCGTGCCCTAGGAGGACGAGGACCGTGAGGGACCTGCCGGCGAAGGAAGCGGCCGAAGATCACAAACTTAGTTAAGTTTACTTCCTTGTAGGCTGAATGGCCAAAAAAACCAGGGGGGTTAGAGGCCCCCCACGTATGTATATATACCGAGAAGGATTTGTGTTTTTTGTATGTATTTGTATATATATATTTCACAAATAAACGATGTGGCTAGGGGAGAAGTAATGCTTAACGGCGATTCCTCCCCTAGCCACGATACCGTCGGACCCAAACGGTTAGGTTAGGTTAGGTTAGGTTAGGTTAGGTTAGGTTAGGTTAGGTTCCCCCTCGTGGAACTCACCTTGTCGCGGTGAGGGGGCTTGAACGGTTGTTCGTCGGGGATTAGTGCTATGCCAACTAGGGTCTCCCATGTTGGACAGGACTAAGCCGCGGCGAGCAACCCGACTAAGCAGTTCCAAGGGTAGGGCGGGCTCTTTAGCCTTGGTTGGCAACCGTCCTAGGGGAAGGAAAACCCCGATAAAAAACCCCCTGGCAGTAGGGTAAAAATGCACGGGAGATCACCCGGTAAAAAATCGAACATGTCGGACAACAGAAGGAGTTTTGTTACCGCACCAGGGGCCTCGGAACCCCAGGTGCCGGCAACGGGCAGTGAGCAAGCGGGCTGCCCGGGGTCGTCATCCAACGACCGCACGGAGCAAACCCTGGTGGTGGGGAAGCAGGCCCCAGGGGGTGGCAATTGTAAAATTGCCACTAACACTACTGTTGGTGGGGGTGCACCGCAGGCACCCACCGGCAGCCTCACGGCTGCTGACTCTACTGCGAGGAAGCAAGGAGCGTCGGTCTTCGCGGAGGTGCCTCGATCGAAGGTGATGGCGGCACTCATGGCCTGTTCGAAGCCACGGGCGTCGGTCGGACAGGACTCGCCGAGTTCGCCGAGTGTTTACTCGACGCCGACAGCTGGCGAGAAGAGGAAGGAGAGGTCCCCACCTACCACGAGACAAGAAGACGAGGACGCCGAGTTGTCGAAGGCCCTACGAAGGGTTTGGAAGGCGTTCGGTACGGTGACGTTCGAGGCCGATAACGTCATGGGTGGTTGTGATTCTCCCGACGCGCTTATGCTGAGGGAGGCGTTGGAGGATCTCCGGGACAGCCTCGCTCAGGTGATCACTAGCAAGGGGGAAATTCGTTCCCCCTCGCAGAAGAGGGCCAAACCGGAGGATGAACTGGTCGTCCCGCAAGCCTCCCACGTGGAGACCCGCGATGCGGCAACCGACACGCCCTGTTGGTGGTCTTGCGTCGACTTGGAGAGGCCACCATCCCTGAGTGCTCGTAAGTCGGGACACTCAGGGGTGAAGATCAACAACGGCGAGGGAGCGGAATCCAGAGGGCCAAAAACCAATCGTCGTCGCAAACACCAGAAGGTCACGGACAGCATTCCTGACGTTGGAACTCTGCCACCAGTAGAGGAGGCGCGGACCACGGCTGGCCACAAAGACCCGTCCGACTGGACCACCGTGGGCCGGAAGAAAAGGAGAATCGCGGCGGAGGTTTCTTCCAAGCCCAAGGGACGGGGTATCTCGGATGCTGCCGCACTTGTGCGAAAAAGAACGCCAACGACGGAGGCGGTTACAATTAGTAACCCGAAAAATGGGAAAAGCTACACGGACGTGATGAGGAGGGTGGCGTCCAATGTCAACCTCAAGGAGCTGGGGGTTGACATCGTGAAGACACGCGCATCCAAGGCTGGGGCAATCATTTTGGAGGTGTCAGCCAAGGAGGAAGCGGAGAAGCTTGCGGCGAGTCTAAAAGCGGTCATTGGAGAGGACGCCACGGTGCTGAGACCTTCCCGCAGGACTCCGGTTTTGATCCTGGGTGTCCCGGAGTGGATGACGCCGGAGGAAATTGCTGGGGACATCTGCAAGGCCGATGCGGACATCGCTAGTGACCGGATTGCTGTTAGGGACAACCTTGGCGGGGGCAGGGTAGCTCGGCTCGATGTGCCGATGGCGGTAGCAACGAGACTAGCCGAGACTCGGATAATCCAGGTCGGCTGGTCTCGTTGTAAAGTAAAGCTACTTGAGAAGAAAGCGCCCAGATGCTATAGGTGTCAGCAATCCGGTCATCTGGCGGCCAGATGCACGGCAGCAGAGCGTCCCAAGGCATGCTTCCGGTGCAACGCTCCGGGGCACCTGGCAAAAGAATGCCCTGGGAAAAGGACCAAGCAGGGTCCACTAGCTAAGGAAGGTGGATGAAAATATAAACTCCTTAGTTAAGTTGAACCATTGTAGGCCGAATGGCCAAGAGCAGGGGGGTTAGAGGCCCCCCAGTATTGTATATAATTATTTTGTGTATAATATGGTGTAAGATTTGTGTTTTTTGTATATATATTGTATTGTATATATTTCACAAATAAACGATGCGGCTAGGGGAGAAGTAATGCTTAACGGCGATTCCTCCCCTAGCCGCGATAAAAAAAAAAAAAAAAAAAAAAAAAAAAATGGTTAGGTTAGGTTAGGTTAGGTTAGGTTAGGTTAGGTTAGGTTAGGTTAGGTTAGGTTAGGTTAGGTTAGGTTAGGTTAGGTTAGGTTAGGTTAGGGTTAGGTTAGGTTAGGTTAGGTTAGGTTAGGTTAGGTTAGGTTAGGTTAGGTTAGGTTAGGTTAGGTTAGGTTAGGTTAGGTTATGGTTAGGTTAGGTTAGGTTAGGTTAGGTTAGGTTAGGTTAGGTTAGGTTAGGTTAGGTTAGGTTAGGTTAGGTTAGGTTAGGTTCCCCCTCGTGGAGCTCACCTTGTCGTGGTGAGGGGGCTTGTGTTCCTCTGCGACCCTGAGAGCTATGCCAACGGTGGTGTATTCCACCAGCAGGGTCTCCCATGTTGGACAGGTCAAAGGGTAGAGGACAGACTAAGAGTTCCATGTCCGGCTCTGACCTTAGTTGGTTGGAGCCGGGCAGTAGCGTCTCGGGGCCCCGGGGTTGAGACGCAGTTCCGGGATGCAGGAGGCCGATGGGACTGCGACTCCCCTTGGGCACCGAGATAGATCGAAAGATCTGGAGGAAGCGGTCAGCGGCGTCACCGTGAAGACGTCGAAGGAGGAGGCGGTCCAAATTACATCGGGGACGGAGTATCTCGGTGTTCGAGGGTTGAGGCGTAGTTCCTAGGCAGTTGGCCGAGGATGGTACTACGCCTCCCTTTGGACACCGGGATAGATCTATCAAGATCTGGAGGAAGCGGTTGGCAGCGGACCGGGAAGATGCTGCGGGAGGCGGTCCATACTACACCAGGGACGGAGTATCTCGGTGTTCGAGGGTTGAGGCGTAGTTCCTAGGCAGTTGGCCGAGGATGGGACTACGCCTCCCTTTGGACACCGAGATGGATCTGCGAAGATCAGGAGGAAGCGGTTGGCAGCGGACCGGGAAGACGCTGCGGGAGGCGGTCCATATTCCACCAAGGACGGATCGGGACGATCAGGAGGAAGCGGTTCACGGCGTAACCGAGAAGACGCCGAAGAAGAAGAGGCCCAACAACATCAGGGGCGGAGAGTCTCGGTGTTCCAGGGTTGAGACGCAGTTCCCTAGGCGGGTGGCCGAGGATGGGGCTGCGCCTCCCTTGGACGCCGAGATGATCCAGGAGGACGGCTTCACTGTTCCGGTGGAAACTTGGCGGACGGCGGTTTAGGGCTCCTCCGCGCTACAAAGCCGGAGCGTGAAGCGGCCCACATTAGTTAAGTTTCTTAATCTGTGGGCCGAAGGCCAAAACTGGGGGGGTTAGAGGCCCCCCGTTTTGATGTAGGTACTAAGGTACCCCCCCCCCCGCGGCATAGTTACGTGTGGTTTCGTACCCGTAACTATGCCGCCGATGGAAGTATTGTGTTTTTTCCCTAATTTATGTACATATTTTTGGATTTCACAATAAACGATGCGGCCAGGGAGGAAGTAATGCCTAACGGCGGTTTCCCTCCCTGGCCGCGATTTCGACGTGTAAAAAAAAAAAAAAAAAAAAAAGGTTAGGTTAGGTTAGGTTAGGTTAGGTTAGGTTAGGTTAGGTTAGGTTAGGTTAGGTTAGGTTAGGTTAGGTTAGGTTAGGTTAGGTTAGGTTAGGTTAGGTTAGGTTAGGTTAGGTTAGGTTAGGTTAGGTTAGGTTAGGTTAGGTTAGGTTAGGTTAGGTTAGGTTAGGTTAGGTTAGGTTAGGTTAGGGTTAGGTTAGGTTAGGTTAGGTTAGGTTAGGTTAGGTTAGGTTAGGTTAGGTTAGGTTAGGTTAGGTTAGGTTAGGTTAGGTTAGGTTAGGTAGGTTAGGTTAGGTTAGGTTAGGTTAGGTTAGGTTAGGTTAGGTTAGGTTAGGTTAGGTTAGGTTAGGTTAGGTTAGGTTAGGTTAGGTTAGGTTAGGTTAGGTTAGGTTAGGTTAGGTTAGGTTAGGTTAGGTTAGGTTAGGTTAGGTTAGGTTAGGTTAGGTTAGGTTAGGTTAGGTTAGGTTAGGTTAGGTTAGGTTAGGTTAGTTGAGGTTAGGTTAGGTTAGGTTAGGTTAGGTTAGGTTAGGTTAGGATAGGTTCTCCCCCGACGGGACCCACCTTGCCGTGGTGGGGGAGCTTGCGGGCCCTTAATTGGGTCTTACTAAGCGGTCCCAGATCCCGGCTCTGGCCTTAATTGGTTGGAGTCGGGGTGGCGTCTCCCGGTCCTGGGACCAGGCGCAGCGGACCAGCCACATCCGAGATTGGGAGTCCTGGCGGTCTGGGTAGGTGTTGGTCCTTATCCGAAGCGTATGCTGAGGAGGGGACCACATCTACTTGGGCGTCGGGACGACCTAGAGTTCGGTGAAGCTGGTCGTGGATCAATGTGTCACCGGCTTGCCTTAATTGGCTGGCCGGTGACGAAGACGGCGGCGGCGGTCCAGTCACACCCAGTACGGAGAAGGCCCGGCGGATCGAGGGCATGTGCAGTTCCCGGAAGGGGCTGCCCTCTCGGACGTCGGGTCAATCCAGGAACAGTGTGGCTGGCCGCCAAGAACAGGACGACAACGGGACCGGGAGACGGAGCAGCTGGCCGGTCAACAGATGAAGACGTCCCCGGGGGGTCGAGGCGTGGCCCCTAGGCAAGGTGGCCCGAGATGGTTGACCGCGCCTCCCCCCCGGTCGACCGGCGGAAGAATGGAGACCGGCCCAGCAGGTGGAAGACGGGACGGCTGTTGTATTGGATTGTGTGGTCCTCCGGTACAACTACCGGAGCGTGAAGAAGCCCACTGAAGATCTTTACTTTAGTTAAGATTCTAAGATGTGGGCCGAAGGCCGAAAACAAGGGGGTTAGAGGCCCCCTGTTTTGGTGTAAGGTACTGAGGTACCGTGGTTTCGTACCCGTAGCTATGCCGCCGAAGAATGTATTGTTTTCCCTTAATTATTTTGTAATTTTGGTTTTTTCAATAAACGATGTGGCCAGGGAGGAAGTAATGCCTAACGGCGGTTCCCTCCCTGGCCACGATTTCGAAGTGTAAAAAAAAAAAAAAAAAAAAAAAAGGTTAGGTTAGGTTAGGTTAGGTTAGGTTAGGTTAGGTTAGGTTAGGTTAGGTTAGGTTAGGTTAGGTTAGGTTAGGTTAGGTTAGGTTAGGTTAGGTTAGGTTAGGTTAGGGTTAGGTTAGGTTAGGTTAGGTTAGGTTAGGTTAGGTTAGGTTAGGTTAGGTTAGGTTAGGTTAGGTTAACCCTCGTCCTGCTGATGGTGCTCCGAAGCCCAGGAAGCGCGGTAAACAGGACGCGGCCGCACTGGTGAGAAGAAGAACTCCGGCGACCGAGGCAGTTACCATCAGTAGGCCGAGGGAAGGGAAGACCTTCGTAGAGGTCATGAAGAACGTGACTACGAAGGTCAACCTGAAAGATCTGGGGGTCGAAGTTGTCAAGACACGGGTGTCAAAAGCCGGGGCAATAGTCTTAGAAGTAAAGGCCAAGGAGGAGGCAGATAAGTTGGCGGCCAGTCTGGAGGCGGTCATTGGCGAGGACGCGAAGGTGTCGAGACCTTCCCGCAAGACTCCGGTCCTCATTTTGGGGATACCGGAGTGGATGACACCTGAAGAGGTCTCCCGGGATATTTCCAGGGCCGACGCGGACATTGCGGAAGCTGACATCACGGTCAGGAACAACGTTGGAGGAGGCAGGGTGGCTCGCCTGGACGCGTCTATGGCTGCGGCGGTGAGACTGGCGGAGGCTCGAGTAGTTGAGGTCGGCTGGATAAAATGCAGACTGAAACTACTCGAGAAGAAGGTGGTCAGATGCTATCGTTGCCAGGAGCCGGGGCACGTGGCAGGAAGATGTACGGGTCCAGAGAGGCCTAAAAGGTGTTATGGGTGCAACAAGATCGGTCACATGGCAAAGGATTGTCCGGGGAAGAACAAGGCGACCGAGAAGGTTCATCCAACAAAGAAGGGCGGCTGAAGGCGGATTAAATTTAGTTAAGCCAACTTCTGTAGGCCGAATGGCCAAGATCAGGGGGGTTAGAGGCCCCCCATATATTGTATATTTTCATATAGAATATTGTGTATGATTGTGTTTTTTGTATATATTTTGTATATATTTCACAATAAACGATGCGGCTAGGGGAGAAGTAATGCTTAACGGCGATTCCTCCCCTAGCCGCGATACCGTCTGAAAAAAAAAAAAAAAAAAAAAAGGTTAGGTTAGGTTAGGTTAGGTTAGGTTAGGTTAGGTTAGGTTAGGTTAGGTTAGGTTAGGTTAGGTTAGGTTAGGTTAGGTTAGGTTAGGTTAGGTTAGGTTAGGTTAGGTTAGGTTAGGTTAGGTTAGGTTGGTTAGGTTAGGTTAGGTTAGGTTAGGTTAGGTTAGGTTAGGTTAGGTTAGGTTAGGTTAGGTTAGGTTAGGTTAGGTTAGGTTAGGTTAGGTTAGGTTAGGTTAGGTTAGGTTAGGTTAGGTTGAGTCCGGTTGTGGCAGTCGACGAGTGCACACGGTGTTTTGCGTCGCTCCTCAGTCATTGTGTTTTTTAGTTGGGAAAAAGTCGTTTGTTTTTTGCGTGCTGTGTGTCAGAAGATTCGTCTCGCGACAACGAATCCGAATATACAACGTACGCGGAGATCGGACGCGAATTGTGCGTTTTATCGCGTTTTTACGTTTTTTATTTTTACGGGCGACGGCGCGTATACGTCGTATTACGTGCGTACGTTCTTTTCGCGGTCACCCGCCAGCGGGTGGTCGTAGGAGCTTGTGATTTCCACCATCAGAAGGGGACTGACGTGCTGAAAATTTTGGTGTCACCCTTTCGGTGCTGTGACGATCAACGGCGGAGTGAGTACGACTTAAATTTGAATAATTATTACGATTGTACGCGGCTGTTATACGGTACGCGTTACGGCAAAGCGCGCGTTTCGGTTGCGTCACGATATCGGTGCGGTCGCCGCTCGCCGGCGCGTCAACATCCGCCGACGACCGGCCGTCGCGGGTCGTTTCCGGTACGGCGTACGTCGGTGCGAGTAAACACTCGTCGCCGACGTCCGGTGTGGGTCGCAGCTGTACGTCGTTGCTACGCGCTAATATTGTGCCGCCGATTTGCGCACGTCGCGATCGGTTATTTTTCGCTGTATTTGTTGTGGCTGTTAACGCGCCACCGTTGCTCGTATACGGTTGCCGCCGCCGCGGCTATCGCCGCCGGCTGTTATACGCAGCCCGCGCGCGCTGTTTATCTGCCGCCGGAGCGAATCTCAAGCGCTCGACGTCGCGCCGGTGGTTTTTGTGGTATCTGACGAGATTAGTAGGAGCCCGTCATCGTGTAGAGGCTTGGATTCTGTAATGGCGTCCATCCCATCTTCTATCGGCGACTACTTTTCCGACATGGAAACGGACGACGGCTACCCGAGCGGTGGAATTAAACGTAAATTGCTATCCCCGCCGCCACCTGATATCGGCGGAGACCTAGGAGATGCGATTAAGGCTCTTGACTCCATCAGAAGGCTGGCGTATAATGTGGACAAGGAGACTAGGCTAATTACGATGGTTGAAGGAGCGCCGGCGTTGGAATTGGCTGTCGAGGACCTTATTAGAAAAGTGGATGCGTGGTCTCGCTGGAGTAAGGAGAAGATAAGAACTACGACAAAAAAACAAAGAAGACCCGAGGCGGGCGAGGATGGTTCCTCTGGGCGGAAAGCAGGGGAATCCTGCGATGCCTATACCGAGACTCCGTGCTGGTGGCCTTATACAGTGGCGAGGTCGGATTGGTCTGGAGCGGGGACGTCGGGCATGGCGGAACCTCACACTGCATCAAGCGCGGCTGATGTCGGGAGGGCACCTCGGCCGTAGCGGCACCGAAGAGGAAGCGGGATAAACCGAAGAAGGCGGAGGACGGAGTGGAAACAGCTGGAAGTACGAGGGCGCGGCTCACGGAGCAAGCGACCGGTGAAGAGAACTACACGGTGGTGAGGAGGAAGAAGAAGAAGGCAGAGACTGCTCCTTTGCGCCAGGGTGCGACACACAGCACGGTACAGAACACAACAGCCGGCGAGCCGAAGACCGAAAAAAGGATGACACGAAAACCGGCGGCCGTCCTGGTGAAAGTGGGAGGAGGTCTTTCCTATGCGGATACGCTAAAGAAAGTACGGGAAACAGAAGTAGACTTTGACGGATTAGGAACCAGGGTTACCTCCATGAGGAAAACGGTGACTGGGGACCTAATCGTTGAACTAACAAAGAGCAACAAATCCCTGGCCGCAGCGGATGTACTTAGGGGCAAGATCGCGGCAGTCATCCCTGATGCAAGCGTCAAATGCTTAGGACAAACACTGGAAGTAGAGATTGTCGACTTAGACGAAGTAACCACAAAGGAGGAGGTACACGCCGCATTGGATAGCATCAAGGCGGACGGATCAATGGTCAGAGTCACTGGCATTTGGAGGACGAGGACTGGCCAACAGATGGCTACGGCCACTGTGCCGATCGGTGCGGTGGAAAAACTCACACATATCAGCATTGGCTGGCTGCGTTGTCGAGTTCGACCCAGAAGAGAGCAACCCCAAAGGTGCTACAAATGCCACGGTTTCGGGCACGGTTCGCGGCTGTGTACCGGTCCCGATCTATCTGGGACATGTAGGAGGTGCGGTCTACCGGGTCACTACGAGAAATCCTGCTCCGCCGGGGAGGATAAGTGTGTCGCGTGCGACCGCATGGGATCCAATGGAGTGGTGCACCGCCCTGGCTCGGGGGCGTGCGCAGCATGGAGTGTGGCCTTCAAGGCTATCGCAAATAAGCAGAAATGATCAAGTTTTTGCAGATCAATCTCCACCGTAGCTCCACTGCGCAAAATCTTATGGCGCAGACCATCGCTGAGCTTGGAACACAGGTCATCATCGTTTCCGAACAAAATTGGAACCCTTCCGATAGAAGTAAATGGATTCCCAGTGGAGATGGGCTTAGTGCGGTCGCCATAACGGCCTCCTGCGATCAATCGATCAACAAACACGGGTGCGGACGAAACTTTGCTTGGATACAGCTAGACAACGTACGAGTGTACAGCTGCTATAACACGCGAAATTGCAGACCGGAGGAGTTCCACGCATTCGTAGACGAGCTCGAGAGATCCATACGGCTGGTCGATCGGCAGCTGGACCTGGTTGTAGGCGGTGACTTTAACGCCTGGTCATGCGAATGGGGTTCCAGCTCCAACGATTATAGGGGACAGCTGCTCGCCGACCTTGCAGCTAGTCTTGACCTCACCGTCTGCAACACAGGTTCGGTCTCGAGTTACCGTCGGGTCAATGCGGAATCAGTAATCGATGTAACGTTTGCACGGACGAGATCTTCGAGAGCGGTCGCGAACTGGCAGGTTCTAGAACATGCGTACTCGGGTAGCGATCATCAGTACATTGGATTCGAACTTAAACCAACAGTTGACATGGACGGCCTCGAAAGCGTGCGCTCTCTTGGGTGGGCGACTCGCAAACTGGATAGCGCAGCGTTGAACAGGCATCTGTTATCGGCAACATGGAAAGACTCTGAGGCTGACACGACTGCCTCGCAAACAGCGGATCGGCTGACCGTCTTTCTTGAAGCGGCCTGCAATACAAGCATGCCGTCGAGAGGCCGGCTAAGACCTACGAGGCGCGAGGCACACTGGTGGACAACGGAAATCGCGGAACTCAGACGGGAGTGTCATCATCTGCGGCGCATATATCAGCGGTCAGCCAGGAGACGAAACCCTTCCCCGCACACTGAAGAACATCGTGAGGCACTGAGGGGTAAACGGAAGGAGCTAACAATTGCGATCCGCAATGCGCAGGCTAAGAGTTGGGCCGAACTCTGCCGCGCCGTCGAAACCGACCCGTGGGGAATCCCTTATAGATTGGTCACGAAAAAGCTGTGCAGGAAAAGACCGGGCATTGAGGCGCGAGGTAAGGAGAAAGCCGTAGCGGATCACCTGTTCCCCGTGCTGCCAGTCATTGACTGGGCCCAGGAGGCGCCACCGGTGGACACTCAGGAAACACCTCTGTCGCGGGAGTTCACGGCGGACGAACTACGCGAAGCTGGGCTCAGATTACCGACCGGCAAGGCCACCGGCCCCGATAACATACCTAGTGAAGTACTACGGGAGGTATGCAAAACAAGGCCACAAGTATTGCTGGACACTTTTAACTCCTGTCTACGTCACCTCGAGTTTCCTCAGCGATGGAAGGTTTCCAGACTTGTGCTGCTACACAAAGGATCTGGTAAGCCGGTCGACGACCCAACCAGCTACAGGCCGTTGTGCATGATTGATACAGCCGGGAAGCTTCTGGAGCGACTCCTTTTAAAGAGACTCAATGAACATCTTGACCGGACAGGACAGAGATCCGAGTGTCAGTTCGGATTTCGTCAGGGAAGGTCAACCGTCGATGCAGTCGAACGAGTCTTGAGTGCTGCTTACGGGGCCGGACAGGGGGCGGTGCAACATCGCGACCTCTGCGTTGTTGTCTCGTTAGACGTGAGCAACGCTTTCAACACCGTTCCCTGGCTAAAGATTGATGCGGCTCTGAGGAGATGCAGGGTGCCCTCGTATCTGACCTGCATGCTGCGTTCGTACCTCGACGCCAGAAGTCTCCTGGTAGGCGAGGATTTGCAGAGGCGGGCCGTCACATGTGGTGTACCTCAAGGTTCAGTCATCGGACCGGCTCTCTGGAGCATATTTTACGACGAACTACTGGGACTCGGAATGCCAGCTGGGGTACAGCTTGTGGCGTTCGCGGATGACGTCGCCTTGGTTTGTACGGCGAGAACGGGCGAGATGGCAGGCTCCCTGCTCAACCCGGCACTGGAAACCGTGTCTGGATGGATGCGTGAGAACGGGATGAAGCTAGCGCCACAAAAGACTGAAGCGGTGGTCCTGACACGTAAGAAGAAGTTCGACAAACCGGATCTGCTACTGGACGGACATTCCATCTCCGTAAGGAACTCAATCAGATATTTGGGCGTGGAGCTTGACACCCGACTGTCCTTCAAGGCACATCTAACGACAGCAGCCAGGAAGGCGACGGTGGCAGCTCAAGCAATTGGGAGGCTTATGCCAAACATCGGTGGACCCTCTCAGTGTAAGCGATCGCTTCTAGGATCGGTTGTTAGCAGTAAACTGCTATACGCGGCGCCGGTATGGGCGGGCCCTGGCACTAAAACGGCCAGAAACCGTAGTATTCTTATAAGAGCGCAGAGGATCACTGCTCTCCGCGTCATTAGGGCCTATCGGACGGTTTCCGATGAAGCGTCGTTGGTACTGGCCGCTACCATCCCCGCGGATATCATTGCACTGGAGCGAAAACGTGTTCGCGGGAGGATGGAGGATGAGGGACACACGGCTCGGTACAAGAACATCCTGACGGAGGAGAGAGAAATCTCGCTACGCGCATGGCAGAAGAGGTGGGACAGGTCGAATAAAGGAAGGTGGACTCACACTGTTCTGCCTAACATTCGGAGATGGATGAGCAGGCCACACCACCAGCTAACTTTCCATCTGACGCAGGCGTTATCGGGCCACGGTTGCTTTCGCAGCTACTTGAAGCGGATGGGTAGGGCTACCGATAGCGCCTGTCACTACTGCTCATCCATCGACGACACGGCCGAACACACTTTGCTGGAGTGTCCACGCTGGAACGACCAACGAGCTCCCGTAGAGAGGCTGATCGGAGGCCGACGCTTGGTCCCCTCAGACATCACTGATTTATTATGTGGTCCTGAGGGAACTCCCGACGCGCAAGAGGATCCCGTTTTGTACGGAAGAATCAGGAATGCAGCCATTCGGGGAAGACTGATGCTGGAAAGCATGGTCGAGGAAATACTATCCACCAAGGAGGACGATGAACGCGAGGACGAGCGAAGGGATGCGATGCGGCTCAGGGCCGCTCCACCTGTCGATGGTACGAGCGGACAGCAGCCAGTACGAGGGTGAGGAGTGTACGAGCTTCTAGGCTGGCGGGCTGTGCCGGGCCGAGAAGACAAGGGACGAGGGCAAGAAGCGCTGGCGGGCTGTGCCGGGCCGCGAAGACAAGGTACGAGTGCAAGGAGAGTACGAGCTTCTAGGCTGGCGGGCTGTGCCGGGCCGCGAAGACAAGGAGGACAATGAGGATATTAAACAATAACAACTAGTTAAGTCATTCTGTGCACCGAAGGTGAAAGCTGAGGGGGTAGAGCCCCTCCACATTGTATTGTAAATAATGTATATATATTGTATATAAAGTGTAAATAGATATATTTATTTCCTTTAGTTAAGTATGTATTGTACACCGAAGGTGAAAGCAGAGGGGGTAGAGCCCCTCCACATTGTAAGCTATATATTGTATGTAATGTTTGTTTTATTGTGCAATAAACGATGGGGGCCTGGCGGAAGTAGTGCGAAAGCGGTTCCCGCCAGGTCCTCGGTTCAAACCGGAAAAAAAAAAAAAAAAAAAAAAAACGGTTAGGTTAGGTTAGGTTAGGTTAGGTTAGGTTAGGTTAGGTTAGGTTAGGTTAGGTTAGGTTAGGTTAGGTTAGGTTAGGTTAGGTTAGGTTAGGTTAGGTTAGGTTAGGTTAGGTTAGGTTAGGTTAGGTTAGGTTAGGTTAGGTTAGGTTATTCGTGTTCTGACTCTCGTAGTGCAAACACCGTGTTTTTTGTCTCTCCGCGTTTTTGAAGCGTCACCTGAGTGTAACTGTGCCGTTTTTTGCGTTCAAGGTGTCGGATGATTCGTCTTGCGATGGGGAATCCAAATCTGGTTTGAGCGTAAAAATCGGAGGAAAAACAGATCAGGTACGAGGTTTTTTGTAAAACTTCTATTGTTTTCTTTGTTTCGGCTCGCAGTCGAATTTTCTAGAAACTTGCGACACGTGTCAAGGTCATTATTTTTGGCAGTGGCAAAGGTCAAATAAGCAATTAAAAAGCCATTAAAAAGCAATTAAATTCGCTGCCGCCGCCGCTGGTGAGAGTTCGGCCGCCGCCGCCGCGCGATCGGCCGCCTCCGTCGTGTGAACGGCCGCTACCGCCGCGCGATTGGTCGCCGCCGCCACGTGACCGGCTGCTGCCGCCGTACGATTGGTCGCGGCTGTGAAACCGTCCGCTGCCGGCACGTGATTGGCTATTGCTGCTGTGCGATTGGCTGCTGCCGCTGCAAATCCCACCAATAGTCGACGCGCGATTAGTTGTAGACCGGCGCTGCCGTTACTCGGAACGCGATTGGCTGGCGCGCGTAGCTCGCCTTTTACGCCCACTGCTGCGCCGCCGTCGCACAGCGTGCGATTGGCCAGCTCTTGGTGCGTGGGGTGCGCCCACCGACACGTGGTATCGCGCGTTCCTAAGTGTTTTTCCCGTGCGAACAGCAAGAGTTCGACGTCGCGCGGGACACGGATTCTACCCTTGTGAAAAACAGAATTGACATGGAGGGAGCAAGTAATAAAAAGAACAACGTACCTCCCACCGGGCTGTCTGCTAAGCGGGCAGGCAAGACGGTTTTGGCGACGCCTCCGGCAGGCGCGCCGACCCTGGAACGGATGGGAATGGATGCAAGGGAGGCCTCCATTCTTAATGACTTAAGAAAAGAGCTGGATACACTAAAAGAAGTGGCAAAAAGGGTGAAAACAGAAGGAGTTAAGGACGGGATTGACAAAATCTCTACACTCCTTAGCCAACTTGTGGACTTAAGGAGTGTAATCAAAACTGGAGGACGTCAACAAGTGGCAGCGCAAATGACGGAACAGGGAAGAAATGTTCTGACAAAAGCAGACGCAAGCGGGGTTTCTGATCTGACTGCGCCTGTTCTCGCGGAAATAAGAGCTATAAACCATAGAATGGCAGAACAGGGAGAAATAATAAGGACACTAGCTTCTAGGGCAGCGTACTGCTCTGAAGAGGCAGCACTGGGAAATCAGCCAAGATTAAGGACGACAGAAATGAGATTTGAACCAGACAGGGAAGTGACAGGGAACGATGGCAGTAAAAACATTGCTTGGACAGATGTAGTTAAAAGAAGGAGGAAAGCCAAGACACTGCCTAACGCCATGCAAGCGGTGCGTATTGACACACAGACGCGGTCGGCGGACAAACCCAATATCAGGGCTCGCCCGCCCGCAATTATAGTGCAAGTCGCCCCAGAAAAATATTCAGAAATGGCAAGGAAAATACGAAATGAAACTGATCTTGAAGGCACTGGAGGACGAGTGGTAGGCATGAGACAGGCCAGAAGGGGCGGAATTCTTATTGAAGTTCGCGGCGATGGGCAGCAAATTGAAGCGGTTAGGGCAGAGGTTTCAAAGACAGCTGGACAGGATGCCGTGGTAAACACATTAAATGACAAGACGCTGCTGGAGATAAGAGATCTGGACGAATGGACGGAGGCTGGCGAAATTCAAGACGCAGTAATCAAGGCCACAGAACGCGAAAAGGAAGTAATAACGGTGATCAGTTTGAGAAAGCAGTACAATGGGACACAGTCAGCTTTGGTCTTGTTGCCATCCAGAGCAGCGCGACCTTTGCTGAGTGACCGATTGAAGGTGGGCATGGTGTACTGTAGAGTAAGGGAGCGGGAGCGCCGTGTTAGGTGCTACCGATGCCTGGCGTTCGGCCACGAAGGTCGAACATGCGGCGGAGCGGACAGAAGCACCTGCTGTAGACGATGCGGAGGCCAAGAGCATATAGCAAAGAATTGCACTGCGTCTAGGGAGGAAGCTGAGATCTTTGCTAAAATACTGAAAGCAGAATCGACAAGAATAGGAGAGAACAACGAGCCGCGTACTGTAGACTCTCAATGATTAAGATCCTACAAATTAACGTTGGAGTTCGACTAGAAGCGCAAGATCTGGCGTTGGCCACTGCAAGGAAGTACAATATGGATGTTTTAGTAATAAGTGAACAAAACAAGAGGAGGAATGAAGAAGAAAGGTGGTACAGCGACAATAGTAACAAAGCGGCGATTGCAGTGGTCAACGACAGCTTGGCGATCGACAAGATTGGCCCACCAGAAGATGGTTTTAGGTGGATAAAGATAGGCGGCAAACGGTTCTACAGCTGCTACTGCTCACCTAATTCCGGCATGATAGAATACTCGAATTTCATACAGAGGCTGGAAGACAGCATTAGAACATCGGATGCGCCAATAGTGGTTTCAGGAGATTTTAACGCCCACTCACCGTACTGGGGGAGTCCTAAGGAAGATGACAGAGGTGCGATACTAATAGATCTGATCGCAGCAAATAACCTTTTTGTGAGCAACATAGGAAATGAACCAACCTTCGTCAGACAAAACTCTCGGACGCACATAGATGTCACGTTCGCGTCCGAAGGAATTATGGCCCAAATTAAGAACTGGAGAGTGATGGACATCGAATCGCTTAGCTTACATCGTTATATTTCTTTCGAAATTGCGGGCCGTGAAGAACTACGGAAAACTGGGGCAAACAATAACGCCAAGAGCATAGGATGGCAGTTTAAAAAATTAGACCACGAGAAGCTGAAGCAAGCAATTTTGGAAGAGACAAGCCTAGCGAAGCCACATACCGACGGAAGCTTAATGGAGGAGGTGAAATTATATACGGAGAAGATGATAAGGATCGCAGACAAATGCATGCCGAGGAAAAGCAAAGGACATAATCGACCTCCAGTGTACTGGTGGTCTGATGAAATTTATGCTCTAAGAGAGAAATGCATAAGAGCAAAAAGGGTTTATCAACATAAAAGGAGGAAGAAAAACGAGAGTAACTGCAAAATGGAAGCTGATGAATATAAAACTGGAAAGAAAAATCTGGTACTTGCCATTAAGCAAGCGAAGAAGAAGTGCTGGCAAGAGTTATGTGATGAACTTGACAAGGACCCATGGGGACGACCTTATAAAATTGTAATGCGGAAGCTAAGCAGGAAAAGACCGATTATTGGGGTAGAAGTTCCGGGCAGACTGGAGAACATTATTGGAAATCTCTTCCCTAAGGAAAATAACAGAGGCGCCCTGGATTACCAAGTTCCGTATAATGAAGAGGAAACTTTTCCATGTATAACCGAAGCAGAAATCACAGAAGAACTGAGGAAATTACCGAATCACAAAACCCCAGGTCCAGATGGTATACAGAATGAGCTGCTGAAAATAGTTGCTCAGAAGGACCGGAATAACATCGCGCATATCTTCAACAGATGTTTGCGTGAAGCACACTATCCGGACAAGTGGAAGAAGGGGAATTTGGTGCTAATACAAAAGCCGGGTCGTAACCCCGAGGATTCGACTGCTTACAGACCGTTGTGCATGCTAGACACGATAGGAAAACTCTTTGAGAAGATCTTGGCTAAGAGGCTTAATGAACATCTGGAAGCCACGGGAAGTCTAGCAAACACACAATATGGATTTAGACGGTACAAATCGACCATAGACGCTATTAAGAAGGTAATGGAGATTGTGGAAACAGCAAACCAGAAAGGCAACGTAGTTGGAATGTTAACGTTAGATGTCTGTAATGCATTCAACTCCGCGTCATGGGAGAAGATTTTAATTGCGTTGGATAGCATGAACGTACCAGCGTACCTACAGAGGATCCTAAGGTCTTATCTCTCGGACAGAAGTATAGTTTATGAAGCCAACGGGGAAACAAAGGTATTCGTCATGGAGAAAGGGGTCCCTCAAGGTTCTGTACTGGGACCTGTGTTATGGAACATCATGTATAATGATCTATTGAAAGTAACGATGCCTGGGGATGTTAGATTAATTGCATATGCGGATGATGTGGCAATGTTAACAACGGCTGAACACGGAAACTTTCTGCCAGAAAGATTGGAACCAGCTTTCGACAGAATTAATGAATGGATGAAGAAAAATAGTTTGACATTGGCGGAACAAAAAACGGGAGCAATTGTGTTCACTAACAGGTGGGCTAGAAATAAGATGGTAGTTAGGTGTGGAAATGCAACAATTACATCAGGCAAGACCATTAAGTATCTAGGTCTAATACTAGATCAGAAAATGAATTTCATCGAACATGCAAACAACATATATAGCAAAGTAGCGGAGACAATTAGACAGTTAGGGTATATACTCCCCAACTTAGGAGGAGCTAAAGAAAAGAAAAGGAGACTTTTAGGAGGAGTGGCTATGTCCAAAATGTTATACGGAGTTTCATGCTGGGAGAAGAGGATGGGTGAAACGGCATGGAACAAACTCGAACGGCTACAGCGGAGGATTGCGATAAGAACTGCAAGCGCATACAGGAGTGTGTCGTATAGCGCCATAGCGGTGGTAGCCTCTATGCCTCCTCTTAGGCTAAAGGCGAAAGAAATGACAAGAATTCACGAAGACAGGAATGCGAAGATGGCGAAAATCGATACAATAAGAGAATGGCAAAAATTATGGGAAAAAGACACGAATGGAAGATGGACGTACACGTTGATACCTAACATCGAGAAATGGGTCAACAGGAGACACGGAGAGATAAATTACTATCTGACCCAGTTTATTACAGGACACGGATCATTTGGTCACTACCTTCATCGCATAGGAAGGAGAAACAACGACAAATGTCAGCTATGTGGATCTATCGCTGACACGGCAGAACATGCTATCTTTGAATGCGATGCATGGCTCAACCTTAGATATGAGTTGTCGGAGGATATCGGCATAGAGGTAAAGGTTGACAACGTCATTGACCTAATGCTAGAGAGCAAAACCCATTGGAGGAAAATCAACAACGCGATTGGCAGAGTCATGCGGGCAAGAGAGATGGAGGAAAGGAACCTGGAGAGAGAAGAGCAGCAACGGATGGGGTAAAGACATAGGCACAGATGAACGCGAAGCCTAGGCCGGCGGGTAAGCGATACCGGGCCGGGAAAACGTCGTTAAGTGCTGCATAGAAGGAAAATTTTTTAATAAAGCAAAATTAGTTAAGATACTGATGTGTGGGCTGAAAGCCAAAAGGAGGGAGTTAGAGGCTCTCTATTTTTTGTAAATATTCTTTTGTTTATTCTTGTTATAGTAAATTGTATAATTTTGTATTGTGGATGTATTGATAATCAATAAACGATGGGGACCTGGCGGAAGTAATGCTAACGCAGTTCCCGCCAGGTTCCAGATAACATAAAAAAAAAAAAAAGAAGGTTAGGTTAGGTTAGGTTAGGTTAGGTTAGGTTAGGTTAGGTTAGGTTAGGTTAGGTTAGGTTAGGTTAGGTTAGGTTAGGTTAGGTTAGGTTAGGTTAGGTTAGGTTAGGTTAGGTTAGGTTAGGTTAGGTTAGGTTAGGGTTAGGTTAGGTTAGGTTAGGTTAGGTTAGGTTAGGTTAGGTTAGGTTAGGTTAGGTTAGGTTAGGTTAGGTTAGGTTAGGTTAGGTTAGGTTAGGTTAGGTTAGGTTAGGTTAGGTTAGGTTAGGTTAGGTTAGGTTAGGTTAGGTTAGGTTAGGTTAGGTTAGGTTAGGTTAGGTTAGGTTAGGTTAGGTTAGGTTAGGTTCTCCCCCGACGGGACCCACCTTGACGTGGTGGGGGAGCTTGCGGGCCCTTAATTGGGTCTTACTAAGCGGTCCCAGATCCCGGCTCTGGCCTTAATTGGTTGGAGTCGGGGTGGCGTCTCCCGGTCCTGGGACCAGGCGCAGCGGACCAGCCACATCCGAGATTGGGAGTCCTGGCGGTCTGGGTAGGTGTTGGTCCCTATCCGAAGCGTATGCTGAGGAGGGGACCACATCTATTCGGGCGTCGGGACGACCTAGAGTTCGGTGAAGCTGGTCGTGGATCATGGTGTCACCGGCTTGCCTTAATTGGCTGGCCGGTGACGAAGACGGCGGCGGTCCAGTCACACCCAGTACGGAGAAGGCCCGGCGGATCGGGGGCATGTGCAGTTCCCGGAAGGGGCTGCCCTCTCGGACGTCGGGTCAATCCAGGAACAGTGTGGCTGGCCGCCAAGAACAGGAGAAGAACGGGACCGGGAGACGAAGCAGCTGGCCGGTCAACAAACAACGACGTCCCGGGGGGTCGAGGCGTGACCCCTAGGCAAGGTGGCCGACGATGGTTGATCGCGCCTCCCCCCCGGTCGAAAGAAGGATGAAGACCGGCCAAGCAGTTGGAAGACGAGAAGGCTGTTGGGAGCGGATTGGGTCCTCCGGCTCAACAGCCGGAGCGTGAAACAGCCCACTTTTATGTAGTTAAGCTAGTAAAATGTGGGCCGAAGGCCGAAAACGAGGGGGTTAGAGGCCCCCTGTTTTGGTGTGAGGTACTTGGTACCCCCCCCCCCCCGCGGCATAGTTACGTGAGGTTACGTACCCGTAACTATGCCGCCGAAGAATGTTATTGTTTTCCCTTAATGTTATAATTTTGGTTTTTTCAATAAACGATGCGGCCAGGGAGGAAGTAATGCCTAACGGCGATTCCCTCCCTGGCCGCGATACCGAAGTGTAAAAAAAAAAAAAAAAAAAGGTTAGGTTAGGTTAGGTTAGGTTAGGTTAGGTTCCCCCTCGTGGAACTCACCTTGTCGTGGTGAGGGGGCTTGAACGGTTGTTCGTCGGGGATTAGTGCTATGCCAACTAGGGTCTCCCATGTTGGACAGGACTAAGCCGCGGCGAGCAACCTGACTAAGCAGTTCCAAGGGTAGGGCGGGCTCTTTAGCCTTGGTTGGCAGCCGTCCTAGGGGAAGGAAAACCCCGAACAAAAACCACCACCGGGGGACTGATCGACCCTCGGTGTCCCGGTAGATCTGGATCATTGACTGGCAATCAGACAGACGGCGCTAGGCTGGCGCCGTCAGTGGGGTTCAAGCCACAACATCAATAAAACAATGAAGAACACGACGAAAGGAAAAACCGCTGGGACATCGGAAATCCCAGATGCGGCGACCGGGAGTGGGGGCATGTCCCGGGAGTCGATATCGTCCAATAAGGATTACCCACAAAATGTAGAAGACGTGAGGCAGGCTTCTACAGCCAGCAACGGTGCTGGTAAAGTGACTGTCGGTAGAGTTGTGAATCAGGGCTCTACCCCCGGCCGGAAAACCGGGTTGGTATCTGAAATGGCTAAAGAGGACTTCGGACTGACAAAAATGATGACGACCTTGAAAGCGCATATGCTAGTTCAGGATGGAGGCCTTAAACTGTTGTTTGAAAAGGCAGGAGCTCTGGAAACCTTGGCTGAAAAAAGTCGCAGCCCTGCGGTTAAAGAGGCAATTGGCGAGATGCTTGAAGCAGTGTGTGGCCTAAAAGAAAACAGGGAGAAAGTGGTTCGGTCTTTTAACGAGACAGAAATCTGCCTGCTGACGCTTGAAGCCAAACTCAAGATTAAACACACTGCTGCAGCCCGAGTTAAGGAAGTGGATCGAACGGTGGTCGGTACCCAGACTCCATGTTGGTGGGATTATCCTGTCCCCACGGAAGGCCATACTCCGGAAGCAGAGAAGCTAAGAGCGCTAGAAGCAACCTGAAGCCAATGGACGGTGAATTGAAAGGTGCAAATGGAAGCACGCCTCAGGGCGAAGAGGGAAAGGAGATCAAGGAAGCAAATGGAAAAGGAGCGTGGACAACTGTTCGCAAAAAGCGCAGAAAAGTTGGATTTGCGGACATACAGGGCGGAAATGTAGATGAAGAACCAAAGGCGGTAGACCAAGCTGCTACGTTGAACTGGACAGCGCCCAGGAAGACAATTGCTGATCCTGCTTCGCTAGTGCGCAAGCGAACACCTAAATCTGAAGCGGTCATTATCAGTGACCCAAAGGATGGGGAATCGTATGCCGGAGTGATGAAAAGAGTCATGGCTGAGGTCAATCTTAATGAGTTAGAAGTGGATGTTATAGGCTCACGTCGGACAAAGGCTGGTGCTATACTGCTCGAGGTCAAGAGTAAGGAGGAAGCAGATAGATTGGCAGATAAGCTGCGCCAGACCATCCAAGAGAATGCCAGGGTCGTCAGGCCGACGCGTAGGACTCAGTCCTTATCGTGGATGTGCCCGAATGGATGAGCCCTGAAGAGATTCGGAATGATATTATCACAACAGATGCGAACCTGGTTGGCACTAATATCACTATCAGAGAGAACCCTGGAGGTGGTTTGGTAGCCCGACTGGATGTACCCATGGCTACTGCTTCTAAAATGGCGGAAAGGCGGATTATAAAGATCGGATGGGCACGCTGTAGAATCAAGCTTCTGGAACGCAAGTCTCCGAGGTGTTTCCGGTGCCAGGCTCCGGGCCACATAGCCAAAAGTTGCACAGCGGAGGCAGTGGAAGTGCGATGCTACAGGTGCCGACGACCGGGTCACCTTGCAAAGGATTGCAATGAGGTAATTCAACCGCAGGCACGAACTGCTAGCAGAGGAAAAAGCGTTAAGCTACAGGAGAAGGATGATTTGTCATCGGTGGATACCAGCCATAATGGTTAGGTTCCTGCAAGCAAATCTGAATCACTGCGGCTTGGCGCAGGATCTCCTCTCGCAACGCGTGAGGACGGAGAGGACTGATGTCGTTCTAGTCAGCGACCCCCATATGGCCAGCGTGCGATCGCCGGAGTGGCTTACTTCTGCAGGTTCTGGAAGAGCGGCGATATGGGTGGTAAGCGACAACATCACGGTTGCAGATGTCACGCGGGACACGGAATTCGTTACAGCTAGACTTTGTGGAATCCAAGTAATTAGCTGCTACGTCTCGCCCAGTCTAAATACAACAGAGTTCGACGAATTCCTCCTCAAGTTGTCCGACAAAATCAGATCTTTTCGAAGAGGCACTCCTATCCTGGTGGCTGGAGACTTTAATGCGAGAGCGGCTGCGTGGGGCGATTGGATCACGAATGCTCGAGGCAGAGTTCTCTGTTCCCTTTTGGAATCACATGAATTAGTAATTCTTAACGAAGGGTCCACTCCCACGTTCAGAAGAGGTAGAGGATCGGTCATTGATATAACTTTGGTGAATGAGGGCTTAACCCAACGTGTCAGTGGATGGAAAGTGTTGGAGGACGAATTTAACGGAAGCGATCACAACTACCTCCAATTCTCAGTTGATGAGCATGGATTGGCCGAGTTCCGAGCTCCCACTGGCAGTCACATTGGGTGGAATGTGATTGGTGGAGTAAATCTGGAGACTCTGGAAACTGGGTTGCTCCTCGCTGAGTGGTTGGGCAATAGGGCCACACAACCCCTGGCTGGCACTGAATCGCAAATTGCAGCACTGGAGACTCGAATAGCGGCGGCGTGCGACTTTGCACTTCCAAAGAAGCCTACTGCAAGAAGGGGCAAACCGCCGTTGCATTGGTGGAATGGCGATATTGCTCAGCTGCGGCAAATGTGCCAAAGAAAGAAACGCGCCAAGACCAGGATAAATGCGAGAATCCACCACCTTCGTGACCGCGCTCAGGAGACCGGACTCGAATTCGACGAACAACGGGCTGACATTACTCTCAATTCTGCGGTAGAGGAACTTCGGGCAGCCAAGCGAGAACTGAAGAAAGCAATACGACGCAGCAAGGCGGAAGGCTGGAAAGAATTAGTGCGGACAGTAGATGAAGATCCCTTTGGCAAACCCTACAAGGTTGTGATGAAGAAGTTGTGTGGTCCTCCAGCGATAAGTAGAATGGAGAATGAGACGTTGCAGCATATTACAAGTACACTGTTCCCAGTCCATCCCCCACTCAACTATCAGACGCATGCTCCTATTGATGTTACTTCAGAATTATTCAGCAGAGATGAGGTTAACAATGCAGTATTTCGAATCGGATGCAGGAAGACATCACCTGGTCCCGATGGTATTAACACTAAGATAATCGATGCGATTCATAAGATCCAGCCTGAACTGCTGTTAAACACGTATAATAGGTGTCTGACTGACGGCGTATTCCCAGCACAATGGAAAAGGCACGAGTAGTTCTTATAAGGAAAAATCAAAGCCTGAAAACGTCCCATCTTCTTATCGACCGTTATGTTTACTTAATGACATGGGTAAAGTGTTGGAATACCTATTGTCCATACGGCTTAAAGCTCACGTTGATGCAACCGGTGGTCTCTCGGCCAATCAGTTTGGCTTTAGAAAAGGGAGGTCCACAGATGATGCGGTTACACTATTGCATAGAAGGGTGGTGGCTGCGAAGAATGTCGATAAGTTTTGTGTGGCCATAGCGATTGATATTAAGAATGCCTTCAATTCTATCGGCTGGCGTCATATTATGGGATCACTCCGCAAATGGAACGTGCCAATGTATCTCTTGCGCATGTTCGAGTCGTACTTCAAGGAACGCAGAGCTTACATAGATTCCATGGAAATCACAGTCTCTGGAGGTGTGCCGCAGGGGTCTGTCGTAGGGCCCATGTTATGGAATTTGACATACAATGAAGTACTTAGTCTCCAACTTGAGGAGGATTGCGAGTTAATCGGGTTTGCCGACGACACTCTGGTAGTGGTATCAGCCAAAAACATCCCCGACCTCGAAGAGCGAGCAAATCGTGCTCTGAGGGCTGTAGCAGATAGAGTCAATGAGTTAGGGCTCGAAATTGAAGCAAACAAAACAGAGGTAGTGCTATTCACGAATAGAAACAAATACACTTTGCCACGTATACATTTGAGCGAGACCCCACTCGAGGTGAAGAACGAGATGTCCTACTTGGGGATCGTGGTCAGCAAAACATTGCTGTACAAGTCGCATATTAATAGAGCGGCTGAAAAAGCTGAGCGGGTTCTTACACAGCTGTCGAGAATCATGCCCAACATTTCGAGAGGCAAAAGGAAATTGTTGATAGCAGTGGTACAGTCGGTGTTGCTCTATGGAGCGCCTACGTGGCCCACACGCTCCCGTATGTACCTGCAAATATAGCGGCACTGAACAGAGTCCAGCGGCGGGCATTATTGAGAAGTATATGTGGATACCGAACAGTGTCGGAGGTAGCTACAAATATCTTGGCTGCAGTACCCCCTGCGGATTTATTAGCCCGAGAGCGGGAAGAAGAATTTCTTAGACGAAGGAATCTGATACCTGATGAGGCAGAGGGACCAAACAACATCACTCTCCTTCGCTGGATGAACCGAATTGCAGATGCAACCACTGGAGAATGGACCAGGACCCTGGTGGTGGATCTACCTGCATGGTACCACAGAAAACATGGGCAAATGGACTACCATCTTACACAGATCATGTCGGGTCACGGTTGTTTTGGCAAATACCTCCACCGTATTGGGAAAGAGCCCAACCCAGGTTGTCACCATTGCGAACTGACAACAGTGGACGATGCACTTCACACCATGGCAGAATGCACGGCATGGGCAGAAGAAAGGAATGAACTAACGATGACGATTGGACCCTTGGATATCAACAGCCTGATAAGGAGAATTACGGAAGACCGGGTGGCCTGGGATGCATTTTCAAAATACATCCACGTGGTGATGACGAAGAAGGAGAATGCTGAAAGGGAAAGGGAAAGCGCAGGAAGATAAATATTATAGATTAATTGTATTTGTTGTGAGCCAACCGGCTAAGTTGGAAGGATAGAGCCTTCCGTGCTATTGTTAATTAAATATTTTATTTTATTTTATTGTAACATTGTTTGTAATTGTATTATGTATGTATTGAATTCCAATAAACGATGCTGGCGAGCTGGTGAATTGCCCCTCAAGGTATTTCCGGCCGTTAGCGGGTTAGGTTAGGTTAGGTTAGGTTATGTTAGGTTATGTTAGGTTAGGTTAGGTTAGGTTAGGTTAGGTTAGGTTAGGTTAGGTTAGGTTAGGTTAGGTTAGGTTAGGTTAGGTTAGGTTAGGTTAGGTTAGGTTAGGTTAGGTTAGGTTAGGTTAGGTTAGGTTAGGTTAGGTTAGGTTAGGTTCCCCCTCGTGGAACTCACCTTGTCGTGGTGAGGGGGCTTGAACGGTTGTTCGTCGGGGACCAGTGCTATGCCAACCAGGGTCTCCCATGTTGGACAGGACTGGGCCGCGGCGGGCAACCCGACTAAGAGTTCTGAGCTGGTCCTTACTTTAGTTAGTTGGGGCCAGTAAGGCCTGAGCACGCCTTTCGCTGATGACAAACCGGCTCCTCCAACCCCTAACTCGTCAAAGGGGTCACTTGGCACGGGAGTAGTTACGTGTCCACGAGGATCCTGCTGGGCACCTGGCGCACCCAGCAGTATACAGCCTTACCGCTACACCGGGCTCTGTAGCGGCGGACGACCACTTCCCGTGTTCTCGTGGGAACAAGATGGATGGAAAAAAACAGAACAAGACCCCAGGCTCACCAGCTGGCAATCTGGTGAAACCGGTAGGAGAGGACAAGGCGACGCGGACTCCGGTAACGGACGAAGCAGTGGAGCGGGCCAGCGCGAAAGTGATGGCGGCGCTGATGGCCTCCAGGACGCCACGTGGGAAGGTCAGCCAGGTCACGGAGAGCGTGCCTGTGACACCGACAGGCAGTGCGAAGCGGAAGGAGAAGGAGTCGTCTCCGCCTGCCAAGAAGCAGGACAACGAGGACGCTGCATTCACAAGGTTACTGCGCAACCTGTGGGACGCGTACGCAGTCGTTAGGTATGAGGCCGATGTTGCGTTGGGTGGTCGCGATGTCCCCTTTCTCAGGGATGCCCTGGAAGGGCTCCGTGAGAGCCTGGATCAGGTCATCAATGAGAGGGGGGAGTTGCGGTCCCCATCACAAAAGAAGGTGAAAGAGGACGCGGAACCGCAAGTCAGACACGTCCGGGTGGAGACCGCCGACGCGTCGACGGACACGCCCTGCTGGTGGCCGGTCGTGGAGTTGAAGAGTCCTCCAACTCTGAGTGCTCCTGTTTCAGGGCGCTCAGGGGTGAAGAAGAGGAACGGCGTGGACAAAGCGACCGGACCACCGGAGGGTAATCGTCGTCGTCGCGACGGACGAGGGAAGGCGACGGACACCCCCCAGGGCGAAGACGTTCTTCCAGTGGCGGCGGATGTGCGGACTACGGTGGCCCACGGCGACTCGTCGGAGTGGACCACCGTTGTCCGCAACAGACGGAAGAAGAAGAAGGATGCGGCGGAGGATCCTGCGGATCCCGCGAAGACAGCAAGACCAGCCAGAAGGAAGACACTGAGTGCGGCGGCCCTCATCAAAAGAAGGACGCCGGCGACGCAGGCGGTCTCCATTAGTAGGCCGAGGGAGGGGAAGACTTTTGTCGAGGTCATGAAGGACATGACCTCCAAAGTCGACCTCAAAAGGCTGAACGTGGAGGTCGTCAACACGCGTGTCTCGAAGGCCGGCGCCATCGTTCTGGAGGTGAGGGCCAAGGAGGAGGCCGACAGGCTGGCGGCCAGCGTGGCTGCAGCCATCGGAGAAGACGCGGTGGTGTCAAGGCCCACCCGAAGAACCCCGGTTCTCGTGTTAGGTATCCCGGAGTGGATGTCTCCCGAGGAGATTTCTCGGGAGATATCCAGGTCTGATCCGGATATCGAGGGAACCGGGGTCACCGTCAGGGACAACCCGGGCGGTGGCAGGGTGGCCAGACTGGACGTGCCGATGGCTGCGGCTACGAGGCTGGCGGAGGCTCGTGGGATCCAGATAGGCTGGGTGCGGTGCCGCATCAAGCTACTGGAAAAGAGGGCACCAAGATGCTACCGGTGTCAGGAGGCGGGCCATGTGGCAGCAAGGTGTACGGCGGCGGAAAAACCGAGGAGGTGTTTCGGCTGCAACGGCGAGGGGCACCTGGCAAGGGAGTGCCCGAAGAAGAGGCCCAGTCAGGGCCTGCCGGCACAGGAAGCGGCCGAAGATGTACCTTAACCTAGTTAAGTTTACTTCCTGTGGGCCGAATGGCCAAAAAACCAGGGGGGTTAGAGGCCCCCCACGTATGTATATATTGTTGAATGATTTGTGTTTTTGTATTATATTGTAAATATCATATATTTCACAAATAAACGATGCGGCTAGGGGAGAAGTAATGCTTAACGGCGATTCCTCCCCTAGCCGCGATACCGTGGTTAGGTTAGGTTAGGTTAGGTTAGGTTAGGTTAGGTTAGGTTAGGTTAGGTTAGGTTAGGTTAGGTTAGGTTAGGTTAGGTTAGGTTAGGTTAGGTTAGGTTAGGTTAGGTTAGGTTAGGTTAGGTTAGGTTAGGTTAGGTTAGGTTAGGTTAGGTTAGGTTAGGTTAGGTTAGGTTAGGTTAGGTTAGGTTAGGTTAGGTTAGGTTAGTGGAATTTTTACAGATACGGAAGGCTTCTGGTGGTTGACTTGTGGGGATGGCGTCCTACACCTCCTCCAGCGATGAACAGTCTGACACGGAGATGGATGCGGGTTTTTCGGGCAGTAAAAAACGTAAGGAAATGTCGCCGGCCAGCCCGGGCGGTGCGGATCCAGCGATGAGAAAGGCGTGGAGGAAGGTGATGGAGGCGGCTGAGGACGTGGCCTATGAGGCCAGCATGGTGGATGCTGAGCTTCCAACGCCGCTCCTAATCCACGTTGTGGAAAGGCTGATCGAGCAAATTAAAAAGGTGGCCAGCACAGCAAGTGAGACGGGCGAGACGAGCTCTAAGAAGCTGAAGAACCAGGAGGCAGGGGACACAGCAAAGTCAGTGAACGTTGTTAAAAAAGTAATGGTGGACAGTGCCACTGAGACACCGATCTGGTGGGCCTTCGGTGCACTACCTCCGCAGGATGATGAGCCGGTGGGGCAGGAGCGCAGGGCCAAGAAAAAGAAAGGCAACAAGGAAAGCCGCGAAGCAGCAGTACGGGATGCGCCGCAGCCCGAGGGAGCTGAGAAAAAGGAGGACACCTGGAAGACGGTCCAACCGAGGAGAAGACCAGGAAGCAGACCGGCCGAGAGTAAGAATGTACAGGCAGTAGCAGGCAGGACTAGCGTCAAACCCCCGGCCGTGTTGGTGAAGGTGGCTCCTAACTCCACTTACGCCGACACGGTGCGTACACTGAGGGGCACCGATGGGCTCAACCCATCGGAGTTTGGCGCTAGTGCCAGGGCGATGCGGCAGACTAGGGACGGCCACCTGTTGGTCGAGTTTGGCAAGGGAGCGAAGGCAGAAGCAGCGGCTAGCAGACTGGGAACTGCGATCAAGGAGAAGTTGGGAGAGCGTGTTGGAGCAGTTGCGCAGCTCGGCCAGCAGGTGGAGATCGAGATAGTCGATATAGATGCGGTAGCCACTGGGGAAGAGGTGCTAGAGGCGTACCGAGCAGCCATCCCGGACGACCCCAGCGGAGGCGGAGGTGAGAGCACTGGCGAGAGAGAGGCGGTCAGACTCACCGGCCTGTGGAGTACCAGGGCCGGTCAACAGGTCGCAACGTTAAAGGTGGCCAGGTCGACTGCAGCAAAAATAGACAGGGTGACCATTGGATGGACAATATGTCGAGTAAGGGATCGTCGTCCATCACCTTTAAGGTGCTATCGGTGCCAGGGCTTTGGTCATCAGTCTCGGGACTGCTCCGGCCCTGATCTGGCTGGGGCATGTCGAAGATGCGGTGAGCAAGGGCACATGGAGAGGACCTGCAGCGCTGGGGAAGATCGTTGCGTCGCATGCGAGCGTGCGGGACTGGCGAGGAAGGCCCACCGGACCGGTTCAGGCAGCTGCTCTGCCCGACGGGAAGCGGATAAATGGCCGACGGCAAGAAATCGGGCTCCTCCGGGTAAGCCAGCCGGAGCGGGAAGCGGCCCTAGTTATTAAGTTCTTAAAATGTGGGCCGAAGGCCAGACCGAGGGTGGTTAGAGGCCCCCTGTTTTGCTGTGAAACTTTTTATTTTTTGTTACCTTGGTAACTTTTTGTATTTTGTTTTGTATGTTGAGTATTTATGAAAATAAACGATGGGGGCCTGGCGGAAGTAATGCGAAAGCGGTTCCCGCCAGGTCCTCGGTGCAAAACTTGAAGAAGTTAGGTTAAAAAGAAGAAGAAGAAGAAGTTAGTAGTTAGGAAGAAGGTTAGGTTAGGTTAGAAGAAGAAGAAGAAGTTAGGTTTAGGTTAGGTTAGGTTAGGTTAGGTTAGGTTAGGTTAGGTTAGGTTAGGTTAGGTTAGGTTAGGTTAGGTTAGGTTAGGTTAGGTTAGGTTCTCCCCCGACGGGACCCACCTTGTCGTGGTGGGGGAGCTTGCGGGCCCTTAATTGGGTCTTACTAAGCGGTCCCAGATCCCGGCTCTGACCTTAATTGGTTGGAGTCGGGGTGGCGGTCTCCCGGTCTTGGGACAAGGAGCAGCGGACCAGCCACATCCGAGATTGGGAGTCCTGGCGGTCTGGGTAGGTGTTGGTCCCTTTCCGAAGCGTATGCTGAGGAGGGGACCACATCTATTCGGGCGTCGGGACGACCTAGAGTTCGGTGAAGCTGGTCGTGGATCATGGTGTCACCGGCTTGCCTTAATTGGCTGGCCGGTGACGAAGACGGCGGCGGTCCAGTCACACCCAGTACGGAGAAGGCCCGGCGGATCGGGGGCATGCGCAGTTCCCGGAAGGGGCTGCCCTCCCGGACGTCGGGTACCAATCCAGGAACAGTGTGGCTGGCCGCCAAGAACAGCAGAAGATCGGGACCGGGAGACTGAAGAGCAGCAGGCCGGTCGACGAACGAAGACGTCCCGGGGGGTTGAGGCGTGGCCCCTAGGCAAGGTGGCCCATAATGGTTGACTGCGCCTCCCCCCCGGTCGACCCGTGGACGAGAGGAGACCGACCTGCCGTTGGATGACGTGACGGCTGGAGATGGAGTCGGAGCGTGGAGCAGCCCACAACAGAAATTATAAACCGTAGTTAAGCTCCTAAAATGTGGGCCGAAGGCCGAAACGAGGGGGTTAGAAGCCCCCTGTTTTGTTGTTGGTACTAAGGTACCCCCCCCCCCCGCGGCATAGCTACGTGTGGTTTTGTACCCGTAGCTATGCCGCCGAAGAAAGTATTGTGTTTTGCCCCCTTTTTATGTAATAAATTGTTGGTTTTTTACAATAAACGATGCGGCCAGGGAGGAAGTAATGCCTAACGGCGGTTCCCTCCCTGGCCGCGATTTCGAAGAGTAAAAAAAAAAAAAAAAAAAAAGGTTAGGTTAGGTTAGGGTTAGGTTAGGTTAGGTTAGGTTAGGTTAGGTTAGGTTAGGTTAGGTTAGGTTAGGTTAGGTTAGGTTAGGTTAGGTTAGGTTAGGTTAGGTTAGGTTAGGTTAGGTTAGGTTAGGTTAGGTTAGGTTAGGTTAGGTTAGGTTAGGTTAGGTTAGGTTAGGTTAGGTTAGGTTAGGTTAGGTTAGGTTGGGTTAGGTGAGGTTAGGTAGGTTAGGGTAGGTTAGGTTAGGTTAGGTTAGGTTAGGTTAGGTTAGGGTAGGTTAGGTTAGGTTAGGTTAGGTTAGGTTAGGTTAGGTTAGGTTAGGTTAGGTTAGGTTAGGTTAGGTTAGGTTAGGTTAGGTTAGGTTAGGTTAGGTTAGGTTAGGTTAGGTTAGGTTAGGTTAGGTTAGGGTTAGGTTAGGTTAGGTTAGGTTAGGTTAGGTTAGGGGTTAGGTTCCCCCTCGTGGAACTCACCTTGTCGTGGTGAGGGGGCTTGAACGATTGTTCGTCGGGGACTAGTGCTATGCCAACTAGGGTCTCCCATGTTGGACAGGACTAGGCCGCGGCGAGCAACCCGACTAAGTAGTTCCAAGGGTAGGGCGGACTCTTCAGCCTTGGTCGGCAACCGTCCTAGGGGAAGGAAAACCCCGAACAAAAACCCCCTGGCAGTAGGGTAAAAATGCCAGAAGGACACTGTAAACCCAATATGGACGTCACTAACCGAAATATTGTTACCGCCCCAGTGTCTTCGGATGACACAGGGGACGCCGGGGGGGGCTCCTGTAGCCCGGTCCCCCTTGGTGCCGAACGAGGGCGATGCGATGTGGTGGCCCCACGAACGACGAGAAGTGCGAGCGCGCGTGCAGCGCGATCGTCTAAAGACAGAGCGGCAAAAGATGCGTCAACGAAGGTTGACGTAAGACTGCTTAAAGAGGAGGACCTCCTCAATATGATTCGGGTATGCGTCAGCTCGATGTCTTCGTTTGTGGACAAGAATAGGAATGTCCACAAGGAAATAAAGGACCTCGTCATTAAGACAGATATACTGCTTAAACAGTATATTAAGGTGAAGCCGGCTGGACCAAGGCGACAGGACCCTACTCCCGCAGGAAGCATTGGAAGGGACGCGCAGGAAGATGCAATAGCAAATATAAAAGTTGTATTAGATAAGCAAGGCGAAGCGATTGATAAACTGGCTGGTAATGTGCAACAACAATTGCAGCGACAGCAAGAGGAATGGGCAAGGCAACAACGTGACATGATTAAGCAGCAACACGACTGGCGCAACTGGATTGAAGAACAGCAAGGCATGTATGCGTCCTGCGAGAGGGCCCCTGTGCGTGCTTCGCAGGAAACGTCTGCAAATAGCGAGGTACCGCAGACGGGCGAAACTCGACCAGCGACCTCTGGAGAGAGCTGGACTCAAGTGGTAGGGAGGAAGAAGCGCGTTCGGAAGAGTTCGACCGTACCGATAGACACTCAAGACGCGGTAAACAAGAGTGATGAGGCAGACAAGCCAATCCCCAAAGGCGAAATCGGTGTGGCCGGGAACAGGAGGAAGGCGGCCAACGCGAGGGGTCCGTCGGCGAAGGAGCTTGTAAAGAGAAGGATTCCGAAGATGGAGGCGATTACTATAAGCAGGCCAAAGGAGGGAACGAGTTTTGTCGAAATTATGAAACGAGTCATTGCGGGTATTAACCTCCAAGAACTGGGGATCGAGGTTAAGCCCCGCAGGACTAGGGCAGGTGCGATTCTGCTGGAGACCAAAGGGACAGATGCGGCGGACGTCCTCGCAGGGCGTCTTAGGCAGACCATAGGGGATTCTGCCGAAGTTAAGAGATTGACGCGGATGACTCCGGTGCTCATCACGGATGTCGCAGAATGGATAGAGGAGCGGGAAGTGCGAGGAGCGCTGGTGGAGCTGGATAAAGACATGGAGGATGTTAAGATGGCGGTCAGGGACAACCCTGGCGGAGGCAAAGTTGTTCGTCTGATGGCACCGATGAAGCTTGCGCACAAGCTGGCGGAAATCGGGAAGGTTAAGATAGGATGGTCCAGCTGCAGGTTTAAGTTACTTGAAAAGAGGCTCCCGAAGTGCTATCGCTGCCAGCAATCGGGTCACCTAGCGGCTACCTGTAAGGCTCCTTCAAGCATGGTGAAGTGTTTCCGCTGCCGCAAGCTTGGGCACTTGGCGCGAGAATGTTGCGCGGATGGACGAGGTGGAAGGGAGGACTTGGCCACGCCCGGACAGAGCGTCGAACCAATGGGGAAGGATGGCAACATCGATAAAGCGGGATGCGGCAAGGAAGAGAATAAAACTTAGTTAAGTTAAACTGTGTGGACCGAATGGTCAAATCTGGGTGGTTAGAGGCCCCCATGCCTTTGTATATATGTATATATTTGTATATATTTTCTTTGTCTTGTATATATTGTTTTTCTCAGTTATGTACGTAGCAATAGCTACAGTAGGATGATTTGTGTTTTTTGTCATTTTTGTTGATTTTCACAAATAAACGATGCGGCTAGGGAGGAAGTAATGCCTAACGGCGGTTCCCTCCCTAGCCGCGATACCGTATAAAAAAAAAAAAAAGGTTAGGTTAGGTTAGGTTAGGTTAGGTTAGGTTAGGTTAGGTTAGGTTAGGTTAGGTTAGGTTAGGTTAGGTTAGGTTAGGTTAGGTTAGGTTAGGTTAGGTTAGGTTAGGTTAGGTTAGGTTAGGTTAGGTTAGGTTAGGTTAGGTTAGGTTAGGTTAGGTTAGGTTAGGTTAGGTTAGGTTAGGTTAGGTTAGGTTAGGTTAGGTTAGGTTAGGTTAGGTTAGGTTAGGTTAGGTTAGGTTAGGTTAGGTTAGGTTAGGTTAGGTTAGGTTAGGTTAGGTTAGGTTAGGTTAGGTTAAGGTTAGGTTAGGTTAGGTTAGGTTAGGTTAGGTTCCCCCTCGTGGAACTCACCTTGTCGTGGTGAGGGGGCTTGAACGGTTGTTCGTCGGGGACCAGTGCTATGCCAACCAGGGTCTCCCATGTTGGACAGGACTGGGCCGCGGCGGGCAACCCGACTAAGAGTTCTGAGCTGGTCCTTACTTTAGTTAGTTGGGGCCAGTAAGGCCTGAGCACGCCTTTCGCTGATGACAAACCGGCTCCTCCAACCCCTAACTCGTCAAAGGGGTCACTTGGCACGGGAGTAGTTACGTGTCCACGAGGATCCTGCTGGGCACCTGGCGCACCCAGCAGTATACAGCCTTACCGCTACACCGGGCTCTGTAGCGGCGGACGACCACTTCCCGTGTTCTCGTGGGAACAAGATGGATGAAAACAAGCATAACAAGAACCCAGGCTCACCAGCTGGCCATCTGGTGAAACCGGCAGTAGAGGACAAGGCGACGCGGACTCCGACGGAGGAGGAATTCGAGCGAGCCAGCTCGAGGGTGGTGGCTGCCCTGATGGCCTCCAGGACGCCACGGGGGACGACCAACCGATCCACGGAGAGTGCGCCTGTGACACCGACAGGAGTTGTCAAGCGCAAGGAGAAGGAGTCGTCTCCGCTGACCAAACGTCACGAAGACGAGGACGCCGCGTTCGCGAAGGCACTGCGGAACGTTTGGAAGGCCTTTGCGGACGTCAAGTACGAGGCCGACGTTGCGATGGGGGGTCGCGATGTCCCCTTTCTCAGGGATGCCTTGGAAGGGCTCCGAGAGAGTCTGGACAGGGTCATCACTGATAAGGGGGAGGTGCGATCCCCATCGCAAAAGAGGGCGAAGCAGGGGACGGAGCCGCAAGTCCTACACGTTCGTGCGGAGACCAGGGACGCGTCGACGGACACGCCCTGCTGGTGGCCGTCCGTGGATTTGGCAAGACCTCCGACTCTGAGTGCTCCCAAGGCAGGGCGCCCAGAGTCGAGGAAGAAGAACGGCGTGGACGCGGCGACCGGTCCACCGGAGGGAAATCGTCGTCGGCGCGTCGGACAAAGGAAGGCGACGGACGCCTCCCCAGGTGAAGACGTCCCTCCAGCGGCGGCGGATGTGCGGACTACGGTGGCCGACGGTGACTCATCGGGATGGACCACCGTCGCCCGCAACAGACGGAAGAAGAGGAAGGATGCGGCGGAGGATCCTGCGGATCCCGCGAAGCCATCGAAGCTAGCAAGACGGAAGACACTGAGTGCAGCGGCCCTCATCAAAAGAAGGACGCCGGCGACGCAGGCGGTCTCCATTAGTAGGCCGAGGGAGGGGAAGACTTTTGCGGAGGTCATGAAGGACATGACCTCCAAAGTCGACCTCAAAAGGCTGAACGTGGAGGTCGTCAACACGCGTGTCTCGAAGGCCGGCGCCATCGTTCTGGAGGTGAGGGCCAAGGAAGAGGCCGACAGGCTGGCGGCCAGCGTGGCTGCAGCCATCGGAGAAGACGCGGTGGTGTCTAGGCCCACCCGAAGAACCCCGGTTCTCGTCCTAGGTATCCCGGAGTGGATGTCTCCCGAGGAGATTTCTCGGGAGATATCCAGGTCTGATCCGGATATCGAGGGAACCGGGGTCACCGTCAGGGACAACCCTGGCGGTGGTAGGGTGGCCAGACTGGACGTGCCGATGGCTGCGGCTACGAGGCTGGCGGAGGCTCGCGGGGTCCAGGTTGGCTGGGTGCGGTGCCGCATCAAGCTGCTTGAGAAGAGGGCACCGAGATGTTATCGGTGCCAGGAGGCGGGCCACGTGGCAGCAAGGTGTACGGCGGCGGAGAGACCGAGGAAGTGTTTCGGCTGCAACGGCGAGGGGCACTTGGCAAGGGAGTGCCCGAAGAAGAGGTCCAGTCAGGGCATGCCGGTGCAGGAAGCGGCCGAAGATGTACCTTAACTTAGTTAAGCTTACTTCCTGTGGGCTGAAAAGCCAAAAAACCAGGGGGGTTAGAGGCCCCCCACGTATGTATATATTATACCGTGTATGATTTGTGTTTTTTGTATATTATTGTATATATATTTCACAAATAAACGATGCGGCTAGGGGAGAAGTAATGCTTAACGGCGATTCCTCCCCTAGCCGCGATTTCGACGTGTAAAAAGGTTAGGTTAGGTTAGGTTAGGTTAGGTTAGGTTAGGTTAGGTTAGGTTAGGTTAGGTTAGGTTAGGTTAGGTTAGGTTAGGTTAGGTTAGGTTAGGTTAGGTTAGGTTAGGTTAGGTTAGGTTAGGTTAGGTTAGGTTAGGTTAGGTTAGGTTAGGTTAGGTTAGGTTAGGTTAGGTTAGGTTAGGTTAGGTTAGGTTAGGTTAGGTTAGGTTAGGTTAGGTTAGGTTAGGTTCCCCCTCGTGGAACTCACCTTGTCGTGGTGAGGGGGCTTGAACGGTTGTTCGTCGGGGATTAGTGCTATGCCAACTAGGGTCTCCCATGTTGGACAGGACTAAGCCGCGGCGGGCAACCTGACTAAGCAGTTCCAAGGGTAGGGCGGGCTCTTCAGCCTTGGTTGGCAGCCGTCCTAGGGGAAGGAAAACCCCGATAAAAAACCCCCTGGCAGTAGGGTTAAAATGCACGGGAGAGCACCCGTTAAAAAACTAAACATGAACGTCGACAAGGGAGTTATAGTTACCGCACCAGGGGCCTCGGAACCCCAGGTGCCGGCAACGGGCAGAGAGCAAGCGGTCTGCCCGGGGTCGTCATCAAGCGACCGCAAGAACCAAACCCTGGCGGTGGTGAAGCAGGCCCCAGGGGGTGGCAATTTGATTGCCACTAACACTACTGTTGGTGGGGGTGCACCGCAGGCACCCACCGGCAGCCTCACGGCTGCTGACATTACTGCGGTGTCCGGTGACGCGTTGGACTCCACTGAGCCAGCGGGTTCAAGGGTCAAGGCGGCACTGTTAGCCAGCGTCAAGACACGGGGGACAGACAGCCAGAGTCCGATGGAAGTGTCTGACACACCGACAAGTGGTACAAAACGCAAGTTCAAGGCCTTGTCCACCAAGAAGACCGAAAATGAAAATGGAAGCGAAGATGAAGACACCGAAGTTGCGAGGGTGCTTAGAAACGTGTGGAAGGCGTTCAAGGTGGTTACATATGAGGCGAACATGGCGACGTGCGGAGATGATTCCCCCATGCTGAAAGACGCATTGGCGCGTCTCTCGAGACACCTGAGCGAGATTGTAACAGACAATGGAGAACTGCGCTCACCAACGCAGAAAAAGGCAAAGCCGGCGCCAACATCACCCGTCGCACGCGTCAATGTGGAAACATGCGACGCGTCGACCGAAACGCCTTGTTGGTGGCCATACAACGACTCGAGGGAGGAAGATGCTACAATCGAACGGTCGACGAAAGCCCAACACTCTTCGGTCTCGGGGGCGACCGTTGCTGGAGAAGGTACGTGGGCTACAGTTACATCCAAAAAGAATCGGCGGAAACAGAAAACGGCAACGACGGCGGCGGACATAACAAAAGCTCAGACGGTGGTGCGGAACAAGAAACTAGGCAAGAAACCACCGGCAGTCTTGGTAAAGACTGCCGTTGGCAAGTCGTTCGCCGACACAGTGCGGGCCCTCCGGTCCACAAGTGGCATCACCCCTGTGAACGTGGGTGCCAATGTGAAGGCGATCAAGAAAACACGGGATGGTCACGTTTTATTGGAGCTCAAACAGAGCGCTGAGTCCCACGTCGCGGCTGGAAAGCTCAGGGAAGAGATCGTTGCCAGGCTGGGAGATAACGTGGGAGCGGTAACGCAGCTCGGACAAGTGGTCGAGGTGGAGGTTGTCGACATTGACGCTGCGGCCGATCGCGACGAGGTGCTAAAAGCTCTTCAGGCGGCCATCCCTGGAGGGGACGACGATCCGGCTGTTGCCAGCGAGAGACGGGCGATAATAGTGACGGGCCTCTGGTCCACGAGGTCTGGTCAACAGGTGGCGACTGCTAAGTTGTCCAGGGCCGCTGCTTCCCACATCACTAGGGTAGCGATCGGGTGGACCATCTGTCGGGTCCGTGAACGTAAGCCTCCACCCATCAGATGCTACCGGTGCCATGGCTTCGGTCACACAACTCGGGAGTGCACTGGTCCCGACTTATCCAAGGCGTGCAGGCGTTGTGGCGAGCTTGGCCATGTCGAGAAGACGTGCAGCGCCGAAGGCAACCGATGCGTGGCGTGTGAGCGCGCCGGGTTGGCGAGGGTGGTACATCGGACGGGCTCTGGCGCCTGCGCAGCGCGCAAAGAGGCTTCAGAAAAGGACAAGGCGAGGAAGAATCAGCGGAAACCATGACCAGGTGCCTGCAAGTTAACCTTCGGAGATGCTGGGAAGCCCAGAGGCTACTCGAAGAGAAAGTGTCCAACGGCGAAATCGGACTACTGATCCTGTCCGAGCACAACCGACCACCTACAAATTATGCCAGCTACGCAGTCAGTGCAAATAACACGTGCTCCATAGCACTTACGAGGCATGCTGGGTGCGTTGCTGAGGCCACAGGTTCCGGACCGGGTTTTGCCTGGCTTCGCTTCCAGGGGGTCAGGGCGTTCAGTTGTTATTGGACGCCAAATGGACGCACTGCGGCTTCAAGACTAGAGGAATTCAGCCACTTTCTTGACGGACTGGAAAGGGCCGTCACGCTTGGCGGTGAACAGGGCGAGACGATAGTGGTTGCCGGCGACTTCAACGCCAAGTCTGATAGCTGGGGATCGGGCGACAACGATGAGAAGGGCCAAGCACTCGAAGACTTCGCAACAAGACTAGGGCTATGGACAGATAATGTGGGAAATCAACCGACTTTTATTAGGAACTTGTCGAGGTCTGTCATAGACGTCACCTTTTCGAGCGCGGGACCTTACCGGGTCACGGACTGGAAGGTTCTGGAAGATTACACCGCAAGCGACCACCAGTACGTGTCCTTCTCCATCAAGAGACGACAAACAATGGAACAGGCAGATCCAGATCAACTCGAACACGTTAGGTGGGCCCTCCGCAAGTTTGATCAAGAAGCGCTAGAGAGAAGGCTCGAACAGATCGGCCCGTTAAGTCGGACTGGAGAAACAGCCGAGGACGCTGCTGAGGCGCTAAGCAAAAGTCTAGCCATGCTGTGCGATGCGAGCATGCCGAGAATAAAGAAAGGAGCACGCAGGCGAAGGTCAGTATATTGGTGGACCGCAGAAATTGCGGAGCTGAGATCGGTGTGCAACAGGGCCCGGAGGACCTACCTCAGAGAAGTGTCAAGAAGAGGAGTGCAAGACAGCGAAGAGGAAAGGGCAAACTTCAAGCGGGCGCGGAAGAAGCTCCGTATCGCAATACGTGAGTCCCAAGAAAAGAGCTGGGTGGAACTCTGTGCGGCAGTAGATAGCGACCCATGGGGAGCTCCTTACAAAATTGTAATGAAGCGGCTAAACAGGCAGCAGCCGGGAGTGGCTGCTAGGGGACGCGAGCACGAAATTGCGGAAACACTATTCCCAGAGCGCCCGATAGTAGACTGGGAAGAAACACCATTGGAGAACGGACATACACCAGAGAGAGACGACACGGCACAAGAAGAATGGCCAGCGCTAACTATCGAGGAGCTCACACAGGCGGCCCAACGAATGACGAGAGGCAAGGCGCCTGGACCCGATGGCGTCCCAAATGAGCTGCTTTCGGTGGTGGTGCGGAAATCCCCAAGGATGCTACTGGGAGTGTACGACAAATGCCTGGAGACCGCAGTTTTCCCTTCCCGTTGGAAGCGTGCGAGACTAGTCTTGCTTCGGAAAGGGCCAGACAGGGCAGTAGAGGATCCATCGAGCTTCCGTCCATTATGCATGCTGGACTCTGCAGGGAAGCTGCTCGAGCGGATAATACTCAAAAGGTTAAGCGATCACTTGGACAACACTGGAGGAATAAACGACAACCAATACGGCTTCAGAAAGGGGAGATCAACTGAAGAAGCAATCCAAAAAATCATTGATGCGGCAACGTGGGCAGGGCACGGTCCGAGCCAGCATCAGGACCTGTGTGCTGTGGTTGCATTGGACATTAAAAACGCATTCAACAGCGCTCCGTGGGACCACATAGACGCTGCGCTCCGTGCAAAGGCGGTGCCACCGTACCTCATCAGAGTGCTGCGCTCTTACATGAGCGACAGGACGCTGATGGTGTGCGGGGGCGGGACAGGCGGATCAGGTACCTCTGGCATCAGGAACATCACTTGCGGCGTTCCACAGGGTTCTGTCCTTGGGCCCACCCTTTGGAACGTTTATTATGATGACCTCCTGAGAATAGAGGTGCCCCCAGGTGTGCAGCTTGTGGCTTTCGCCGACGATCTGGCGATTGTGGCAGTTGCCCGAACGTCGCAAGATCTGGAGTCCGCAGTGAACCCGACGCTGGCTGCCATCGCAGACTGGACCAAGAACCATGGACTGGAGTTGGCAGAACAAAAAACCGAAGCCATAATTTTAACACGCAAGAAGAAATACGCAAACCCAGTGCTGATGGTTGGAGGGCACCCAGTGACGATAAGCAAGTCTATGCGATACCTGGGAGTGACGCTCGACTCACGTCTTACGTTCAGGAGACATGCCGAGGACGTCGGGAAGAAAGCAGCTGCAGCGGTGGGAGCGCTCAGTAGGCTCATGCCTAACGTGGGTGGTCCAACGCAGAGGAAGAGGGCGCTAATCATGTCGGTGGCGAATAGCAAACTCTTTTATGCAGCGCCCACGTGGGCACACCGTGCCACAAAGTTCGAAGTGAATAACAGAGCGATAACAAGAGCACTACGACTGGCAGCACTGAGAGTGACCAGAGCATACCGGACAGTGTCAGCAGAAGCGATTATGGTACTGGCCAACTCACCTCCGGGGGACCTCTTAGCACTGGAAAGAGCGAGGATAAGGAGAAGAATGGAAGATATGACAGAAGGGACTACAGCTATCAAGAGGACCGAGAGGAAAATCACCATTGACAAGTGGCAGGAGAGGTGGAACCGGGGGGAGAAGGGCGCGTGGACGCGTGCGCTCATCCCAGATATAAGGAGATGGCTTGAGAGGCCCAGAATGGACCTCACCTTCCATTTAACCCAAGCCCTCACGGGCCATGGATGTTTCCGGGAGTACTTACATCGGATGCGCCGGGCCTTAGATGCGGGATGCGTCTACTGCCGGAACCCAGTAGATTCGGTGGAGCACACACTCTTCGTTTGTGAGCGATGGGCCGAAGAGCGGTGCGAAGTAAATGCGCTCGTCGGCGGAAGAGATGTGCGTCCCTCTGACGTAGAAGACCTGCTCTGTGGACCACAGGATGTGCCAACGTGGGAGGAGAACCCGGTTCTACACACCAGGATAACAGAGGCGGCGAGTCGAGCGGCTCATTCATTCCATCAAATGGTGATCAACATTCTAGGAAGAAAGGAGCAGGACGAGAGAGACCGTGAGGCAGACCAAAGGCACGTCAACCAGGCACCAGCAGGGCTGGAAGAAGGAACTGCAACGCAAAGGCGAATGTAAATAAACGAATTAGTTAAGAAATATACATTTTGTAGGCCGAAGGCCAAATATAAGGAGGGTAGGGCCTCCTTTTGGATGTGACGGCGCTGCCGCTTAAAATTTAATTTTTTAATGTAAATATTGTAATTGTGTTGTTGTTGTTTATACAATAAATGATGGGGACCTGGCGGAAGTAATGCGCAAGCAGTTCCCGCCAGGTCCTCGGTTAGGTTAGGTTAGGTTAGGTTAGGTTAGGTTAGGTTAGGTTAGGTTAGGTTAGGTTAGGTTAGGTTAGGTTAGGTTAGGTTAGGTTAGGTTAGGTTAGGTTAGGTTAGGTTAGGTTAGGTTAGGTTAGGTTAGGTTAGGTTAGGTTAGGTTAGGTTAGGTTAGGTTAGGTTAGGTTAGGTTAGGTTAGGTTAGGTTAGGTTAGGTTAGGTTGGGTTGGGTTGGGTTAGGTTAGGTTAGGTTAGGTTAGGTTAGGTTAGGTTAGGTTAGGTTAGGTTAGGTTAGGTTAGGTTAGGTTAGGTTAGGTTAGGTTAGGTTAGGTTAGGTTAGGTTAGGTTAGGTTAGGTTAGGTTAGGTTAGGTTAGGTTAGGTTAGGTTAGGTTAGGTTAGGGTAGGTTAGGGTAGGTTAGGTTAGGTTGAAGGTTAGGTTAGGTTAGGTTAGGTTAGGTTAGGTTAGGTTAGGTTAGGTTAGGTTAGGTTAGGTTAGGTTAGGTTAGGTTAGGTTAGGTTAGGTTAGGTTAGGTTAGGTTAGGTTAGGTTAGGTTAGGATTAGTTAGGTTAGGTTAGGTTAGGTTAGGTTGGGATTAGGTTAGTTAGGTTAGGTTAGGTTAGGTTAGGTTAGGTTAGGTTAGTTAGTTAGGTTAGGTTAGGTTAGGTTAGGTTAGGTTAGGTTAGGTTAGGTTAGGTTAGGTTAGGTTAGGTTAGGTTAGGTTAGGTTAGGTTAGGTTAGGTTAGGTTAGGTTAGGTTAGGTTAGGTTAGGTTAGGTTAGGTTAGGTTAGGTTAGGTTAGGTTAGGTTAGGTTAGGTTAGGTTAGGTTAGGTTAGGTTAGGTTAGGTTAGGTTAGGTTAGGTTAGTGTTAGGTTAGGTTAGGTTAGGTTAGGTTAGGTTAGGTTAGGTTAGGTTAGGTTAGGTTAGGTTAGGTTAGGTTAGGTTAGGTTAGGTTAAGGTGCTGTCGATTCCGTTTGTAGTCGTCTGTTTAACCCAG
>JAMBTI010000058.1:0-49868 GCA_032441825.1 Chaetogeoica ovagalla | reverse complement strand
ACAGACGACTGCAAACGGAATCGACAGCACCTCTGAACTACTGGAATGGGCATATTTGGTCGTATTAAAATTGTTGGTGGCAACAAAATATATGGTAAGCACCTATTATTTTATGTTACCTATATTATTCTAGTATTTCTAATTTTATTGTTTTCAATATTAATTTTTTAGATAACTTCAATAAAGCTTGGCATAAGCAAGTCAAAGAAACATATTCTTCCACAGATACAGATAATGAAAAATATATATCAAAATCTAAAAAAAGAATTCTTACATGTTCTTCAGATAAAAGTATTGATGAAGGTAATAATATTTTCATTTCTTAAATTATTTTATATGTAGGTAATTACCTACCTATTATTTATTGGTCATTGGTAATGTATCTAAAGCAATATTTCCCAACTGGTGGTACCGTTAGTCGAGGTACCTACCAACCTTTTTTTTTTTCATTTTCATACATTTTTGAATTTTAAAACGGATTTTAACTTAAAATTAAAGAATAAACAAATGTAGCTGATCAGAATTTAATTCCATATTATTCACGGCTGTATATAACGATGTAGGTTTGGGGGAAGGACGACCCTAGGGTGAAGTGCCCCCCTGTCGCGACAGGTAAAAAAAAAAAAAAAAAAAAAAAAAAAGGTAATTTTTCTTTAACATTCACCATATTGTTTATTTTATTATTTATTTTCTATAGTTATTATTCAATGTATTAGAAGATAGTAAGTGGAATTAAGTAGTAGTAGACAATTTTCAAATGTGGTATGCGGTTTGAGTTGAGTTGGCAATCACTGATCCTATGTATAACCTATAACTTATAGTTATATTAAATGTGTGATTTTTTTATTATTTTATAGATTCAAATTATAATATAATGCCACCTCAAGGTAAACACGCAGAAACTAATAACGCAATAGAAACTATTCCATCAGTTACTCCAGAATTGATCAATTTTGGTGCTTCTACATCAGTTGATGTATATAATGATATTACCGAGAGTATTGGAGAAACGATGCAATACACGGATCTGATGCCAAAGAATACTGATTCACTTAATTGGTCCCGAAATCGTTCATTAGAGGTACCTAATAACAATTATAATAATATTAGATTATTTCAAATCTACCAAATTTTGTATTATTTCTTTATTACCAAAGTATTTTATTCATACAGATATTATATTTTTAAATAATAGTAGCTTGAATTGATCAATGGTTATTTTGTTCTTTTATTTCGATTAATTTATATATATGTATATATATATATATATATATATATAATTACCGTTGAATATACAAATTGCCTAAACTCCATTAACAATATGTTGTTAATTTTATATATTGTTTTTTATAATGTATATAATTTTTAATTTAAATTATTTATTTATTTTTGCGATATGTTATTTATATGTTTGTATTAAATAATTTATATATATGCAATATTGTTAATTGTATTAATTTGTGTTTAATGTTATTTTTAATAAAAAATGTAATATCTTTATTAATTATTTGATCATTTATAAAATTGTTTGATTACATATTCACGCACGCACGCACACACACACACACACAACCTGTTATAAAATATAATAATACCTAATGAAATATCTGAATGATGTTAATTGTTAAAGTGTAATTATGCAGAGAAGCAATGGTCAGTTACAATTTGTTGTTTATAGTATGTTTATGAAACAACATAAATACACGTTCTATTATAAACATAATATTGCGGTTACTAGGATGTTAAAGTACAATGGCGCACTAAGATTACAATTTGATGTCTATAGTATGTTAGCAAAACAACACAAATATGCGTTTTATTTTACACATGATTTTGCGGTTCCTAGGATGTTAAAAACAAACATACCTACAATATAATGTAATTAGGTTTCAAAGACGCGACATTAGCAGTACCAGGGACATCACTTAAACGCAAATACAACAAATATTGCGATGTTACATGTCATACTGAAACGTACCATATACGTTAATGATACAAAGTATTGCACAGTGGGTACGTTACTAGTACCGAATTCTATCGGAATCCGTCATAAAAAAAATTTGACCCCCCCACCACCAAAAAAAATTTTTTTTTCTACCAAATTCAAACTTAAATTATACACTGATTTGATATGGAAAACCACCTAGAGTTACTGGAATGGGCATATTTGGTCTATTAATGAAGGAAAAAGTCGAAAAAAAAATGCAAAAAATCACTTCCGGAACACGGCATCGAACCCTGGTCCGTAGATTCCAAAGCAACGCACTGATCCACTGGACTACAAGAAATGCCCATATCGTTCTTTTCACTCCTTATTTGCAAAACGTCATAACTTCTGAACTATTTCGAATTGATCGACGGGGTTCACTGCATTACGTTTCTAGTACCGAATTCTATCGGAATCCGTCATAAAAAAAATTTGACCCCCCCACCACCAAAAAAAATTTTTTTTTTCTACCGAATTCAAACCTAAATTATACACTGATTTGATATGGAAAACCACCTAGAGTTACTGAAATGGGCATATTTGGTCTATTAATGAAGGAAAAAGTCGAAAAAAAAATGCAAAAAATTACTTCCGGAACACGGCATCGAACCCTGGTCCGTAGATTCCAAAGCAACGCACTGATCCACTGGACTACAAGAAATGCCTATATCGTTCTTCTCACTCCTTATTTGCCAAACGTCATAACTTCTGAACTATTTCGAATTGATCGACGGGGTTAACTGCATTACGTTACTAGTACCGAATTCTATCGGAATCCGTCATAAAAAAAATTTGACCCCCCCACCACCAAAAAAAATTTTTTTTTCTACCAAATTCAAACTTAAATTATACACTGATTTGATATGGAAAACCACGTAGAGTTACTGGAATGGGCATATTTGGTCTATTAATGAAGGAAAAAAGCGAAAAAAAATGCAAAAAATCACTTCCGGAACACGGCATCGAACCCTGGTCCGTAGATTCCAAAGCAACGCACTGATCCACTAGACTACAAGAAATGCCCATATCGTTATTCTCACTCCTTATTTGCAAAACGTCATAACTTCTGAACTATTTCGAATAGATCGACGGGGTTAACTGCATTACGTTACTAGTACCAAATTCTATCGGAATCCGTCATAAAAAAAATTTGACCCTCCCACCACCAAAAAAAATTTTTTTTTTCTACCGAATTCAAACTTAAATTATACACTGATTTGATATGGAAAACCACCTAGAGTTACTGGAATGGGCATATTTGGTCTATTAATGAAGGAAAAAGTCGAAAAAAAAATGCAAAAAATCACTTCCGGAACACGGCATCGAACCCTGGTCCGTAGATTCCAAAGCAACGCACTGATCCACTGGACTACAAGAAATGCCCATATCGTTCTTTTCACTCCTTATTTGCAAAACGTCATAACTTCTGAACTATTTCGAATTGATCGACGGGGTTAACTGCATTACGTTTCTAGTACCGAATTCTATCGGAATCCGTCATAAAAAAAATTTGACCCCCCCACCACCAAAAAAAATTTTTTTTTTCTACCGAATTCAAACCTAAATTATACACTGATTTGATATGGAAAACCACCTAGAGTTACTGAAATGGGCATATTTGGTCTATTAATGAAGGAAAAAGTCGAAAAAAAAATGCAAAAAATCACTTCCGGAACACGGCATCGAACCCTGGTCCGTAGATTCCAAAGCAACGCACTGATCCACTGGACTACAAGAAATGCCCATATCGTTCTTCTCACTCCTTATTTGCAAAACGTCATAACTTCTGAACTATTTCGAATTGATCGACGGGGTTAACTGCATTACGTTACTAGTACCGAATTCTATCGGAATCCGTCATAAAAAAAATTTGACCCCCCCACCACCAAAAAAAATTTTTTTTTCTACCAAATTCAAACTTAAATTATACACTGATTTGATATGGAAAACCACGTAGAGTTACTGGAATGGGCATATTTGGTCTATTAATGAAGGAAAAAGTCGAAAAAAAATGCAAAAAATCACTTCCGGAACACGGCATCGAACCCTGGTCCGTAGATTCCAAAGCAACGCACTGATCCACTAGACTACAAGAAATGCCCATATCGTTCTTCTCACTCCTTATTTGCAAAACGTCATAACTTCTGAACTATTTCGAATTGATCGACGGGGTTAACTGCATTACGTTACTAGTACCGAATTCTATCGGAATCGGTCATAAAAAAAATTTGACCCCCCCACCACCAAAAAAAATTTTTTTTTCTACCGAATTCAAACTTAAATTATACACTGATTTGATATGGAAAACCACCTAGAGTTACTGGAATGGGCATATTTGGTCTATTAATGAAGGAAAAAGTCGAAAAAAAAATGCAAAAAATCACTTCCGGAACACGGCATCGAACCCTGGTCCGTAGATTCCAAAGCAACGCACTGATCCACTGGACTACAAGAAATGCCCATATCGTTCTTCTCACTCCTTATTTGCAAAACGTCATAACTTCTGAACTATTTCGAATTAATCGACAGGGTTAACTGCATTACGTTTCTAGTACCGAATTCTATCGGAATCCGTCATAAAAAAAATTTGACCCCCCACCACCAAAAAAAATTTTTTTTTCTACCGAATTCAAACTAAAATTATTCACTGATTTGATATGGAAAACCACGTAGAGTTACTGGAATGGGCATATTTGGTCTATTAATGAAGGAAAAAGTCGAAAAAAAATGCAAAAAATCACTTCCGGAACACGGCATCGAACCCTGGTCCGTAGATTCCAAAGCAACGCACTGATCCACTAGACTACAAGAAATGCCCATATCGTTCTTCTCACTCCTTATTTGCAAAACGTCATAACTTCTGAACTATTTCGAATTGATCGACGGGGTTAACTGCATTACGTTACTAGTACCGAATTCTATCGGAATCCGTCATAAAAAAAATTTGACCCCCCACCACAAAAAAAATTTTTTTTTTCTACCGAATTCAAACTAAAATTATTCACTGATTTGATATGGAAAACCACCTAGAGTTACTGGAATGGGCATATTTGGTCTATTAATGAAGGAAAAAGTCGAAAAAAAATGCAAAAAATCACTTCCGGAACACGGCATCGAACCCTGGTCCGTAGATTCCAAAGCAACGCACTGATCCACTGGACTACAAGAAATGCCCATATCGTTCTTCTCACTCCTTATTTGCAAAACGTCATAACTTCTGAACTATTTCGAATTGATCGACGGGGTTAACTGCATTACGTTTCTAGTACCGAATTCTATCGGAATCGGTCATAAAAAAAATTTGACCCCTCACCACAAAAAAAATTTTTTTTTTCTACCGAATTCAAACTAAAATTATTCACTGATTTGATATGGAAAACCACCTAGAGTTACTGGAATGGGCATATTTGGTCTATTAATGAAGGAAAAAGTCGAAAAAAAATGCAAAAAATCACTTCCGGAACACGGCATCGAACCCTGGTCCGTAGATTCCAAAGCAACGCACTGATCCACTGGACTACAAGAAATGCCCATATCGTTCTTCTCACTCCTTATTTGCAAAACGTCATAACTTCTGAACTATTTCGAATTGATCGACGGGGTTAACTGCATTACGTTACTAGTACCGAATTCTATCGGAATCCGTCATAAAAAAAATTTGACCCCTTCACCACCAAAAAAAATTTTTTTTTTCTACCGAATTCAAACATAAATTATACACTGATTTGATATGGAAAACCACCTAGAGTTACTGGAATGGGCATATTTGGTCTATTAATGAAGGAAAAAGTCGAAAAAAAAATGCAAAAAATCACTTCCGGAACACGGCATCGAACCCTGGTCCGTAGATTCCAAAGCAACGCACTGATCCACTGGACTACAAGAAATGCCCATATCGTTCTTCTCACTCCTTATTTGCAAAACGTCATAACTTCTGAACTATTTCGAATTGATCGACGGGGTTAACTGCATTACGTTACTAGTACCGAATTCTATCGGAATCCGTCATAAAAAAAATTTGACCCCCCCACCACCAAAAAAAATTTTTTTTTTCTACCGAATTCAAACTAAAATTATACACTGATTTGATATGGAAAACCACCTAGAGTTACTGGAATGGGCATATTTGGTCTATTAATGAAGGAAAAAGTCGAAAAAAATGCAAAAAATCACTTCCGGAACACGGCATCGAACCCTGGTCCGTAGATTCCAAAGCAACGCACTGATCCACTGGACTACAAGAAATGCCCATATCGTTCTTCTCACTCCTTATTTGCAAAACGTCATAACTTCTGAACTATTTCGAATTGATCGACGGGGTTAACTGCATTACGTTTCTAGTACCGAATTCTATCGGAATCCGTCATAAAAAAAATTTGACCCCCACCACCAAAAAAAATTTTTTTTTTCTACCGAATTCAAACTAAAATTATACACTGATTTGATATGGAAAACCACCTAGAGTTACTGGAATGGGCATATTTGGTCTATTAATGAAGAAAAAAGTCGAAAAAAAATGCAAAAAATCACTTCCGGAACACGGCATCGAACCCTGGTCCGTAGATTCCAAAGCAACGCACTGATCCACTGGACTACAAGAAATGCCCATATCGTTCTTCTCACTCCTTATTTGCAAAACGTCATAACTTCTGAACTATTTCGAATTGATCGACGGGGTTAACTGCATTACGTTACTAGTACCGAATTCTATCGGAATCCGTCATAAAAAAAATTTGACCCCCCCACCACCAAAAAAAATTTTTTTTTTCTACCAAATTCAAACTAAAATTATTCACTGATTTGATATGGAAAACCACCTAGAGTTACTGGAATGGGCATATTTGGTCTATTAATGAAGGAAAAAGTCGAAAAAAAATGCAAAAAATCACTTCCGGAACACGGCATCGAACCCTGGTCCGTAGATTCCAAAGCAACGCACTGATCCACTAGACTACAAGAAATGCCCATATCGTTCTTCTCACTCCTTATTTGCAAAACGTCATAACTTCTGAACTATTTCGAATTGATCGACGGGGTTAACTGCATTACGTTACTAGTACCGAATTCTATCGGAATCCGTCATAAAAAAAATTTGACCCTCCACCACCAAAAAAAATTTTTTTTTTCTACCGAATTCAAACTAAAATTATACACTGATTTGATATGGAAAACCACCTAGAGTTACTGGAATGGGCATATTTGGTCTATTAATGAAGGAAAAAGTCGAAAAAAAATGCAAAAAATCACTTCCGGAACACGGCATCGAACCCTGGTCCGTAGATTCTAAAGCAACGCACTGATCCACTAGACTACAAGAAATGCCCATATCGTTCTTCTCACTCCTTATTTGCAAAACGTCATAACTTCTGAACTATTTCGAATTGATCGACGGGGTTAACTGCATTACGTTACTAGTACCGAATTCTATCGGAATCCGTCATAAAAAAAATTTGACCCCCCCACCACCAAAAAAAAATTTTTTTTCTTACGGATTCAAACTAAAATTATTCACTGATTTGATATGGAAAACCACCTAGAGTTACTGGAATGGGCATATTTGGTCTATTAATGAAGGAAAAAGTCGAAAAAAAATGCAAAAAATCACTTCCGGAACACGGCATCGAACCCTGGTCCGTAGATTCCAAAGCAACGCACTGATCCACTGGACTACAAGAAATGCCCATATCGTTCTTCTCACTCCTTATTTGCAAAACGTCATAACTTCTGAACTATTTCGAATTGATCGACGGTGTTAACTGCATTACGTTACTAGTACCGAATTCTATCGGAATCCGTCATAAAAAAAATTTGACCCCCCCACCACCAAAAAAAATTTTTTTTTTCTACCGAATTCAAACTAAAATTATACACTGATTTGATATGGAAAACCACCTAGAGTTACTGGAATGGGCATATTTGGTCTATTAATGAAGGAAAAAGTCGAAAAAAAATGCAAAAAATCACTTCCGGAACACGGCATCGAACCCTGGTCCGTAGATTCCAAAGCAACGCACTGATCCACTGGACTACAAGAAATGCCCATATCGTTCTTCTCACTCCTTATTTGCAAAACGTCATAACTTCTGAACTATTTCGAATTGATCGACGGGGTTAACTGCATTACGTTACTAGTACCGAATTCTATCGGAATCCGTCATAAAAAAAATTTGACCCCCCCACCACCAAAAAAAATTTTTTTTTTCTACCGAATTCAAACTAAAATTATTCACTGATTTGATATGGAAAACCACTTAGAGTTACTGGAATGGGCATATTTGGTCTATTAATGAAGGAAAAAGTCGAAAAAAAATGCAAAAAATCACTTCCGGAACACGGCATCGAACCCTGGTCCGTAGATTCCAAAGCAACGCACTGATCCACTAGACTACAAGAAATGCCCATATCGTTCTTCTCACTCCTTATTTGCAAAACGTCATAACTTCTGAACTATTTCGAATTGATCGACGGGGTTAACTGCATTACGTTACTAGTACCGAATTCTATCGGAATCCGTCATAAAAAAAATTTGACCCCCCACCACCAAAAAAAATTTTTTTTTTCTACCGAATTCAAACTAAAATTATTCACTGATTTGATATGGAAAACCACCTAGAGTTACTGGAATGGGCATATTTGGTCTATTAATGAAGGAAAAAGTCGAAAAAAAATGCAAAAAATCACTTCCGGAACACGGCATCGAACCCTGGTCCGTAGATTCCAAAGCAACGCACTGATCCACTAGACTACAAGAAATGCCCATATCGTTCTTCTCACTCCTTATTTGCAAAACGTCATAACTTCTGAACTATTTCGAATTGATCGACGGGGTTAACTGCATTACGTTACTAGTACCGAATTCTATCGGAATCCGTCATAAAAAAAATTTGACCCCCACCACCAAAAAAAATTTTTTTTTTCTACCGAATTCAAACTAAAATTATTATTCACTGATTTGATATGGAAAACCACCTAGAGTTACTGGAATGGGCATATTTGGTCTATTAATGAAGGAAAAAGTCGAAAAAAAATGCAAAAAATCACTTCCGGAACACGGCATCGAACCCTGGTCCGTAGATTTCAAAGCAACGCACTGATCCACTAGACTACAAGAAATGCCCATATCGTTCTTCTCACTCCTTATTTGCAAAACGTCATAACTTCTGAACTATTTCGAATTGATCGACGGGGTTAACTGCATTACGTTACTAGTACCGAATTCTATCGGAATCCGTCATAAAAAAAATTTGACCCCCCCACCACCAAAAAAAATTTTTTTTTTCTACTGAATTCAAACATAAATTATACACTGATTTGATATGGAAAACCACCTAGAGTTACTGGAATGGGCATATTTGGTCTATTAATGAAGGAAAAAGTCGAAAAAAAATGCAAAAAATCACTTCCGGAACACGGCATCGAACCCTGGTCCGTAGATTCCAAAGCAACGCACTGATCCACTGGACTACAAGAAATGCCCATATCGTTCTTCTCACTCCTTATTTGCAAAACGTCATAACTTCTGAACTATTTCGAATTGATCGACGGGGTTAACTGCATTACGTTACTAGTACCGAATTCTATCGGAATCCGTCATAAAAAAAATTTGACCCCCCCACCACCAAAAAAAATTTTTTTTTCTACCGAATTCAAACAAAAATTATTCACTGATTTGATATGGAAAACCACCTAGAGTTACTGGAATGGGCATATTTGGTCTATTAATGAAGGAAAAAGTCGAAAAAAAATGCAAAAAATCACTTCCGGAACACGGCATCGAACCCTGGTCCGTAGATTCCAAAGCAACGCACTGATCCACTGGACTACAAGAAATGCCCATATCGTTCTTCTCACTCCTTATTTGCAAAACGTCATAACTTCTGAACTATTTCGAATTGATCGACGGGGTTAACTGCATTACGTTTCTAGTACCGAATTCTATCGGAATCCGTCATAAAAAAAATTTGACTCCCCCACCACCAAAAAATTTTTTTTTTCTACAGAATTCAAACTAAAATTATTCACTGATTTGATATGGAAAACCACGTAGAGTTACTGGAATGGGCATATTTGGTCTATTAATGAAGGAAAAAGTCGAAAAAAAATGCAAAAAATCACTTCCGGAACACGGCATCGAACCCTGGTCCGTAGATTCCAAAGCAACGCACTGATCCACTAGACTACAAGAAATGCCCATATCGTTCTTCTCACTCCTTATTTGCAAAACGTCATAACTTCTGAACTATTTCGAATTGATCGACGGGGTTAACTGCATTACGTTACTAGTACCGAATTCTATCGGAATCCGTCATAAAAAAAATTTGACCCCCACCACCAAAAAAAATTTTTTTTTTCTACCGAATTCAAACTAAAATTATTCACTGATTTGATATGGAAAACCACCTAGAGTTACTGGAATGGGCATATTTGGTCTATTAATGAAGGAAAAAGTCGAAAAAAAATGCAAAAAATCACTTCCGGAACACGGCATCGAACCCTGGTCCGTAGATTCCAAAGCAACGCACTGATCCACTGGACTACAAGAAATGCCCATATCGTTCTTCTCACTCCTTATTTGCAAAACGTCATAACTTCTGAACTATTTCGAATTGATCGACGGGGTTAACTGCATTACGTTACTAGTACCGAATTCTATCGGAATCCGTCATAAAAAAAATTTGACCCCCCACCACCAAAAAAAATTTTTTTTTTCTACCGAATTCAAACATAAATTATTCACTGATTTGATATGGAAAACCACCTAGAGTTACTGGAATGGGCATATTTGGTCTATTAATGAAGGAAAAAGTCGAAAAAAAATGCAAAAAATCACTTCCGGAACACGGCATCGAACCCTGGTCCGTAGATTCCAAAGCAACGCACTGATCCACTGGACTACAAGAAATGCCCATATCGTTCTTCTCACTCCTTATTTGCAAAACGTCATAACTTCTGAACTATTTCGAATTGATCGACAGGGTTAACTGCATTACGTTACTAGTACCGAATTCTATCGGAATCCGTCATAAAAAAAATTTGACCCCCCCACCACCAAAAAAAATTTTTTTTTTCTACCGAATTCAAACTAAAATTATTCACTGATTTGATATGGAAAACCACCTAGAGTTACTGGAATGGGCATATTTGGTCTATTAATGAAGGAAAAAGTCGAAAAAAATGCAAAAAATCACTTCCGGAACACGGCATCGAACCCTGGTCCGTAGATTCCAAAGCAACGCACTGATCCACTAGACTACAAGAAATGCCCATATCGTTCTTCTCACTCCTTATTTGCAAAACGTCATAACTTCTGAACTATTTCGAATTGATCGACGGGGTTAACTGCATTACGTTACTAGTACCGAATTCTATCGGAATCCGTCATAAAAAAAATTTGACCCCCCCACCACCAAAAAAAATTTTTTTTTTCTACCGAATTCAAACATAAATTATACACTGATTTGATATGGAAAACCACCTAGAGTTACTGGAATGGGCATATTTGGTCTATTAATGAAGGAAAAAGTCGAAAAAAAATGCAAAAAATCACTTCCGGAACACGGCATCGAACCCTGGTCCGTAGATTCCAAAGCAACGCACTGATCCACTGGACTACAAGAAATGCCCATATCGTTCTTCTCACTCCTTATTTGCAAAACGTCATAACTTCTGAACTATTTCGAATTGATCAACGGTGTTAACTGCATTACGTTACTAGTACCGAATTCTATCGGAATCCGTCATAAAAAAAATTTGACCCCTTCACCACCAAAAAAAATTTTTTTTTTCTACCGAATTCAAACATAAATTATACACTGATTTGATATGGAAAACCACCTAGAGTTACTGGAATGGGCATATTTGGTCTATTAATGAAGGAAAAAGTCGAAAAAAAATGCAAAAAATCACTTCCGGAACACGGCATCGAACCCTGGTCCGTAGATTCCAAAGCAACGCACTGATCCACTGGACTACAAGAAATGCCCATATCGTTCTTCTCACTCCTTATTTGCAAAACGTCATAACTTCTGAACTATTTCGAATTGATCGACGAGGTTAACTGCATTACGTTTCTAGTACCGAATTCTATCGGAATCCGTCATAAAAAAAATTTGACCCCTCCACCACCAAAAAAAAATTTTTTTTTCTACCGAATTCAAACTAAAATTATTCACTGATTTGATATGGAAAACCACGTAGAGTTACTGGAATGGGCATATTTGGTCTATTAATGAAGGAAAAAGTCGAAAAAAAATGCAAAAAATCACTTCCGGAACACGGCATCGAACCCTGGTCCGTAGATTCCAAAGCAACGCACTGATCCACTAGACTACAAGAAATGCCCATATCGTTCTTCTCACTCCTTATTTGCAAAACGTCATAACTTCTGAACTATTTCGAATTGATCGACGGGGTTAACTGCATTACGTTACTAGTACCGAATTCTATCGGAATCCGTCATAAAAAAAATTTGACCCCCCCACCACCAAAAAAAATTTTTTTTTTCTACCGAATTCAAACTAAAATTATTCACTGATTTGATATGGAAAACCACCTAGAGTTACTGGAATGGGCATATTTGGTCTATTAATGAAGGAAAAAGTCGAAAAAAAATGCAAAAAATCACTTCCGGAACACGGCATCGAACCCTGGTCCGTAGATTCCAAAGCAACGCACTGATCCACTGGACTACAAGAAATGCCCATATCGTTCTTCTCACTCCTTATTTGCAAAACGTCATAACTTCTGAACTATTTCGAATTGATCGACGGGGTTAACTGCATTACGTTACTAGTACCGAATTCTATCGGAATCCGTCATAAAAAAAATTTGACCCCCACCACCAAAAAAAATTTTTTTTTTCTACCGAATTCAAACTAAAATTATTCACTGATTTGATATGGAAAACCACCTAGAGTTACTGGAATGGGCATATTTGGTCTATTAATGAAGGAAAAAGTCGAAAAAAAAATGCAAAAAATCACTTCCGGAACACGGCATCGAACCCTGGTCCGTAGATTCCAAAGCAACGCACTGATCCACTGGACTACAAGAAATGCCCATATCGTTCTTCTCACTCCTTATTTGCAAAACGTCATAACTTCTGAACTATTTCGAATTGATCGACGGGGTTAACTGCATTACGTTTCTAGTACCGAATTCTATCGGAATCCGTCATAAAAAAAATTTGACCCCTCCACCACCAAAAAAAAATTTTTTTTTCTACCGAATTCAAACTAAAATTATTCACTGATTTGATATGGAAAACCACCTAGAGTTACTGGAATGGGCATATTTGGTCTATTAATGAAGGAAAAAAGCGAAAAAAAATGCAAAAAATCACTTCCGGAACACGGCATCGAACCCTGGTCCGTAGATTCCAAAGCAACGCACTGATCCACTAGACTACAAGAAATGCCCATATCGTTCTTCTCACTCCTTATTTGCAAAACGTCATAACTTCTGAACTATTTCGAATTGATCGACGGGGTTAACTGCATTACGTTACTAGTACCGAATTCTATCGGAATCCGTCATAAAAAAAATTTGACCCCCCCACCAAAAAAAATTTTTTTTTTCTACCGAATTCAAACTAAAATTATTCACTGATTTGATATGGAAAACCACCTAGAGTTACTGGAATGGGCATATTTGGTCTATTAATGAAGGAAAAAGTCGAAAAAAAATGCAAAAAATCACTTCCGGAACACGGCATCGAACCCTGGTCCGTAGATTCCAAAGCAACGCACTGATCCACTGGACTACAAGAAATGCCCATATCGTTCTTCTCACTCCTTATTTGCAAAACGTCATAACTTCTGAACTATTTCGAATTGATCGACGGGGTTAACTGCATTACGTTTCTAGTACCGAATTCTATCGGAATCCGTCATAAAAAAAATTTGACCCCCCCACCACCAAAAAAAATTTTTTTTTTCTACCGAATTCAAACATAAATTATACACTGATTTGATATGGAAAACCACCTAGAGTTACTGGAATGGGCATATTTGGTCTATTAATGAAGGAAAAAGTCGAAAAAAAATGCAAAAAATCACTTCCGGAACACGGCATCGAACCCTGGTCCGTAGATTCCAAAGCAACGCACTGATCCACTGGACTACAAGAAATGCCCATATCGTTCTTCTCACTCCTTATTTGCAAAACGTCATAACTTCTGAACTATTTCGAATTGATCGACGGGGTTAACTGCATTACGTTACTAGTACCGAATTCTATCGGAATCCGTCATAAAAAAAATTTGACCCCCCCACCACCAAAAAAAATTTTTTTTTCTACCAAATTCAAACTTAAATTATACACTGATTTGATATGGAAAACCACCTAGAGTTACTGGAATGGGCATATTTGGTCTATTAATGAAGGAAAAAGTCGAAAAAAAATGCAAAAAATCACTTCCGGAACACGGCATCGAACCCTGGTCCGTAGATTCCAAAGCAACGCACTGATCCACTAGACTACAAGAAATGCCCATATCGTTCTTCTCACTCCTTATTTGCAAAACGTCATAACTTCTGAACTATTTCGAATTGATCGACGGGGTTAACTGCATTACGTTACTAGTACCGAATTCTATCGGAATCCGTCATAAAAAAAATTTGACCCCCCCACCATTAAAAAAAAATTTTTTTTTCTACCGAATTCAAACTAAATTATTCACTGATTTGATATGGAAAACCACCTAGAGTTACTGGAATGGGCATATTTGGTCTATTAATGAAGGAAAAAGTCGAAAAAAAATGCAAAAAATCACTTCCGGAACACGGCATCGAACCCTGGTCCGTAGATTCCAAAGCAACGCACTGATCCACTGGACTACAAGAAATGCCCATATCGTTCTTCTCACTCCTTATTTGCAAAACGTCATAACTTCTGAACTATTTCGAATTGATCGACGGGGTTAACTGCATTACGTTACTAGTACCGAATTCTATCGGAATCCGTCATAAAAAAAATTTGACCCCCCCACCAAAAAAAATTTTTTTTTTCTACCGAATTCAAACTAAAATTATTCACTGATTTGATATGGAAAACCACCTAGAGTTACTGGAATGGGCATATTTGGTCTATTAATGAAGGAAAAAGTCGAAAAAAAATGCAAAAAATCACTTCCGGAACACGGCATCGAACCCTGGTCCGTAGATTCCAAAGCAACGCACTGATCCACTAGACTACAAGAAATGCCCATATCGTTCTTCTCACTCCTTATTTGCAAAACGTCATAACTTCTGAACTATTTCGAATTGATCGACGGGGTTAACTGCATTACGTTACTAGTACCGAATTCTATCGGAATCCGTCATAAAAAAAATTTGACCCCCCACCACCAAAAAAAATTTTTTTTTTCTACCGAATTCAAACTAAAATTATTCACTGATTTGATATGGAAAACCACGTAGAGTTACTGGAATGGGCATATTTGGTCTATTAATGAAGGAAAAAAGCGAAAAAAAATGCAAAAAATCACTTCCGGAACACGGCATCGAACCCTGGTCCGTAGATTCCAAAGCAACGCACTGATCCACTAGACTACAAGAAATGCCCATATCGTTCTTCTCACTCCTTATTTGCAAAACGTCATAACTTCTGAACTATTTCGAATTGATCGACAGGGTTAACTGCATTACGTTACTAGTACCGAATTCTATCGGAATCCGTCATAAAAAAAATTTGACCCCCCCACCACCAAAAAAAATTTTTTTTTTCTACCGAATTCAAACATAAATTATACACTGATTTGATATGGAAAACCACCTAGAGTTACTGGAATGGGCATATTTGGTCTATTAATGAAGGAAAAAGTCGAAAAAAAATGCAAAAAATCACTTCCGGAACACGGCATCGAACCCTGGTCCGTAGATTCCAAAGCAACGCACTGATCCACTGGACTACAAGAAATGCCCATATCGTTCTTCTCACTCCTTATTTGCAAAACGTCATAACTTCTGAACTATTTCGAATTGATCGACGGGGTTAACTGCATTACGTTTCTAGTACCGAATTCTATCGGAATCCGTCATAAAAAAAATTTGACCCCTCCACCACCAAAAAAAAATTTTTTTTTCTACCGAATTCAAACTAAAATTATTCACTGATTTGATATGGAAAACCACCTAGAGTTACTGGAATGGGCATATTTGGTCTATTAATGAAGGAAAAAGTCGAAAAAAAATGCAAAAAATCACTTCCGGAACACGGCATCGAACCCTGGTCCGTAGATTCCAAAGCAACGCACTGATCCACTGGACTACAAGAAATGCCCATATCGTTCTTCTCACTCCTTATTTGCAAAACGTCATAACTTCTGAACTATTTCGAATTGATCGACGGGGTTAACTGCATTACGTTACTAGTACCGAATTCTATCGGAATCCGTCATAAAAAAAATTTGACCCCTCCACCACCAAAAAAAATTTTTTTTTTCTACCGAATTCAAACTAAAATTATTCACTGATTTGATATGGAAAACCACCTAGAGTTACTGGAATGGGCATATTTGGTCTATTAATGAAGGAAAAAGTCGAAAAAAAATGCAAAAAATCACTTCCGGAACACGGCATCGAACCCTGGTCCGTAGATTCCAAAGCAACGCACTGATCCACTAGACTACAAGAAATGCCCATATCGTTCTTCTCACTCCTTATTTGCAAAACGTCATAACTTCTGAACTATTTCGAATTGATCGACGGGGTTAACTGCATTACGTTACTAGTACCGAATTCTATCGGAATCCGTCATAAAAAAAATTTGACCCCCCCACCACCAAAAAAAATTTTTTTTTTCTACCGAATTCAAACTAAAATTATTCACTGATTTGATATGGAAAACCACCTAGAGTTACTGGAATGGGCATATTTGGTCTATTAATGAAGGAAAAAGTCGAAAAAAAATGCAAAAAATCACTTCCGGAACACGGCATCGAACCCTGGTCCGTAGATTCCAAAGCAACGCACTGATCCACTGGACTACAAGAAATGCCCATATCGTTCTTCTCACTCCTTATTTGCAAAACGTCATAACTTCTGAACTATTTCGAATTGATCGACGGGGTTAACTGCATTACGTTACTAGTACCGAATTCTATCGGAATCCGTCATAAAAAAAATTTGACCCTCCACCACCAAAAAAAATTTTTTTTTTCTACCGAATTCAAACTAAAATTATTCACTGATTTGATATGGAAAACCACTTAGAGTTACTGGAATGGGCATATTTGGTCTATTAATGAAGGAAAAAGTCGAAAAAAAATGCAAAAAATCACTTCCGGAACACGGCATCGAACCCTGGTCCGTAGATTCCAAAGCAACGCACTGATCCACTAGACTACAAGAAATGCCCATATCGTTCTTCTCACTCCTTATTTGCAAAACGTCATAACTTCTGAACTATTTCGAATTGATCGACGGGGTTAACTGCATTACGTTACTAGTACCGAATTCTATCGGAATCCGTCATAAAAAAAATTTGACCCCCCCACCACCAAAAAAAATTTTTTTTTTCTACCGAATTCAAACATAAATTATACACTGATTTGATATGGAAAACCACCTAGAGTTACTGGAATGGGCATATTTGGTCTATTAATGAAGGAAAAAGTCGAAAAAAAAATGCAAAAAATCACTTCCGGAACACGGCATCGAACCCTGGTCCGTAGATTCCAAAGCAACGCACTGATCCACTGGACTACAAGAAATGCCCATATCGTTCTTCTCACTCCTTATTTGCAAAACGTCATAACTTCTGAACTATTTCGAATTGATCGACGGGGTTAACTGCATTACGTTTCTAGTACCGAATTCTATCGGAATCCGTCATAAAAAAAATTTGACCCCCCCACCAAAAAAAATTTTTTTTTCTACCGAATTCAAACTAAAATTATTCACTGATTTGATATGGAAAACCACGTAGAGTTACTGGAATGGGCATATTTGGTCTATTAATGAAGGAAAAAAGCGAAAAAAAATGCAAAAAATCACTTCCGGACACGGCATCGAACCCTGGTCCGTAGATTCCAAAGCAACGCACTGATCCACTAGACTACAAGAAATGCCCATATCGTTCTTCTCACTCCTTATTTGCAAAACGTCATAACTTCTGAACTATTTCGAATTGATCGACGGGGTTAACTGCATTACGTTACTAGTACCGAATTCTATCGGAATCCGTCATAAAAAAAATTTGACCCCCCCACCACCAAAAAAAATTTTTTTTTTCTACCGAATTCAAACTAAAATTATTCACTGATTTGATATGGAAAACCACCTAGAGTTACTGGAATGGGCATATTTGGTCTATTAATGAAGGAAAAAAGCGAAAAAAAATGCAAAAAATCACTTCCGGAACACGGCATCGAACCCTGGTCCGTAGATTCCAAAGCAACGCACTGATCCACTAGACTACAAGAAATGCCCATATCGTTCTTCTCACTCCTTATTTGCAAAACGTCATAACTTCTGAACTATTTCGAATTGATCGACGGGGTTAACTGCATTACGTTACTAGTACCGAATTCTATCGGAATCCGTCATAAAAAAAATTTGACCCCCCCACCACCAAAAAAAATTTTTTTTTTCTACCGAATTCAAACTAAAATTATTCACTGATTTGATATGGAAAACCACGTAGAGTTACTGGAATGGGCATATTTGGTCTATTAATGAAGGAAAAAAGCGAAAAAAAATGCAAAAAATCACTTCCGGAACACGGCATCGAACCCTGGTCCGTAGATTCCAAAGCAACGCACTGATCCACTGGACTACAAGAAATGCCCATATCGTTCTTCTCACTCCTTATTTGCAAAACGTCATAACTTCTGAACTATTTGGAATTGATCGACGGGGTTAACTGCATTACGTTACTAGTACCGAATTCTATCGGAATCCGTCATAAAAAAAATTTGACCCCCCCACCACCAAAAAAAATTTTTTTTTTCTACCGAATTCAAACTAAAATTATTCACTGATTTGATATGGAAAACCACCTAGAGTTACTGGAATGGGCATATTTGGTCTATTAATGAAGGAAAAGTCGAAAAAAATTGCAAAAAATCACTTCCGGAACACGGCATCGAACCCTGGTCCGTAGATTCCAAAGCAACGCACTGATCCACTGGACTACAAGAAATGCCCATATCGTTCTTCTCACTCCTTATTTGCAAAACGTCATAACTTCTGAACTATTTCGAATTGATCGACGGGGTTAACTGCATTACGTTTCTAGTACCGAATTCTATCGGAATCCGTCATAAAAAAAATTTGACCTCCACCACCAAAAAAAAATTTTTTTTTCTACCGAATTCAAACTAAAATTATTCACTGATTTGATATGGAAAACCACGTAGAGTTACTGGAATGGGCATATTTGGTCTATTAATGAAGCAAAAAAGCGAAAAAAAATGCAAAAAATCACTTCCGGAACACGGCATCGAACCCTGGTCCGTAGATTCCAAAGCAACGCACTGATCCACTAGACTACAAGAAATGCCCATATCGTTCTTCTCACTCCTTATTTGCAAAACGTCATAACTTCTGAACTATTTCGAATTGATCGACGGGGTTAACTGCATTACGTTACTAGTACCGAATTCTATCGGAATCCGTCATAAAAAAAATTTGACCCCCCCACCACCAAAAAAAATTTTTTTTTTCTACCGAATTCAAACTAAAATTATTCACTGATTTGATATGGAAAACCACCTAGAGTTACTGGAATGGGCATATTTGGTCTATTAATGAGGGAAAAAGTCGAAAAAAAATGCAAAAAATCATTTCCGGAACACGGCATCGAACCCTGGTCCGTAGATTCCAAAGCAACGCACTGATCCACTGGACTACAAGAAATGCCCATATCGTTCTTCTCACTCCTTATTTGCAAAACGTCATAACTTCTGAACTATTTGGAATTGATCGACGGGGTTAACTGCATTACGTTACTAGTACCGAATTCTATCGGAATCCGTCATAAAAAAAATTTGACCCCCCCACCACCAAAAAAAATTTTTTTTTTCTACCGAATTCAAACTAAAATTATTCACTGATTTGATATGGAAAAGCACCTAGAGTTACTGGAATGGGCATATTTGGTCTATTAATGAAGGAAAAAGTCGAAAAAAAAATGCAAAAAATCACTTCCGGAACACGGCATCGAACCCTGGTCCGTAGATTCCAAAGCAACGCACTGATCCACTGGACTACAAGAAATGCCCATATCGTTCTTCTCACTCCTTATTTGCAAAACGTCATAACTTCTGAACTATTTCGAATTGATCGACGGGGTTAACTGCATTACGTTTCTAGTACCGAATTCTATCGGAATCCGTCATAAAAAAAATTTGACTCCTCCACCACCAAAAAAAAATTTTTTTTTCTACTGAATTCAAACTAAAATTATTCACTGATTTGATATGGAAAACCACGTAGAGTTACTGGAATGGGCATATTTGGTCTATTAATGAAGGAAAATGTCGAAAAAAAATGCAAAAAATCACTTCCGGAACACGGCATCGAACCCTGGTCCGTAGATTCCAAAGCAACGCACTGATCCACTAGACTACAAGAAATGCCCATATCGTTCTTCTCACTCCTTATTTGCAAAACGTCATAACTTCTGAACTATTTCGAATTGATCGACGGTGTTAACTGCATTACGTTACTAGTACCGAATTCTATCGGAATCCGTCATAAAAAAAATTTGACCCCCCCACCACCAAAAAAAATTTTTTTTTTCTACCGAATTCAAACTAAAATTATTCACTGATTTGATATGGAAAACCACCTAGAGTTACTGGAATGGGCATATTTGGTCTATTAATGAAGCAAAAAAGCGAAAAAAAATGCAAAAAATCACTTCCGGAACACGGCATCGAACCCTGGTCCGTAGATTCCAAAGCAACGCACTGATCCACTAGACTACAAGAAATGCCCATATCGTTCTTCTCACTCCTTATTTGCAAAACGTCATAACTTCTGAACTATTTCGAATTGATCGACGGGGTTAACTGCATTAGGTTACTAGTACCGAATTCTATCGGAATCGGTCATAAAAAAAATTTGACCCCCCACCACCAAAAAAAATTTTTTTTTTCTACCGAATTCAAACTAAAATTATTCACTGATTTGATATGGAAAACCACCTAGAGTTACTGGAATGGGCATATTTGGTCTATTAATGAAGGGTTAGGTTAGGTTAGGTTAGGTTAGGTTAGGTTAAAGGCAGAGACTGCTCTTTTGCGCCAGGGTGCGACACACAGCACGGTACAGAACACAACAGCCGGCGAGCCGAAGACCGAAAAAAGGATGACACGAAAACCGGCGGCCGTCCTGGTGAAAGTGGGAGGAGGTCTTTCCTATGCGGATACGCTAAAGAAAGTACGGGAAACAGAAGTAGACTTTGACGGATTAGGAACCAGGGTTACCTCCATGAGGAAAACGGTGACTGGGGACCTAATCGTTGAACTAACAAAGAGCAACAAATCCCTGGCCGCAGCGGATGTACTTAGGGGCAAGATCGCGGCAGTCATCCCTGATGCAAGCGTCAAATGCTTAGGACAAACACTGGAAGTGGAGATTGTTGACTTAGACGAAGTAACCACAAAGGAGGAGGTACACGCCGCATTACTTGATAGCATCAAGGCGGACGGATCAATGGTCAGAGTCACTGGCATTTGGAGGACGAGAACTGGCCAACAGATGGCTACGGCCACTGTGCCGATCGGTGCGGTGGAAAAACTCACACATATCAGCATTGGCTGGCTGCGTTGTCGAGTTCGACCCAGAAGAGAGCAACCCCAAAGGTGCTACAAATGCCACGGTTTCGGGCACGGTTCGCGGCTGTGTACCGGTCCCGATCTATCTGGGACATGTAGGAGGTGCGGTCTACCGGGTCACTACGAGAAATCCTGCTCCGCCGGGGAGGATAAGTGTGTCGCGTGCGACCGCATGGGATCCAATGGAGTGGTGCACCGCCCTGGCTCGGGGGCGTGCGCAGCATGGAGTGTGGCCTTCAAGGCTATCGCAAATAAGCAGAAATGATCAAGTTTTTGCAGATCAATCTCCACCGTAGCTCCACTGCGCAAAATCTAATGGCGCAGACCATCGCTGAGCTTGGAACACATGTCATCATCGTTTCCGAACAAAATTGGAACCCTTCCGATAGAAGCAAATGGATACCCAGTGGAGATGGGCTTAGTGCGGTCGCCATAACGGCCTCCTGCGATCAATCGATCAACAAACACGGGTGCGGACGAAACTTTGCTTGGATACAGCTAGACAACGTACGAGTGTACAGCTGCTATAACACGCGAAATTGCAGACCGGAGGAGTTCCACGCATTCGTAGACGAGCTCGAGAGATCCATACGGCTGGTCGATCGGCAGCTGGACCTGGTTGTAGGCGGTGACTTTAACGCCTGGTCATGCGAATGGGGTTCCAGCTCCAACGATTATAGGGGACAGCTGCTCGCCGACCTTGCAGCTAGTCTTGACCTCACCGTCTGCAACACAGGTTCGGTCTCGAGTTACCGTCGGGTCAATGCGGAATCAGTAATCGATGTAACGTTTGCACGGACGAGATCTTCGAGAGCGGTCGCGAACTGGCAGGTTCTAGAACATGCGTACTCGGGTAGCGATCACCAGTACATTGGATTCGAACTTAAACCAACAGTTGACATGGACGGCCTCGAAAGCGTGCGCTCTCTCGGGTGGGCGATTCGCAAACTGGATAGCGCAGCGTTGAACAGGCATCTGTTATCGGCAACATGGCAAGACTCGGAGGCTGACACGACTGCCTCGCAAACAGCGGATCGGCTGACCGTCTTTCTTGAAGCGGCCTGCAATACAAGCATGCCGTCGAGAGGCCGGCTAAGACCTACGAGGCGCGAGGCACACTGGTGGACAATGGAAATCGCGGAACTCAGACGGGAGTGCCATCATCTGCGGCGCATATATCAGCGGTCAGCCAGGAGACGAAACCCTTCCCCGCACACTGAAGAACATCGTGAGGCACTGAGGGGTAAACGGAAGGAGCTAACAATAGCAATCCGCAATGCGCAGGCCAAAAGCTGGGCCGAACTCTGCCGCGCCGTCGAAACCGACCCGTGGGGAATCCCTTACAGATTGGTCATGAAAAAGCTGTGCAGGAAAAGACCGGGCATCGAGGCGCGAGGTAAGGAGAAAGCCGTAGCGGATCACCTGTTCCCCGTGCTGCCAGTCATTGACTGGGCCCAGGAGGCGCCACCGGTGGACACTCAGGAAACACCTCTGTCGCGGGAGTTCACGGCGGACGAACTACGCGAAGCTGGGCTCAGATTACCGACCGGCAAGGCCACCGGCCCCGACAACATACCTAGTGAAGTACTACGGGAGGTATGCAAAACAAGGCCACAAGTATTGCTGGACACTTTTAACTCCTGTCTACGTCACCTCGAGTTTCCTCAGCGATGGAAGGTTTCCAGACTTGTGCTGCTACACAAAGGATCTGGTAAGCCGGTCGACGACCCATCCAGCTACAGGCCGTTGTGTATGATCGATACAGCTGGGAAGCTTCTGGAGCGACTACTCTTAATGAGGCTCAACGAACATCTTGACCGGACAGGGCAGAGATCCGAGTGTCAGTTCGGATTTCGTCAGGGAAGGTCAACCGTCGATGCAGTCGAACGAGTCTTGAGTGCTGCTTACGGGGCCGGACAGGGGGCGGTGCAACATCGCGACCTCTGCGTTGTTGTCTCGTTAGACGTGAGCAACGCTTTCAACACCGTTCCCTGGCTAAAGATTGATGCGGCTCTGAGGAGATGCAGGGTGCCCTCGTATCTGACCTGCATGCTGCGATCGTACCTCGACGCCAGAAGTCTCCTGGTAGGCGAGGACTTGCAGAGGCGGGCCGTCACATGTGGTGTACCTCAAGGTTCAGTCATCGGACCGGCTCTCTGGAGCATATTTTACGACGAACTACTGGGACTCGGAATGCCAGCTGGGGTACAGCTTGTGGCGTTCGCGGATGACGTCGCCTTGGTTTGTACGGCAAGAACGGGCGAGATGGCAGGCTCTCTGCTCAACCCGGCACTGGAAACCGTGTCTGGATGGATGCGTGAGAACGGGATGAAGCTAGCGCCACAAAAGACTGAAGCGGTGGTCCTGACACGTAAGAAGAAGTTCGACAAACCGGATCTGCTACTGGACGGACATTCCATCTCCGTAAGGAACTCCATCAGATATTTGGGCGTGGAGCTTGACACCCGACTGTCCTTCAAGGCACATCTAACGACAGCAGCCAGGAAGGCGACGGTGGCAGCTCAAGCAATTGGGAGGCTTATGCCAAACATCGGTGGACCCTCTCAGTGTAAGCGATCGCTTCTAGGATCGGTTGTTAGCAGTAAACTGCTATACGCGGCGCCGGTATGGGCGGGTCCTGGCACTAAAACGGCCAGGAACCGTAGTATTCTCATCAGAGCGCAGAGGATCACTGCTCTCCGCGTCATTAGGGCCTATCGGACGGTTTCTGATGAAGCGTCGTTGGTACTGGCCTCTACTATTCCCGCGGATATCATTGCGCTGGAGCGAAAACGTATTCGTGGGAGGATGGAGGACGAGGGTCACACGGCTCGGTACAAGAACATCCTGACGGAGGAGAGAGAAATCTCGCTACGCGCATGGCAGAAGAGGTGGGACAGGTCGAATAAAGGAAGGTGGACTCACACTGTTCTGCCTAACATTCGGAGATGGATGAGCAGGCCACACCACCAGCTAACTTTCCATCTGACGCAGGCGTTATCGGGCCACGGTTGCTTTCGCAGCTACTTGAAGCGGATGGGTAGGGCTACCGATAGCGCCTGTCACTACTGCTCATCCATCGACGACACGGCCGAACACACTTTGCTGGAGTGTCCACGCTGGAACGACCAACGAGCTCCCGTAGAGAGGCTGATCGGAGGCCGACGCTTGGTCCCCTCAGACATCACTGATTTATTATGTGGTCCTGAGGGAACTCCCGACGCGCAAGAGGATCCCGTTTTGTACGGAAGAATCAGGAATGCAGCCATTCGGGGAAGACTGATGTTGGAAAGCATGGTCGAGGAAATACTATCCACCAAGGAGGACGATGAACGCGAGGACGAGCGAAGGGATGCGATGCGGCTCAGGGCCGCTCCACCTGTCGATGGTACGAGCGGACAGCAGCCAGTACGAGGGTGAGGAGCGTACGAGCTTCTAGGCTGGCGGGCTGTGCCGGGCCGAGAAGACAAGGGACGAGGGCAAGAAGCGTACGAGTTTCGAGGCTGGCGGGCTGTGCCGGGCCGCGAAGACAAGGTACGAGGGCAACGAGCGTACGAGCTTCTAGGCTGGCGGGCTGTGCCGGGCCGCGAAGACAAGGAGTATATGAAACAATAACAACTAGTTAAGTCATTCTGTGCACCGAAGGTGAAAGCTGAGGGGGTAGAGCCCCTCCACATTGTATTGTAAATAATGTATATATTGTATATAAGTGTTAATTAGATATATTTAATTCCATTTAGTTAAGTATGTATTGTACACCGAAGGTGAAAGCAGAGGGGGTAGAGCCCCTCCACATTGTAAGCTATATATTGTATGTAATGTTTGTTTTATTGTGCAATAAACGATGGGGGCCTGGCGGAAGTAGTGCGAAAGCGGTTCCCGCCAGGTCCTCGGTTCAAACCGGAAAAAAAAAAAAAAAAAAAAAAAAGGTTAGGTTAGGTTAGGTTAGGTTAGGTTAGGTTAGGTTAGGTTAGGTTCAAGTTGCGTTTTCGCGTCCGGTTAGGTTAGGTTAGGTTAGGTTAGGTTAGGTTTTAAGCTGTTGGAGAGGAGACAGCCCAAGTGCTACCGATGTCAGGGGAGCGGCCATGTTGCAGCCAAGTGCACGGCACCGGAGCAGCCGAAGAGATGTTACGGCTGCAACATGGCAGGTCATGTGGCAAAAGACTGCCCGAAAAGGAAGAGGCCCGAGCAGGGCCTGCCGGTTCAGAAGGCGGCCGAAGATAATACTTTTAGTTAAGTTGACCTTCTGTGGGCTGAACAGCCAAAAAACCAGGGGGGTTAGAGGCCCCCCACGTATGTATATATATTGTAGTAAGATTTGTGTTTTGTATTGTTATTAATATTTTCACAAATAAACGATGTGGCTAGGGGAGAAGTAATGCTTAACGGCGATTCCTCCCCTAGCCACGATACCGTCGGAACCAAAAAGGTTAGGTTAGGTTAGGTTAGGTTAGGTTAGGTTAGGTTAGGTTCCCCCTCGTGGAACTCACCTTGTCGTGGTGAGGGGGCTTGAACGGTTGTTCGTCGGGGATCAGTGCTATGCCAACCAGGGTCTCCCATGTTGGACAGGACTGAGCCGCGGCGGGCAACCCGACTAAGAGTTCTGAGCTGGTCCTTACTTTAGTTAGTTGGGGCCAGTAAGGCCTGAGCACGCCTTTCGCTGATGACAAACCGGCTTCTCCAACCCCTAACTCGTCAAAGGGGTCACTTGGCACGGGAGTAGTTACGTGTCCACGAGGATCCTGCTGGGCACCTGGCGCACCCAGCAGTATACAGCCTTACCGCTACACCGGGCTCTGTAGCGGCGGACGACCACTTCCTGTGTTCTCGTGGGAACAAGATGGATGACAACAGAACAAACAAGACCCCAGGCTCACCAGCTGGTCATCTGGTGAAACCGGCAGGAGAGGACGCTGCGAAGCGGACTCCGTTAACGGACGAGGTGCTGGAGCGAACCAGCGCGAAGGTGATGGCGGCTCTTATGGCCTCCATGCCGCCACAGACGACGGCTGGCAAGGCGTCGAAGAGCGTGTCCGCGACCCCGACAGGAGTCATCAAGCGGAAAGAAAAGGAGCCGTCTCCGCCGACCAAGAGGAAGGACGACGAGGACGCTGCGTTTACTAAGGCGCTGCGCAGCCTCTGGGATGCGTACGCAGTACTCAAGTACGAGACCGAGGTTGCGTTGGGTGGTCGCGATGTCCCCTTTCTCAGGGATGCCCTGGAGGGGCTCCGTGAGAGCCTGGATCAGGTCATCACTGAGAGGGGGGAGTTGCGATCCCCATCGCAAAAGAAGATTAAGCAGGGGACGGAGCCGCAAGTCCAACACGTTCGTGCGGAGACCAGGGACGCGTCGACGGACACGCCCTGCTGGTGGCCGGTCGCAGAACCACGGAGGCAACCAACTCTGAGTGCCCCTATTACAGGACACTCAGAGTTGAAGATCAAGAAGAGCGCGGCGACCGGCCCAGCAGAGGGCAGCCGTCGGCGTGTTGACAGGCGTAAGAAGGTCGCGGGTACCTCCCCGCGCGAAGAGGACGGTCCCCCAGCGGCGGAGGTGCGGACTGCGGTGGCTCATGGCAACTCGCAGGAGTGGACCACCGTGGTCCACAAGAAAAGGAAGGTCGCGGCGGCGGATGTTCCGGCGAAGGCAGCGAGGCGGACATTCCCGGACGCGGCTACACTGATCAAACGGAGGACGCCGGAGACACATGCGGTCTCCATTGCCCGGCCCACGGAGGGAAAGACTTTTGCAGAGGTCATGAAAACCATGACCTCCAGGGTCGACCTGAAAGGGCTGGGCGTGGAGGTCGTGAAGACCCGTGTTTCCAGGGCTGGCGCGATACTTCTGGAGGTCCGTGACAAGGAGGCGGCCGACAAGCTGGCAGCGAGTGTGACTGCAGCCATCGGCAAGGATGCGGTGGTGTCCAGGCCCACCCGCAGAACTCCGGTTCTCGTACTCGGGATCCCGGACTGGATGACTCCCGAGGAGGTCTCTCGGGAGATCATCGGGTCCGACCCTGAGATCGCGGGAACCGGGGTCACCGTCAGGGACAACCCTGGCGGTGGCAGGGTGGCCCGCCTGGACGTGCCGATGGCTGCGGCCACGAGGATGGCGGAGGCTGGCGGTGTCCAGATAGGCTGGGTCAAATGCAGAATCAAATTGCTGGAGAAGAGACGACCCAGATGCTTCAGGTGCCAGGAGTCTGGCCATGTTGCAGCCAAGTGTACGGCGCCGGAGAGGCCGAAGAAATGCTATGGTTGCAACATGGCTGGTCACTTGGCAAACGCGTGTCCAAGGAGGAAAAAGACCGAGCGGGATCTGCCGACACAGGAAGCGGCCGAAGTCGTACCACTTGCTAATCATTAGTTAAGTTTACTTCCTGTAGGCTGAATAGCCAAAATCAGGGGGGTTAGAGGCCCCCCATTTATTGTATAATTTGTATATAATAATGTTGAATGATTGTGTTTTGTATATTATGTAATTTCACAATAAACGATGCGGCTAGGGGAGAAGTAATGCTTAACGGCGATTCCTCCCCTAGCCGCGATACCGTCGGAAAAAAAAAAGTTAGGTTAGGTTAGGTTAGGTTAGGTTAGGTTAGGTTAGGTTAGGTTTTGCGACTGAAGTCGCTCTAGAGGAAGTGCGGACAGGCGAGCAGCAGACCAGCCGCAAGAGGAAGGGAACGTCTCCATCTTTGGATACACCCGAGCAATATGACGACCATCTTATTAAGGCGATAAAGAAGATCCAATGGTCCACTCAGAGAGTGGTCCAAGAAGCCAAGATGATGGCGGGCTACATGGACCTGCCGCAACTCAGGGAGGCACTCGACGATCTAAAGTGCAATCTGAGTGCAGTTATCACGAGGAAAGGAGAGATGATACAGCACACCAAGAAGTCGAAGTCGGAGGTCAAACCCCCCACGAGCGTGGAGACCCGGGAGATGGCGACTGAAACGCCCTGCTGGTGGTCGTATACAGACGATGGTGACCCGAAACCAACTGGGCAGACGCAAACGAAAAGGAAACAAAAAGAGACCAAGCAGACAGGCAGAAGAACACAGAAGATGGAAGAATCGAAGACATCTGGTGACGTGAGGCCTCGCCCGCAAGGGCAAGGCACAAGCGCCACACCATACACAACCGGATTGCTGGGAGAATTTCCAGCACTGCCGGCCAACGAACAATGGAGACAAGTGACGAACCCCCGACAGGCGACGAGAGCGACCACTGCAACGAATAACGGAGGAACAACCAGGAAGCCTATCTACAAGTCACCGGCGGTGCTGGTCAAGGTCGTGGAGGGATCCAGCTACGCTGAGACGGTGACGGCAGTCCGCGGAGCAAGTGGGATTAACCCCGGCGAGCTCGGAGCGAGAGTGAAGAAAATGAGGAAGACTAGAGAGGGGCACCTCCTGGTGGAACTGCATGGCGGAGCTAGAGCTGAAGAGGCGGCCTCGAAACTGAGAACAGCTATTTCCAAAAATCTAGGCACCAGGGTGGGAACGACTGTTCCCCTTGGGTGCTCTGTAGAGATGGAAATAATGGACCTCGATGCAGTGGCCACGAAGGAGGAGGTGCTGACAGCACTGAGGGCAGCTGTGCCAGGAGAAGAAGAGGACCGGACGATCAAAGAACTGAAAGAGGCCATCCAGGTGACAGGCATCTGGGCAACCAGGTCGGGTATGCAAATAGCCACCGCGAAGATGCCCAGATCCGTTGCATCGAGTATCACCCGGATAGCGGTCGGGTGGACCATGTGCCGAGTACGGGACAGGAAGCCCGCCCCTATCCGGTGCTATAAGTGCCACGGGTTCGGGCACACTTCGATGAGCTGCACCGGGCCAGACCTGACGAATGCGTGCAGGAGATGCGGCCAAGCAGGGCATAAAGAAATGGAGTGCCAGGAGGGACCCGATCGGTGCGTGGCCTGCGAGAGGGCGGGCGAGAAGAAGGTTGCGCACCGACCGGGCTCAGGAGCCTGCGCGGCGCGGAAGACGACCATAACCAGGAGGACGACGGTGAACCCACTGCAGACGCAATGATCAAGTGTCTGCAGATAAACTTGAGGAAGTGCTGGGAAGCCCAGCAGCTACTGGCGGACAAGGTGTCCAACAGCGGCACTGGTCTGCTGATACTGTCGGAACACAACCGACCGCCCAGCAACAACATCAGCTTTGCTGCGAGCACCGACAACACGTGCTCCATAGCGCTCACGCGGCACGCAGGGTGTGTTGCCGAGACGATAGGATCCGGTCCGGGATACGCCTGGCTCCGCTTCCAGCGGGTCAGGGTATTCAGCTGCTACTGGACACCTAACGGACGCACAGCGGCCATAAGACTGGCTGCTTTCCGACACTTTCTTGACGGGTTAGAACACGCCATTAGGACCGGTGAGGAACGCGGCGAGACGCTAGTCGTAGCCGGGGACTTCAATGCCAAGTCCAGTGGCTGGGGATCGGACGTGAACGACGACAAGGGCCACGCTCTAGAGGCATTCGCCACGGGACTGGGACTCTGGACCGACAATGTTGGCAATCGGCCGACATTCATAAGGGACTCGTCGAGGTCAGTTATAGACGTAACTTTCTCGAGCGCAGGACCCTACCGGGTAGCGGACTGGACCGTTTTGGACGATTATACCGCCAGCGATCATCAATATGTGTCCTTCAACATCAGGGGACAGCAAACTGCGGCACCCCCTGACGCCGGTCATCCGGAACACGTCAGGTGGGCATTCCGTAAGCTGGATCAAGCAGCGCTGGAACGTCGACTGGAGCAAATCGGTCCACGCGATCTGGTCAGGGAGACGGCAGAGGCCTCGGCGGACGCGCTAAACAAGAACCTAGCAATGCTGTGCGACTCGAGCATGCCCAGAATGAAGGAAGGAGGACCCAGGCGCAGGCCAGTACATTGGTGGACCGCGGAGATAGCTGAACTACGAGCTGTGTGCATAAGGGCCCGGAGGACCTATCTCCGGGCGGCGGCAAGACAAGGAAGAAGAACTGAAGACAACGAAGCAGAAAGAGAGGAATTCAGGCGGGCGCGGAAAGAGCTTCGCGTCTCGATTCGAGCGTCCCAAGAACGCAGCTGGACCGAGCTCTGTGCTGCCGTGGACAACGATCCTTGGGGAGTCCCGTACAGGATCGTTACGAAGCGGTTCAGCAGACAACCACCGGGAGCGGCGGCCAGTGGTCGAGAACACGAGATTGCGGAGGCTCTGTTTCCGGAGCGCCCGCGGGTGGACTGGAATGAAATACCAATAGAAGACGGAGACGGAAGAGGAGAAGAAGACACCATGGAGACGATAGAAGAGGAGTACCCGGAGCTATCTCGGGAAGAACTCTCTCTGGCAGCTTGCCGCATGTCGAGAGGCAAAGCGGCGGGCCCGGATGGGGTTCCGAACGAGCTCCTGTCCGTGGTGGCGCAAAAGTCGCCGGGCTTATTACTCGGAGTGTACAGCAAGTGTCTCGCGAACGCGGTTTTCCCTTCCTCCTGGAAGCGAGCCAGACTAGTTCTGCTGCAAAAGGGACCGGACAGGCCCATCAGGGATCCCTCGAGCTTCCGGCCTCTCTGCATGCTGGACTCGGCCGGGAAACTGCTGGAGCGGATACTGCTGAAGAGACTCAGCGACCATTTGGACAGAACCGGAGGAATGAACGACAACCAGTATGGATATCGAAGAGGAAGATCGACCGAAGACGCGATCCAGAAGATCTTGGATGCGGCAACGTGGGCCCGCCAAGGTGCGAGTCAGCACCAAGAGCTGTGCGTCGTTGTTGCTTTGGACGTGAAGAACGCCTTCAACAGCGTCCCTTGGACCTTCATAGACGCTGCGCTTCGAGCAAGAGCGGTGCCGCGGTACCTCGTCCGCATATTGCGCTCCTACATGTCCAACAGGATATTGGAGGTGCGCAGCGGCGGAGAACGCGGCACAAGGAACGTCACATGCGGCGTCCCACAGGGCTCGGTCCTCGGGCCGACCCTGTGGAACGTCTACTACGACGATCTATTAAGAACTGAGGTACCACCGGGAGTGCAGCTCGTGGCGTTCGCTGACGACCTGGCGGTCGTGGCAGTGGCCCGGACAACGGAGGACCTCGAGTCGGTGGTGAATCCGACGCTGGCAGCCGTTGAAGAGTGGACCAGGAGCCACGGACTACAACTGGCGGAGCAGAAGACAGAAGCCATTATACTATCGAGGAAGAGGAATTATCGCAACCCGATACTTACCGTGGGCGGACATTCAGTGGTTATCCGCAGGACCATGCGGTACCTGGGGGTGACACTGGACTCCCATATGACTTTCACGAAGCACACGGAGGGTGTGGGCAAAAGATCAACCGCTGCGGTGGGTGCGCTCGGTCGGCTCATGCCGAACGTGGGTGGCCCGTCGCAGAAGAAGAGGGCCCTGATCATGTCAGTGGTCAACAGCAGACTCTTCTATGCCGCTCCGACGTGGGCACACCGCGCGATGAAATTCAAGGCCAACACCCAAGCAATCATCCGAGCTCAGCGCCTAGCAGCCCTGAGAGTGACCAGAGCCTACTGCACCGTATCCGCGGAAGCGGTTATGGTTCTGGCCGACTCGCGGCCGGGTGATCTCTTGGCGTTGGAGAGGGCCAATATACGACGACGAGCTGAAGAAGGTATGGAGGAGATGACGGCTATCAAGAGGACGGAGAGAGAGAAAACCAACGACAAGTGGCAGGTCAGGTGGAATAGCAGCGACAAAGGCGCGTGGACACGTGTGCTTCTTCCCAACCTACGTCGCTGGTGCGAGAGGCCCAAGATGGACCTGACGTTCCATCTGACCCAAGCGCTTACGGGACACGGGTGCTTCCGCGACTACCTCTACCGTATGCGTCGGGCAGCGGATCCGGGCTGTGTCTACTGCGGCTGTCTAAATGACACGGCGGAGCACACCCTTTTCGTCTGTGCGCGCTGGTCGGAGGAACGGAGGGAAGTCAACGCGCTCGTGGGTGGCAGAGACGTGCGCCCCTCGGACGTCGAGGACCTGCTCTGCGGCCCGCGAGATATACCAACGAGGGAACAGGACCCGGCTCTACACGCCAGAATGGTCGGCGCAGCGTCACGTGCAGCGCATGCATTCCAGCGGATGGCAATCGACATTCTTAAGCGGAAGGAGCAGGACGAAAGGAGCCGAGAGGCAGAAGACCGGGCTGCTCGCGTGAGAGCCCATTGAAGAGCGAGGAAGACAGAGGATTACTGGAAGATGACAAACGAAAAGGTCGACGAATATCAACGACCGACCGGACTGAAGAGGACGTTCAGGACGCGGCGAACTGGTGTCGGAACAAGGGAGCGGAAGCAGCCCAGAATAGGTAGTCCTCCGCAAGGTAGAGTACCTGACCGGGCTCGACGCCCAAGTGACCGAGCTGGGGAGCTGAGGCTGGGCTTCCGCGAGGTTCGGTGATCGCTGACCTCAAGACCGAAGACGGGCGGAGACAGGTGGAGGCGGATGTGCCAGGCAAGCCGAGGACGGCTTGCTGAGAAGAATTCATCCATAAATCCTCGTAAAAACCTGGACCGTGCCGAGGAACGAAGAACGAGCAAGGATCAAGGAGGAACAGTGACCGGGGGGATGCACCAGGTAAGCCGTGCAGGTGAACCGCGAAGTACCGCATCCATAATTCCTTGTCACTTACCTAGTAACGAACGACGACCACAACGGCGAGACTGATACCATCCGGTATCACACGATGGCGACATAGGAGTAGCAATGTGCAAACAGATCCTTCTATGTCGTCGGTTCCTCCGGGAAGAATACGGGAGGAGGTTTTAGACGGTAGGCGCCAACCTTGGTGAATCCGTCACTATCCCCTTTTATAGGGGGTGTCTTTGGAAGATTTCCTCCTCCCTCTTCTCTTGAAAGAAAAAAAAAAACAAAGGTTAGGTTAGGTTAGGTTAGGTTAGGTTAGGTTAGGTTAGGTTAGGTTAGGTTAGGTTAGGTTAGGTTAGGTTAGGTTAGGTTAGGTTAGGTTAGGTTAGGTTAGGTTAGGTTAGGTTAGGTTCTCCCCCGACGGGACCCACCTTGACGTGGTGGGGGAGCTTGCGGGCCTTTAATTAGGTCTTACTAAGCGGTCCCAAATCCCGGCTCTGACCTTAACTGGTTGGAGTCGGGGCGGCGGTCTCCCGGATCCCGGAACGACGGAGGTCAGCGCACCAGCTACTGCGTCACGGCGGCCATTAGGGGGTGCGGTTCTGAGGCTTGCCATACGACCAGCTCCGACGCCCCCACTCGTCGTCGGGAGCGTGGCTGGTGCGGGACGATGGCAGTGGACCAGCCCACTAGTAGGGGAGAGTCGCCGCGACCGGCCAAGGGCGTAGTGCCTGGCCCCAGCCCACCAGGCGAAGCGTCACCACCGGTCGCCGTTTAATCCCCGAACTGTCTGGCTGGTCCCCTGAATGAAAAGGAACAGCATTGCCGGGTCCGGGAGGCAGAACAACAGCCGAACGCGGGACGGGAAATCCCGGTGTGCAGGGGCGGAGGTCGACCATTTCCGGTTGGTCGCCCAGAATTGGACTACTTCGTCCCCCGGTGATATGTCGTTCATTTCCGGAGTGCACCCGGAATGGGACCACTTCACTCCCGGGGGGCGAGGTCGTTCATTTCTGGTGTGGACGGCCGGAGTGGGAGCACTCCGTTTCCGGCCGCCGGGAGGACCCCAATCGAATTGCCCAGCAGGAAGAGGAAGGAGGATGCGGTGTACCGGTGAGGAAGCGGCGTTCCTAGGCAGGCGGCCCAGGATGGGACGTCGTTTCCTCCCCGGTCGCCCAGAAGACCGGAGGAGCAGTAACGGGAGGAAGAATCGAGGTGCACCGGGGAGGATGCGACGTTCCTAGGCAGGTGGCCCAGGATGGGACGTCGTCTCCTCCCCAGTCGCTGAGAAGACCGGAGAAGACACGAGGACGAAGAATAGCGGCGGCGTACCGGGGATGAAGTGTCGTTCCTAGACAGGCGGTCCAGGATGGGACGATACTTCCTCCCCGGTCGCCGCGAAGATCAACGTAGCGGACAGAAGGAAGGAAGCACGAAGGAGACAAGGCGGAGAGCGACGAAGGCGGAAGGAGAGGTCGGAGAAGACAGACGGAAGGAAGGAAGAAGGCCAACATCGAGAAGGAGCACGGCGGCGCACCAGGGACGAAGCGTCGTCCCTAGGCAGGTGGCCTATGATGGGACGGCGTTAGTCCCTGGTCGCCGCGAAGAACGAAGACACACAACGGAGAGGAAACAACGACAACGGAGCGAAAGAACGAAGAGAAAAATAAAACTTAGTTAAGAGCACTCGATGTTGGCCGAAGGCCGAATCAGGGGGGTTAGAGGCCCCCCAATGTTGTGAACACCAATCTTTTTTTTATTTTATTTTTATTTATTTTCTTAAAATTAATGTGCGATTGGTGTTATATGGTGAAGGAATTTTTTATTAAATAAACGATGGCGGCGGCAGGGAAGTAATGCGAAAGCGGTTCCCCTGCCGTCGTCGATGCAAACACGGAAAAAAAAAAAAAAAAAGGTTAGGTTAGGTTAGGTTCCCCCTCGTGGAACTCACCTTGTCGTGGTGAGGGGGCTTGAACGGTTGTTCGTCGGGGACCAGTGCTATGCCAACCAGGGTCTCCCATGTTGGACAGGACTGGGCCGCGGCGGGCAACCCGACTAAGCCGGCATGCAGGAGAAGAGCGGACCAGCTACGTCAGTCGGGTGGAGTAGGGGTGGCGGTGGCTCGCTGTTTCGAACACGGCGTCTCCCTGCCGCCACCAAAGAAGATCCCGACTGCGTGGCTGGTTCGAGACGGTGAGCAGGGCATCAGTCACACCCAGTAGGGTGGAGTAGGGCCGGCGGGTGGGCGCATCTCCCAGTCCCCCTTCAGTGGGGATGCGTTCCACTCGTCCGCAAAGAAGATCCCGAACAGTGTGACTGGTCCCTGCAGAAAAGGATTGGATGGCCGGGCCCGGGAGTCAGAAGATCAGCCAACGCGGGACGGGAAATCCCGGTGTGCTTGGAGGAAGTCGGTCGCCTTTGGCGGAGGGCCAGAGGTGGACAACTTTGCGCCCGGTTTGGGAGGATGTCGGTCGCCTCTGGACTGATCACCCAGAGGTGGACAACTTCGCTCCCGGCCGTTGCGTACATGTCGGTCGCCTCTGGTCAGCCGTGCGGGGGTGGACAGCTTCTCTCCCGGCCACCGGGAGGACCCCCATCGAAAACCCAGCAGTCAAGGACGGAGAAGACGAAGGAGGATGCGGTGTACCGGTGAGGAAGCGGCGTTCCTAGGCAGGCGGCCCAGGATGGGACGTCGTTTCCTCCCCGGTCACCGCGAAGAACAGGAGGAGCTGGAAGACGGGACGAGATCAGGAGGAATAGGAAGACGCGGACAGACCAGGAGGATTAAGAAGACGTGGTGAACGGCGGTGCACCAGGTAGAGGCGCCGTCCTAGGCAGGCGGCCTATGATGGGACGACGCTTTCTGCCTGGTCACCGCCAAGAAGAACAACGGAGGTGACATCAGGACGGAGGAGACCCACGACGATGAACCAGGCCGGAGGACGGTGGCGCACCAGGTAGAGGCGTCGTCCCTAGGCAGGTGGCCTACGATGGGACGACGTTTTCTGCCTGGTCGCCGCCAAGAACAACGGTGATGAACAAAGAACGGAGGAGTACTACGAGGAACCAGGACGGAGGACGGCGGCGCACCAGGCAGAGGCGTCTTCCCTAGGCGCCTTCTGCCTGGTCGCCGCCAGAATGACGAAAAAACAACCAGGACGTGACGGATGAGAGAAGAGGAACCAGGACGGAGGACGGCGGCGCACCAGGCAGAGGCGTCTTCCTAGGCAGGCGGCCCATGATGGGAAGACGCTTTCTGCCTGGTCGCCGCCAGAACAATGACAACAACAACCGGACGTGACAAAGGAGAGAAGAGGAAACAGGACGGAGGACGGCGGCGCACCGGGTAGAGGCGTCTTCCCTAGGCAGGCGGCCTATGATGGGAGGACGTTCTCTGCCTGGTCGCCGCCAGAACAACGAACAACGACAACAACAACAACCGGACGTGACGGAAGAGACATGAGGAAGCGACGCAGCAGACGGCCAACATCGGGGAGAAGCACGGCGGCGCACCAGGGACGAAGCGTCGTCCCTAGGCAGGTGGCCTATGATGGGACGGCGTTAGTCCCTGGTCGCCGCGAAGATCGAAGAGAAACTACAACGGAGAGGAACAACGACGGAGAGAATACGAAAGGAATTAAACTTAGTTAAGTTCACTCGATGTTGGCCGAAGGCCGAAATCAGGGGGGTTAGAGGCCCCCCAAAGATGTGAACACCATTCATATATGTTTTGAATGGTGTTAGGATTGTTAAGTATTTTTTATTAAATAAACGATGGCGGCGGCAGGGAAGTAATGCGAAAGCGGTTCCCCTGCCGTCGTCGATTTAAACGGAAAAAAAAAAAAAAAAAAAAAAAAAGGTTAGGTTAGGTTAGGTTAGGTTAGGTTAGGTTAGGTTAGGTTAGGTTCATACACGGGTCGCGTCCGTTTTGCCGAGAGGTACGTACTAAGGCCTGCCGCCGAGCGACACTCGCCACATCGTTCGTCGTCGTCGCGCCACCACCGCTCGGATTGTGGTTGGCTGCTGCTAGTGGCGTGACCGACGCCCGTCGGCCGCGCGATTTAAATACCCGCCCACCGGCGTGAATATCAAGTGTTCGACGTCGCGCCGGGCACGGGGAACCGGGTACCTGCCTACGTGATCAACAGCTGGCCGCAGCACACACGTGAAAAAAAAACGGAATGGCAAACAAGAAGGGAATGAGCAGGCCGGAGTTGGAAGCAAAGTACTCAACGCTCCTGGACGAGTCACAGCAGTTGGTGAAAACTTTAGAAGAAGCGATAAATGCGTCCTCAAATACGAAGTCGGAAATTAAAAAAACAGCAATTTCACTGGGCCGATCATTCAGAGAATTTGTGGCAACCGCGAAAGCTGTAGGCATGACCAGAAGCCCAGATCAAATAGAGCAACGTATAAGCACCCAACATCAAAAACAACAACAGGAGCAACAGAAGATCTACGATCTAATTCTGGAAGGGCAGTCTAGACAAGAACAGCAAAACAAGGAAGTACAGAAACAACTGACGGAAATCAAGCAACAACAAAACCAAATGCGCCAAAGGTACGATGATAAGCTACACAAATTACGGGCGGAGGGAAATACTCAGGAAACTTGGGCTATGGTAACCGGACGTAACATTGAGACGGATCGAAGAACTGAAGTTGAAGATAGCCAAAAAGGAAAACCACTTACTAGAAATCCAAAGCTAAATAAGGGAAAATCGGCAGAAACTCAAGAACCAGAACAAAAACCGTCATTCAAGAAGAACACTAGAAGGTCGGAAAGAAAACCGGAAAGACCGACGGCTCTAATCATAGATCCCGGCCAGAAGGAAATACCCGAAATGATAAACCGAATTAAAACCGGAACGAATCAAAAAACAATTGAAAACAACATAACAAAAATCCGAGCAACAAGGAACGGAGAAATCTTGCTGGAAATACGTGGAGATAAAAATACAACGGACTTAATTATAGAAGATGTAAACAGAGCAACAGGAGTAAAGGCTAAGGTGGCTAGCCAAAAAGTGCTACTAGAAATAAAGGATATAGACGAATGGACAGGGAAGGAAGAAGTCGCCGAGGAACTAAAGCAAACAACGGACACTAGGGGAGAAGAAATTAGCATCATAAGTCTAAGGAAGTCTTTTAACGGAACGCAGACAGCGCTAGCACTACTCCCGACACATATCGCCAAGAACGTTTCGGAAAAAGGATTTGTTAAGATCGGAATAGTAAGTTGCAGAGTTCGAGAATGTGAAAAGAATGAAAGGTGTTTTAAATGTCTGGCGTACGGACACGAGTTCAAAGCGTGCCACGGCCCAAACCGTACGAAATGCTGTCGAAGATGCGGAGCGGAGGGCCATTTCGCAGCAGAATGCAAGGCAAGGGACACAGAAGCGGCACAATTCAGACAACAGCTAAAGAAGGAAAGGCAAACAGAAGAAAGTAACCGTCAAATAAATGACGGTGAAACCGAAGATAGAGACGAAACAACTACACCCACAACATGATTCGCTGCATACAGATAAATGTCGGCACGGCACGCGAATCGCATGACCTACTCTATGCGACAGCGACCCAAAAGAACGCCGACATACTGCTGGTCTCGGAGCAGTACAAGAGGGATAGCAGACAAAAATTCGAAGACATAAGCCAAAGAGCCGCAATCATCAACTTCAGCAGACTACCGGTGGACATGGAGGGAAAAGCAGAAAATGGTTTCGTATGGACCAAAATAAGGAAAATTTGTTTATACTCCTGTTACTGGTCCCCAAACTCCACGACAAACGAATTTACGGATTTCATAGACAGACTACAAAACTCAATTAGGACGCAAACTGGCGAGGTAATTGTAACAGGTGACTTCAATGCGAAGCACGCGGCATGGGGTTCACCGATAAATGACATCAGAGGGGAGCTGCTACTCGATATGATAAATGCCTCAGGCATGGTCGTATGCAACAACGGATACGCGCCAACCTTTGAAAGAGGTGGTTCCGCCTCGTACATTGATATCACCATAGCGACTGAGCGAACGGCAGCAGCCATAACTAATTGGAAAGTGTCATCGGAAAATTCATTGAGTTTACATAACTATATCATATTCGACATCGCCGGAACACAGCAGGAAAATGTAACCAAAAGTGGATGGAATACAAGAACGCTCGACAGAAACAAGGCACAGGAACAAATAGGGAAAATGCAAACCACGTTCCTGCAGGCGGATGGCGCAGAGGAAAGTGTCCAAGGGATGGCCATGGCACTGAAAGATATCTGCGATGGATCAATGAAGAAGTGCGTGGCTAGCCGGAGGAAGACCGTTCATTGGTGGACAAATGAAATCGCGGAGCTCAGGAAAACTAGTAATCACCTAAGAAGGAACTATCAACGTAAGAGGAGGAGGAATGGAGAAGAAGCATGTGAACAAGAACGAGCCTTAGCAAAAAGGTCGAAGCGGGAATTAGTACTAGCGATCAAACGATCGAAAGAGCGCTGCTGGAAGGCCTTATGCGATAGGGTAGAACAGGACCCATGGGGATTGCCCTACAGGTTGGTCATGGGAAAGCTTTTTAAGAACACGCAGATACCCGAAATAGAAACACCAGGTCGGATCGACAGCATAATAAAGGGACTGTTCCCAGACCATCCACCTAGGCCGCAAATCGAGTGGAACATAGAAGCGGAGTACACGGAAATCACAAAGGACGAACTAATCACGGCGGTGACCGCTCTTGCGAACAACAAAGCGCCAGGACCTGATGGCGTCCCAGCCGAAATACTGAAGGAAATAGTGAGAAGGAAACCAGAAGTGCTCCTCCAAGTTTTTAATAAGTGCCTTAAACAGGGAACGTTCCCTTCACTATGGAAACTTTCCAGATTGGTACTTTTGAGGAAAGGAGACAAACCGCTGGAAAATCCATCTTCGTATAGACCGATCTGCATGCTAAACACCACCGGAAAACTTTTGGAGAAAATAATCAACAACAGACTAAGAAAGCATCTAGAGGACACAAACGGGTACACCACCACACAGTACGGATTTCGTAAAGGGCTATCAACAGCAGACGCACTAAACAGACTAAAGGATATAGTAGAAGCAAAATCAAGAAAAAACTATACAGCAATGCTCACACTCGATATTAGAAATGCTTTTAACTCTACACCATGGGCTAGCATACTAGAAGCGATGATCAAGAAAGGGATATGCCCACATCTGAGCCGCATAATAGACAATTATCTGACGGATAGGAAACTAGGTTACAGCGCTGACGGAACTGAAAAAATAACAACTCTGACAAGTGGAGTTCCCCAAGGATCTGTTCTCGGACCCACTATGTGGAACATGATCTACGACGGATTACTTAGGGAAGAGATGCCGATAGGAGTCGAAACCATAGCCTACGCTGATGATTTTGCCCTCATCGCAACGGCGAAGAGCATCGAACAAATCGAAGGACTACTAGAGGAAGCAGCAGGCATCGCGCTGAGGTGGACGAGAGAAATAGGACTGATGGTGGCAACGGAAAAATCAGAGCTTATAGTATTCACGAATCGCAGGGTGCGGAACATCGCTACGGTCATGGTAGAAGGAATTGAAATAGAGTCGAAAAAGAGCATGAAATACCTCGGCGTCCACCTAGACCCGAAGCTAAATTTTATAGGTCATGCAAAAATAGTGGCAAACAAAGCGGCGATTACAGCCAGGAAACTAGGGAAAATAATGCCGAACATCGGAGCATCGAAATCACGGAAAAGGAAATTATTAGCAACAGTAGTGATGTCGCAAATGCTTTATGGAGCGCAGGTATGGGCAGAGCGGATGGGACGCAGTGGCTGGAGTCTCCTTGGAAAGAGCCAGAGGCACATAATGAAAAGGGTAACATCGGCCTATAGAACGGTGTCGGACGAAGCGTTATACGTCCTAGCAGGAATGCCGCCCATAGAACTACAAGCACGAGGAAGACAAAATATCTACAAAAAACGAAAGGAAGGACAAAACGTTGAAGAAATAAAAGAAGCGACGAAAATAGAGCTACAATCGAAATGGCAGGAAAGGTGGCAGAGAGGAGAAAAGGGCCAACACACCAGAAGGCTAATCCCGGACATAAGGAGATGGATTAATCGACGACATGGGGAAGTAAATTATCACGTGACGCAGGCGCTAACAGGGCACGGTTGTTTTGCAGCATACTTGTACAAATACGGTAAGCTGCAATCACCGGAATGTTGGTTCTGCGGGGACGGGTTCGATGACGCTTCACATACTTTATTCGTTTGTGACGGCTTCGAGCAGAATCGAAGAGCTTTAAGACTGAAAACGAACACGGACGACATCAACACAAGTAACTTCATAGGAGTCATGCTGCGGACGAAGGAGACATGGAAGGCCGTCACGGATTTTATAACAGAGGTGATGAAGAAAAAGGAGAAGGAAGAAAGGCGCAGACAAGCACAATTAATAACCTAGATAGAAACGTATTATGGGCCGAAGGCCAACTAGGAGGGGTAGAGCCCTCCAAACAATTTGTAAATATTTGATTGTAAGAGTGCAGCGGAAGGGGGTTGTCCTAACGCGCACTCAACTGAGTTTTGTAAAAATTTTATAAATAAACGAGGGCAGCTGAGGGGTGAAATGAGGGAACTCAGTACCACCCTCAGCTGTCGTTACCCATGTAAAAAAAAAAAAAAAAAAAAAAAAGGTTAGGTTAGGTTAGGTTAGGTTAGGTTAGGTTAGGTTAGGTTAGGTTAGGTTAGGTTAGGTTAGGTTAGGTTAGGTTAGGTTAGGTTTAGGTTAGGTTAGGTTAGGTTAGGTTAGGTTAGGTTAGGTTAGGTTCCCCCTCGTGGAACTCACCTTGTCGTGGTGAGGGGGCTTGAGCGGTTGTTCGTCGGGGATTAGTGCTATGCCAACTAGGGTCTCCCATGTTGGACAGGACTAATCCGCGGCGAGCAACCCGACTAAGCAGTTCCAAGGGTAGGGCGGGCTCTTTAGCCTTGGTTGGCAACCGTCCTAGGGGAAGGAAAACCCCGATAAAAAACCCCCTGGCAGTAGGGTAAAAATGCACGGGAGATCACCCGGTAAAAAATCAAACATGTCGGACAACAGAAGGAGTTTTGTTACCGCACCAGGGGCCTCGGAACCCCAGGTGCCGGCAACGGGCAGTGAGCAAGCGGGCTGCCCGGGGTCGTCATCCAACGACCGCACGGAGCAAACCCTGGTGGTGGGGAAGCAGGCCCCAGGGGGTGGCAATTCTAGAATTGCCACTAACACTACTGTTGGTGGGGGTGCACCGCAGGCACCCACCGGCAGCCTCACGGCTGCTGACACTACTGCGAGGAAGCAGGGAGCGTCGGTCTTCGAGGATCTGCCTCGATCGAAAGTGATGGCGGCGCTGATGGCTTGTGCGAAGCCACGGGGGACGGTCGGCCAGGACGCGCCAAGCTCGCCGAGCGTGTACTTGACGCCGACAACTGGTGAGAAGCGGAAGGAGAGGTCTCCACCTACCGCGAAAAAAGAAGACGAGGACGCCGAGTTGTCCAAGGCCCTACGTAGGATTTGGAAGGCGTTTGGAACGGTGACGTTCGAGGCTGATAACGTCATGTGTGGATGCGATTCTCCTGACGCGCTAATGTTGAGGGAGGCGTTGGAAGACCTCCGGGCCAGCCTTGCACAGGTGATATCCAGCAAGGGGGAAATTCGCTCCCCCTCGCAGAAAAGGGCCAAACCGGAGCAGGAACTAGTCGTCCCGCAAGCCTCCCGCGTGGAGACTTGCGACGCGTCGACGGACACGCCCTGCTGGTGGCCGGTCGTGGAACCGAAAAAACCACCAACTCTGAGTGCCCCCGAGACAGGGCGCCCAAAGTCGAAGAGGAAGAACGGTGTGGACGCGGCGACCGGACCATCGGCGGGCAATCGTCGTCGTCGCGTCGAACGAAGGAAGGCGACGGACACCTCCCCGGAAGAAGTCGTTCCTCCAGCGGTGGCGGACGTGCGGACTACGGTGGCCCACGGCGATTCAGCGGAGTGGACCACCGTCGTCCGCAAGAAAAGGAAGGGCGCGACGGAGGTTCCCGCGAAGCCGAAGCCGAAAGGGCGGAAGAATACGGACGCGGCGGTGCTGGTCAAGCGGAGGACGCCGGAGACGCATGCGGTCTCCATCGCTCGGCCCAAGGAGGGGAAGACCTTCGCGGAGGTCATGAAGCACATGACCTCCAGGGTCGACCTGAAGGGGCTGGGCGTGGAGGTCGTGAAGACGCGCGTCTCCAGGGCCGGCGCTATCTTGTTGGAACTCAAAGGCAAGGAGGAGGCCGACAAGCTGGCGGCCAGTGTGGCTGCAGTCATCGGCGAAGACGCAGTGGTGTCCAGGCCCACCCGAAGAACGCCGGTTCTCGTGGTCGGTATCCCGGACTGGATGTCTCCCGAGGAAATTTCCCGGGAGATCTCCAGGTCCGACCCGGATATCGCGGGAACCGGGGTCACCGTCAGGGACAACCTTGGCGGTGGCAGGGTGGCGCGCCTGGACGTGCCGATGGTTGCGGCAACTAGGATGGCGGAGGCGGGATCCATTCAGGTCGGTTGGGTGCAGTGCCGTGTCAAGCTGCTGGAGAAGAGGGCACCCAGATGCTTCAGGTGTCAGGAGGCTGGCCATGTGGCAGCCAAGTGCACTTCGTCGGAAAGACCGAAGAAGTGCTACGGCTGCAACATGGCCGGGCACTTAGCCAGGGACTGCCCGAGAAGAAGGAGGCTTGACCAGGGCCGGCCGTCACAGGAAGCGGCCGAAGTTGCATCGCTTACCACCTAGTTAAGCTCACTTCCTGTAGGCCGAATGGCCAAAACCAGGGGGGTTAGAGGCCCCCCATGTACTGTAAATAATTATTTTGTTTATAGTAATGTGTAAGATTTGTGTTTTTTGTATATTATATGCTTTCACAAATAAACGATGCGGCTAGGGGAGAAGTAATGCCTAACGGCGGTTCCTCCCCTAGCCGCGATACCGAAGTGGAAAAAAAAAAAAAAAAAAAAAAAAAGGTTAGGTTAGGTTAGGTTAGGTTAGGTTAGGTTCTCCCCCGACGGGACCCACCTTGTCGTGGTGGGGGAGCTTGCGGGCCCTTAATTGGGTCTTACTAAGCGGTCCCAGATCCCGGCTCTGGCCTTAACTGGTTGGAGTCGGGGTGGCGTCTCCCGGTCCTGGGACAAGGAGCAGCGGACCAGCCACATCCGAGATTGGGAGTCCTGGCGGTCTGGGTAGGTGTTGGTCCCTTTCCGAAGCGTAGGCTGAGGAGGGGACCACATCTATTCGGGCGTCGGGACGACCTAGAGTTCGGTGAAGCTGGTCGTGGATCATGGTGTCACCGGCTTGCCTTAATTGGCTGGCCGGTGACGAAGACGGCAGCGGTCCAGTCACACCCAGTACGGTGAAGGCCCGGCGGATCGGGGGCATGTGCAGTTCCCGGAAGGGGCTGCCCTCCCGGACGTCGGGTCGATCCAGGAACAGTGTGGCTGGCCGCTAGGAACAGGAGAAGAACGGGACCGGGAGACGAAGACAGCAGGCCGGTCGACGAACGAAGACGTCCCGGGGGGTCGAGGCGTGGTCCCTAGGCAAGGTGGCCCGAGATGGTTGACTGCGCCTCCCCCCCGGTCGACCCGTGGACGGGAGAAGACCGGCGTGCAGGAGGATGATGCGACGGCTGTTCGAGTTGGGCCCTCCGGCTCAACAGTCGGAGCATGAAGCTGCCCACAGAAGATAAATACCACCATAGTTAAGCTTCTAAAATGTGGGCCGAAGGCCGAAACTAGGGGGTTCGAGGCCCCCTGTTTTGTTGTGAGGTACGAAGGTACCCCCCCCCCCCCGCGGCATAGTTACGTGTGGTTTCGTACCCGTAGCTATGCCGCAGAAGAATGTATTATGTTTTCCCCAAAATTTTGTTTTTGGTTTCATAATAAACGATGCGGCCAGGGAGGAAGTAATGCCTAACGGCGGTTCCCTCCCTGGCCGCGATACCGTAGTGAAAAAAAAAAAAAAAAAAAAAAAAAAGGTTAGGTTAGGTTAGGTTAGGTTAGGTTAGGTTAGGTTAGGTTCTCCCCCGACGGGACCCACCTTGACGTGGTGGGGGAGCTTGCGGGCCCTTAATTGGGTCTTACTAAGCGGTCCCAAATCCCGGCTCTGACCTTAGTTGGTTGGAGTCGGGGCGGCGGTTTCCCGGACCCGGCATGCAGGAGAAGAGCGGACCAGCTACGTCAGTCGGGTGGAGTAGGGGTGGCGGTGGCTCGCTGTTTTGAACACGGCGTCTCCCTGCCGCCACCAAAGAAGATCCCGACTGCGTGGCTGGTTCGAGACGGTGAGCAGGGCATCAGTCACACCCAGTAGGGTGGAGTAGGGCCGGCGGGTGGGCGCATCTCCCAGTCCCCCATCAGTGGGGATGCGTTCCACCCGTCCGCAAAGAAGATCCCGAACAGTGTGACTGGTCCCTGCAGAAAAGGATTGGATGGCCGGGCCCGGGATTCAGAAGATCAGCCAACGCGGGACGGGAAATCCCGGTGTGCTTGGAGGAAGTCGGTCGCCTTTGGCGGGGGTCCAGAGGTGGACAACTTTGCGCCCGGCTTGGGAGGATGTCGGTCGCCTCTGGACTGATCACCCAGAGGTGGACAACTTCGCTCCCGGCCGTTGCGTACATGTCGGTCGCCTCTGGTCAACCGTGCGGGGGTGGACAGCTTCTCTCCCGGCCACCGGGAGGACCCCCATCGAAAACCCAGCAGTCAAGGACGGAGAAGACGAAGGAGGATGCGGTGTACCGGTGAGGAAGCGGCGTTCCTAGGCAGGCGGCCCAGGATGGGACGTCGTTTCCTCCCCGGTCACCGCGAAGAACAGGAGGAGCTGGAAGACGGGACGAGAGCAGGAGGAATAGGAAGACGCGGACAGACCAGGAGGATTAAGAAGACGTGGTGAACGGCGGTGCACCAGGTAGAGGCGCCGTCCCTAGGCAGGCGGCCTATGATGGGACGACGCTTTCTGCCTGGTCACCGCCAAGAAGAACAACGGAGGTGACATCAGGACGGAGGAGACCCACGACGAGGAACCAGGCCGGAGGACGGTGGCGCACCAGGTAGAGGCGTCGTCCCTAGGCAGGTGGCCTACGATGGGACGACGTTTTCTGCCTGGTCGCCGCCAAGAACAACGGAGACGAACAAAGAACGGAGGAGTACTACGAGGAACCAGGACGGAGGACGGCGGCGCACCAGGCAGAGGCGTCTTCCCTAGGCGCCTTCTGCCTGGTCGCCGCCAGAATGACGAAAAAACAACCAGGACGTGACGGACGAGAGAAGAGGAACCAGGACGGAGGACGGCGGCGCACCAGGCAGAGGCGTCTTCCCTAGGCAGGCGGCCTATGATGGGAAGACGCCTTCTGCCTGGTCGCCGCCAGAATGACGAAAAACAATCAGAACGTGACGGACGAAAGAAGAGGAAGCAGGACGGAGGACGGCGGCGCACCGGGCAGAGGCGTCTTTCCTAGGCAGGCGGCCCATGATGGGAAGACGCTTTCTGCCTGGTCGCCGCCAGAACAATGACAACAACAACCGGACGTGACAGACGAGGCAAGAGGAAGCGACGCAGCAGACGGCCAACATCGAGGAGAAGCACGGCGGCGTTCCAGGGACGAAGCGTCGTCCCTAGGCAGGTGGCCCATGATGGGACGGCGTTAGTCCTTGGACGCCGCGAAGATCAAGGAAAGGAAAGCAACAACGGAGAGAACAACGACGGAGAGAAGAACGAAGGAGAATTAAAAAACGTAGTTAAGCTCACTCGATGTTGGCCGAAGGCCGAATTCAGGGGGGTTAGAGGCCCCCCAATGTTGTGAACACCAATCATACTTGTTTTGATTGGTGTATTAATGTTGAAGTATTTTTTATTAAATAAACGATGGCGGCGACAGGGAAGTAATGCGAAAGCGGTTCCCCTGTCGCCGTCGATTTAAACACGGAAAAAAAAAAAAAAAAAAAAGGTTAGGTTAGGTTAGGTTACGGGACCCACCTTGACGTGGTGGGGGAGCTTGCGGGCCCTTAATTGGGTCTTACTAAGCGGTCCCAAATCCCGGCTCTGACCTTAGTTGGTTGGAGTCGGGGCGGCGGTCTCCCGGACCCGGCATGCAGGAGAAGAGCGGACCAGCTACGTCAGTCGGGTGGAGTAGGGGTGGCGGTGGCTCGCTGTTTTGAACACGGCGTCTCCCTGCCGCCACCAAAGAAGATCCCGACTGCGTGGCTGGTTCGAGACGGTGAGCAGGGCATCAGTCACACCCAGTAGGGTGGAGTAGGGCCGGCGGGTGGGCGCATCTCCCAGTCCCCCTTCAGTGGGGATGCGTTCCACTCGTCCGCAAAGAAGATCCCGAACAGTGTGACTGGTCCCTGCAGAAAAGGATTGGATGGCCGGGCCCGGGAGACAGAAGATCAGCCAACGCGGGACGGGAAATCCCGGTGTGCTTGGAGGAAGTCGGTCGCCTTTGGCGGGGGTCCAGAGGTGGACAACTTTGCGCCCGGCTTGGGAGGATGTCGGTCGCCTCTGGACTGATCACCCAGAGGTGGACAACTTCGCTCCCGGCCGTTGCGTACATGTCGGTCGCCTCTGGTCAACCGTGCGGGGGTGGACAGCTTCTCTCCCGGCCACCGGGAGGACCCCCATCGAAAACCCAGCAGTCAAGGACGGAGAAGACGAAGGAGGATGCGGTGTACCGGTGAGGAAGCGGCGTTCCTAGGCAGGCGGCCCAGGATGGGACGTCGTTTCCTCCCCGGTCACCGCGAAGAACAGGAGGAGCTGGAAGACGGGACGAGATCAGGAGGAATAGGAAGACGCGGACAGGCCAGGAGGACTAAGAAGACGTGGTGAACGGCGGTGCACCAGGTAGAGGCGCCGTCCCTAGGCAGGCGGCCTATGATGGGACGACGTTTTCTGCCTGGTCACCGCCAAGAAGAACAACGGAGGTGACATCAGGACGGAGGAGACCCACGACGAGGAACCAGGCCGGAGGACGGTGGCGCACCAGGTAGAGGCTTCGTCCCTAGGTAGGTGGCCTACGATGGGACGACGTTTTCTGCCTGGTCGCCGCCAAGAAGAACAACGGAGATTAACAAAGAACGGAGGAGTACTACGAGGAACCAGGACGGAGGACGGCGGCGCACCAGGCAGAGGCGTCTTCCCTAGGCGCCTTCTGCCTGGTCGCCGCTAGAATGACGAAAAAACAACCAGGACGTGACGGACGAGAGAAGAGGAACCAGGACGGAGGACGGCGGCGCACCGGGCAGAGGCGTCTTCCCTAGGCAGGCGGCCTATGATGGGAAGACGCCTTCTGCCTGGTCGCCGCCAGAATGACGAAAAAACAACCAGAACGTGACGGACGAAGAAGAGGAAGCAGGACGGAGGACGGCGGCGCACCGGGCAGAGGCGTCTTCCCTAGGCAGGCGGCCCATGATGGGAAGACGCTTTCTGTCTGGTCGCCGCCAGAACGATGACAACAACAACCGGACGTGACAGACGAGGCAAGAGGAAGCGACGCAGCAGACGGCCAACATCGAGGAGAAGCACGGCGGCGTTCCAGGGACGAAGCGTCGTCCCTAGGCAGGTGGCCCATGATGGGACGGCGTTAGTCCTTGGACGCCGCGAAGATCAAGGAAAGGAAAACAACAACGGAGAGAACAACGACGGAGAGAAGAACGAAAGGAAAATAAACCTAGTTAAGTTCACTCGATGTTGGCCGAAGGCCGAATTCAGGGGGGTTAGAGGCCCCCCAATGATGTGAACACCTATCATATTTGTTTGAATGGTGTTAGGTAGTTAAGTATTTTTTATTAAATAAACGATGGCGGCGACAGGGAAGTAATGCGAAAGCGGTTCCCCTGTCGCCGTCGATTTAAACACGAAAAAAAAAAAAAAAAAAAAAAAAGGTTAGGTTAGGTTAGGTTAGGTTAGGTTAGGTTCTCCCCCGACGGGACCCACCTTGACGTGGTGGGGGAGCTTGCGGGCCCTTAATTGGGTCTTACTAAGCGGTCCCAAATCCCGGCTCTGACCTTAATTGGTTGGAGTCGGGGCGGCGGTCTCCCGGACCCGGCATGCAGGAGAAGAGCGGACCAGCTACGTCAGTCGGGTGGAGTAGGGGTGGCGGTGGCTCGCTGTTTCGAACACGGCGTCTCCCTGCCGCCACCAAAGAAGATCCCGACTGCGTGGCTGGTTCGAGACGGTGAGCAGGGCATCAGTCACACCCAGTAGGGTGGAGTAGGGCCGGCGGGTGGGCGCATCTCCCAGTCCCCCTTCAGTGGGGATGCGTTCCACTCGTCCGCAAAGAAGATCCCGAACAGTGTGACTGGTCCCTGCAGAAAAGGATTGGATGGCCGGGCCCGGGAGACAGAAGATCAGCCAACGCGGGACGGGAAATCCCGGTGTGCTTGGAGGAAGTCGGTCGCCTTTGGCGGAGGCCAGAGGTTAAGG